>JAVJIF010006827.1:0-214878 GCA_038442645.1 Agave tequilana | reverse complement strand
CATCGCATGAGCCCAAAGGGATAGCCTCGCTTGAGAGGCTAATATCACCCAACTTCGCCTTGAAGTCATCCAAGGCCTCGCCAAGAAGCCAACTCGCAAACTTCGCCACAGAGGACTTCCAGCTCCGCCAAAGGGTTTCTTTCGGACTTCGCCAGAAACCGTCTCCAGCTCCGCTACGAGCTCAAAGCGGGCAGCGCCGCTATTGGTCTGCTATGGTCAACCTTTGACCAATCAAATCTCCGGATGAGACCGGATCCAATCAGATCAAATCCAATCAGAGATCAAATTTGGCAGTTGATTGTCACAATCTCTTGACTCTTCTAAAACGAGTAAGAAGATCAGGGGAAATCCTCCAACGATATGGAAAGGATCAAAACAGATCGAGAAGGTCCACCGACCTGCCAATTCTAGCTTCGCAGAAGCTGATCCAAGCCTCGCAGCAAGGCTACTTTCCAGATTTAAACAGATTTGATTCAATCTGTTTTCATATCTTCAAGGGACGGTTATACCCTTTGCTCTCCCTATAAATAGCCCGCCAGGGGTACAAGGAGAGGGGATCGATCGAAGAAAAAGAGGACTCCACAAGCAGAGGCTTCTTCACAAAGTACCGTGCGCTCTCGAATTCAGAGACCTTTTAGAGAATTGCTTTCTCTAACCAGGGTGTTGATACCCTAACATCGTCCTTCTTCTCAAGGAATCTCCCGAACCAGGCGAGAAGGAATTCCTTATTGAAAGTGATTTTGAGAAGCAGCAAGAGGGTTCTACCAACCTTCTGTTCTCTGATTCCCCGAACCAGGCGAGAAGGGAATCTCATCGCTCGCATCGTCAAAGGGACAAAGTGGTCGCGCGCTGACCAGACTCCTATCGGCACACTTCTCCAGAATCTCTGAGGAGATCTACTTGTAATCTTTTTAAGAATACTTGTAATTTACCTCCTCAAACTCTTTATTGTAAGTTTTCCCCCTTTGCAAACATAATGGAAACAAGATGGCGACTCCGCTGGGGAAGAAATTCTCCACTGCCGAGAATCAAGTGTCGCAATGCGATGAACAGACCTTCGGATCTAACTCTGAATTCAGAAAAGCCGGTGCAGCTAGAGCCCCTCTGGCTAAATCTTCAAGGAAAGTCTCTGCGGAGACAGAAAAGGTTCTCTGTGAACCTACTGCGGTTATTTGGCGCAACAAGGAAGCATGTCCGCAGTCTGATTCCTTCACTTGTGAGAACTTGGTGGTTCGATCAAGGAAGATTTGAAGAAGTCCTCTCTGGGGGTGGCCCAATGCTTCGAGCACGGAAGCATAGGAGGGTTTCCACGACCAAGGTTTCAAATCAGAAACCGGAAGCAGAATTCTGCCAACAACCCTCAGCCTCGTGTGTGGCTAATCAGGTTCCTTGTGGACCTAAGTCTCCTCTGCCAAGGCGGATATGGAAGCCTAAACAGAAGTCTCCGACCGAAGCTTCAGGCGTAGCTACGCCTAAACCGCGCCTCTCTCGCGAAGAAAAAGGCAAGATGCCTGCCTGCTCCAATCATAAAATCAAGACGGCAATCATACCGCCACCCAATTCAAGAGCAGCAATGCCTCGTGCCGGCCTCGTTCTCATGAGCGAAGCTACTGTACCACAGCGTACGCACAGGGTCCATGACCGCGAAGCTGAAGCCAAAGTACTATCTAAGGCCAATTGCCTTCGCAGCAGCATAGCGGGTAAAGCACCGCAGCGTGCTCCGCTCACCAGTTCGTCAAGCGCTAAGCCCCGCGCTTTATGGCGAAGCTGGAACCAAAGCACTATTCAGTGCTAATCCCTTCTGCACGGATAAAAGAAACAGGACATCGCCCTATGTGCGACCCAAAAGAGCCTTTGCGCTCGATTGCAGAGACCCAACCGGGTCCGATCTGAGGGAATTGTTGACGAATAAACAAACCTCTCCCCCCTGTTGTCGACAAGTGGGATGTCAGCTGCTGACACTCCACTCGGTCCATTGCCGGCTGGGACCAATCCCCGCCACGCCTCCAAGACGACGGTCAGTTTTTGATCGACTATCGGTACAAGCCCCGATGAAGCATCGCAGAAGGAGTATCTTGCGAGATCTCCCCTCCGCATCCGTCAACATGACTGGGAGAGGGCGAGAGCTGCGCAGGGGAAGACAAACATCTGATGACACCCCCTACAGCTCCCCAGATCCAGATTACAGCCCAGGCTTAGGCGAAGTCTTGGTGCATGAAGAAGGTGTTTTCCGAAATACCAGATCCAGGGTGGTGATACCCTACACTTATGAACAGCCTTCTTCCTCGACGGCCCTAGCCTCGTCACAGCCCAGGAGATCACTCCAATCATCGGACGAAGAAGATGAAGATAGTGGGTATGCCTCTTCGGCGACAGTTAGCTCGGTGCGAACAAACAGAGCATCAGTCAATATGGCTGATAACGTCAACGACGATCTTCGTCGGCGCCTGGAAGCTCAGGAGCAAACTTTCAAGACTCAGCAAGAGGCTCTGGACAATATTCAACAGATGCTCGCTCAACTCCTCAGTAACCGGAATAACAATGATGCCGGGAGCAATCACGACGAGGAGGAACACTTCAGCAATGAGCAGCCAAAGATGGAGAAATCCAAAGAGGGTTCTTCCTTAGACGCCGAAGTTCATCGCAAATCTCTCAGGCCGCTGTCAGCCGTTCACCCGACTCATGAAAAAGGGTGCTTCCTTCGTATGGGATCAAGCTTGTCAAGAAGCCTATGAAGACATCAAGAGGTACCTCACAAAACCTCCAGTCTTAGTGGCCCCTACATCAGAAAAACCATTCTTGCTTTATGTAAAAGCTCTGGACTACTCCCTCGGTGCCCTCCTCGCTCAAAAGGACGACAATGGTCACGAGCAGGCCATTTATTATCTGAGCAGAACTCTCATAGGAGCGGAATCTCGCTACAACCCTATCGAGAAAGAGTGTTTAGCTCTCGTCTTCGCTGTTCAGAAGACACGACATTATTTGGTCGGCCAAACCATACATGTCATCTCCAGGGTAAACCCATTGCGTCTTCTTATGACGAAGCCAGGATCATTGAATTCAAGATTGGCTAAGTGGGCACTTTTATTGTCTCAATACGACATGATTTTCACGCCTCAGAAGGCGGTTAAAGGCCAGGCTCTTGCAGAGTTCTTGGCTGCTCATCCAGTTTCGGAACACTCAAAGCTTCACGAAGACATCCCTGATGAGATCTTCGAGTCTAATGCAACCTCAGAAGAGGAAGTATGGCAGATGTTCTTTGATGGAGCATCGCGAATGGGCCCTAAAGGCAAGATTATTGCCGGAGTGGGGGTTGTGTTTATCTCCCCACAGAATCATGTCCTGCCCAGAGCATTTTCTCTGACAGAATCGTGCTCCAACAATGTAGCAGAATATAATGCTCTACTCATTGATCTTCAGCTCGCTCATGGAATGGGGGGTGCGCTACCTTGAAGCCTATGGCGATTCAAAACTAATCATCAATCAGGTTAAAGGCGAGTATGAAGTCCGCCATGAGGACTTAGTGCCTTATTACCATACAACCATCGAATTGGCTAACCTATTTGAAGGTTTCTACATCGGGCATGTGTCCCGATCTCAGAATACCAAGGCGGACGCTCTCGCTGCGTTAGCGACGACGCTAGCCTTGCCAGCCGACACCGAGTATCACCTCACAGTCGCAACTCGACATCTTGTATGCTCTAAGCACATACTAAGAACTCGAGAAGTCTATAATGTCTCCACGGATCTTAAACCAAGAGACTGGCGCTTTCCTCTCATCGACTATGCTTTGCACGGTCTGCTTCCAGACGATCCCAAGGAAGCGGCGTCCATCAGATGAAGGTCTCTCCGGTTCTATTACGATCCGACTTTGAAGACACTTTACCGTCGCTCATATGACGGCGTTCTCCTCCGTTGCCTTTCCAATTCAGAGGCACAGGAAGTGCTCCAAGAAGCGCATGATGGCATTTGCGGAGCTCATCAGCCAGGTCCAAAGCTCAAAGACAGGTTGCACAGACTTGATACTATTGGCCAACTATGATAGCCGATGCCATCCAATACGCACGAAGGTGTAAAGCATGCCAGATTCATGCGGATTTCATACACCAGCCTTCGGAGCTGCTCCACCCAACTGTTACTTTATGGCCATTTGAAGCATGGGGAATCGACGTCGTAGGGCCAATCAGCCCCTCTTCGACAAGAGGTCACCGGTTCATCCTGGCAATAACCGATTACTTCTCAAAGTGGGAAAAAGCTATACCACTGCTTGAAGTCAAAACCCCTAATGTGGTTAATTTCATCAAGCACCATGTCATTCATCGATTTGGTGTCCCTAGGCGGATCATCCATGACAATGGTCCCCAATTCATAAGTCAGGTATTCTATCGATTCTGCGATAAATACCGAATTCAGAATGTGGCTTCAACTGCCTATAATCCCGCAGCTAACAGCTTGGCGGAAGCATTCAACAAAACGATCATCAAGCTACTCAAGAAATTCGTCTCCTCGAACAAGCGAGATTAGGACGAAAAGCTTGGTGAATGTCTTTGGGCCTACTGAACCACGGTTCGGACACCAACAGGCAATACGCCTTTTTCCCTGGTATATGGGTGCGAAGCAGTCATCCCGTTGGAAATTAGGATGCCGTCATTGCGAGTCACTCTGACCACTAAGATCACATTAGAGGACAATGATCGATTGCGTCTTCAAGAGCTCGAAGCCTTAGATGAGAAGCGGCTACAAGCTCAGCAGCATATCGAGCTATATCAAGCTCGAATCTCAAAAGCCTTCAATAAGAAGGTCAAACAGAGAGTCCAGAAAGGAGACCTGGTCTTAGCCGTCAGACGACCGATGATTATGACGCACAAGACCAAAGGCAAATTTCAGCCTAAATGGGAAGGACTGTTTGTGATAGAAACAGTCTATTCAAACGGAGCATACCGCCTCACGACTGCAGAGGGCGACCTACTCATGATGCCGATCAATGGCAAGTTCTTAAAGAAGTATTATCCTTAATCAAGGATCCTTCTCATGGTCAAGTTAACACTACACCTCTGATCAAGACCTTCGTGTGCAAAGTACACACAAAGAGAGCCTTTCTCTTCCTCCAAGTGAGATCATACAGCCATAAACCAACAGCAACCTGGCCGTGCACTGGTTATCCTAAAGGAGAATCAGGGTTATGCAGACATTAACCCGATAATCCAATATCCTTTAACGATTAAGGATAGAAGAAAATGTTGGCCTTTAAGCCCAACATAAGTCCTCGATAACTCATCATGCTGAGGGGAATAGCATGGCTAGCCCAATTCAAACGGTAGTTGGTAAAGGCATATCAAACCCGTTGACAGCTGGGGATTTGCTAAAAATCCTAAGGGACCAGTTCCTGCTTGATTCCCTCGTTTCCCCGTGAGAGCGAGACCTCCAAAGTCACTTACCAATTCTCATCCATAGAATGGTAAGATCACATACACATTTCGCTGTTACGTTAACACTAAACCTATGACAGCAATCCCCTCGTTTCTCCCGCGAGAACGAGACCTCCAAAGTCACTTACCAATTCTCATCCATAGAATGGTAAGACCACATACACATTTCGCTGTTACGTTAACACTAAACCTATGACAGCAATCCCCTCGTTTCTCCCCGCGAGGACGAGACCTCCAAAATCACTTACCAATTCTCATCCATAGAATGGTAAGACCACAAATACCTTTCGCTGTTACGTTAACATTAAACCTATGACAGTGATTCCCTCGTTCTCCCTGTGAAGACTTTCTCCCAAATTCCACTACAATTTTGAACTGTTGACATTTACAAAAGACAGGTCTCGATACTCGTTGACATTTACAAAAGACGAGTATCACCAATTTTTGAAGCTTGGTGGCGTCTCATCCGGTTATGTCATTGCGACCTCTGAACCAGCAGACAGCTAAGTCTCAATTCCGAGCCCTGTTGATATTTACAAAAGACAGGTCTCGATACTCGTTGACATTTACAAAAGACGAGTATCACCAATTTTTGAAGCTTGGTGGCGTCTCATCCGGTTATGTCATTGCGACCTATGAACCAGCAGACAGCTAAGTCTCAATTCCGAGCCCTGTTGACATTTACAAAAGACAGGTCTCGATACTCGTTGACATTTACAAAAGACGAGTATCACCAATTTTTAAAGCTTGGTGGCGTCTCATCCGGTTATGTCATTGCGACCTCTGAACCAGCAGACAGCTAAGTCTCAATTCCGAGCCCTGTTGACATTTACAAAAGACATGTCTCGATACTCGTTGACATTTACAAAAGACGAGTATCACCAATTTTTGAAGCTTGGTGGCGTCTCATCCGGTTATGTCATTGCGACCTCTGAACCAGCAGACAGCTAAGTCTCAATTCCGAGCCCTGTTGACATTTACAAAAGACAGGTCTCGATACTCGTTGACATTTACAAAAGACGAGTATCACCAATTTATGAAGCTTGGTGGCGTCTCATCCGGTTATGTCATTGCGACCTCTGAACCAGCAGACAGCTAAGTCTCAATTCCGAGCCCTGTTGACATTTACAAAAGACAGGTCTCGATACTCGTTGACATTTACAAAAGACGAGTATCACCAATTTTTGAAGCTTGGTGGCGTCTCATCCGGTTATGTCATTGCGACCTCTGAACCAGCAGATAGCTAAGTCTCAATTCCGAGCCCTGTTGACATTTACAAAAGACAGGTCTCGATACTCGTTGACATTTACAAAAGACGAGTATCACCAATTTTTGAAGCTTGGTGGCGTCTCATCCGGTTATGTCATTGCGACCTCTGAACCAGCAGACATCTAAGTCTCAATTCCGAGCCCTATTGACATTTACAAAAGACAGGTCTCATCTTACGATCCGACGAGGACCGATTTCAAGCTTGGTGATGTCTCAACCAGTTATGTCATCGCGACCTCTGAACTGACAGATAGCCAAGTCTCATTATCCAACCCAATAAGAACTATGTTCTCAAGAAATTGCACTATAATTCAGAATCGCAATTCAAAAGAAGAACAAGATTGAAGATTCAACAAAAGAAGAAAGAATTTTCATTCATTTCAAGAGGATAAAGTACATGGAGCTACAAGCGCATACTGTACGATCTGAGCCGCTCTCCGAGGGTGTTTAGCCTCGTCTTCCTGTCATCAGCAGCCTGGGCAAGCGCTTGTGACCTCAGCTTAGCCTCATTGAAATCTTCCGCCTGAGCCAGACGAGCTTCGGCCTCCGCCAAAGTTGCCTTCTGTGACAACCCCTGCCGCGCAAGCTCCTCACTCTGAGCTTTGAGCTCTTCAAGCCACGCAGTTTCCTCAAGACGCACCGGTATGACCTTGGATAAGAGGAGATTTGCTTTCCTGATCATTTCCTCAGCCTTCGCAATCTTATCCTCAGCGCCGAGAAGAGCACTAGTGGAGACGTCAATTGCACTTCCAACCTCCGCTTGCCTTATTTCCAAGGATTTCAAGTCAGAAGAGATAGCCTTAGCAGCCTCTTGAGCGGCAAGCCGGGTCTCATGCTTTTGAGCAATGAGAAGCGCGAGCCGGTCATCAACTAAAGACTCCGGGTCCAAACGGTGGAGGCGGCGCCATTCCTCCGCATCCTTCTCAAATTCATCCACCAGGAGCTCCAAGGCAGTGGCCTGGTGATACCCCTCAAAGTCCCGAATACTCTCAATATCACGGGAGAGGACCCCCTTTAACCTTGAGAATGGCATAGTTGAGCCCTTCAGAACCAGGTCGATAGTCCGCCCTAAGCCTTTATAAAAGTTATCGACCAGGTCACCGATGTAATCGTTCTCGACCTCAGCCACTTCCGGTAAAGAGGCAACCTCGGAATAGTCCACCAGCCTGGTCGACGCCGTCGCAGAAGAAGCAGAGGGAGAACTGACAGCAACCGGACAAGCCGAGGGCGATCTCGGCGGAGTCCTCATCGAGACCAGAACGCCAGCCACCGCGGAAGAAGGACTAGCAACCACCTCCTGAGCAGCAGGCTCAACCACCAGGGTTGGAGAAGTAGGGCTTGTGATCACCCTCAGCTCCGTACTTAGCAAAATTGTCAGCACCCCACTCGTTGATACAGTTGGGAGTGAGGACACCTCTGGGACTGCCGCCTCCGCAACTTCTGGCCTTTCGGCTGATTTGGGCGATAAGAAGGCAGGTCGCCATACAGCGCGTCCAACATAGCAGCATCCGCCGCGGTCGAAGCGCTCATGTCACCCCTTGGCCCTTCGGGGGGATCTTTTGGCTCTCTTAAAGCTGATGCACCTTGAGGTCGAAACCTGTAACAAGACTGCGGTTAGTCGGGACACTACATGCAAAAGAAGCCAAGAGGTGAGGACAATACCAAAGGATGATGTTGCCTCGAACATCTCGTCAGCCGCATCAGTCTCCAGGGGCTCCATCGGAAAATTTTGCCAGAATCAGCACGAACAGCCGGCTCGTTTTCACTTGCCGAGTATCCTGTGGACCACCCAATAGAGCTCGATGCCTCAGAACTTCCTTTAGAAGTCCCAGCGCCCGAGGGACCAATGTCGGCTGCATCACCTCCGGACTCCTCCGCGTGAGTAAAGGAACCAACAGCAGTCCCATAAGCGAATAGGGGATCATAATGTTCCCCTTGCTCCCAACCGCCTCAACTCCTGCAACAAGAAGCAAATAATGAGTTTTAGGATACACCAAAGGCGTATTATATGGATGGGGTTAACCTTACCCAGACCTGGAGCGAATTCACCACTAGTCGGTTCAGCAACCGACGGTTCAGCTGCTAATGGGGCAGCAGGAGGAATCGCTGTAGAGGGATAACCCTCTACGACAATCGTAGGAGCTTGGCGGCGGGGCTTCTTCGCCAATGATTTCCTACGAGAGCTACCTGCCTGCTTTCTCTTGAAGTGGACGTCAGAATCCTATTCTTCCACTTCTCCCGCACGTCGTGGGGAAGATGTCCCCACCACACCAGAGCCAGCCGCATGAGTATCAGCTCCCATCCCCGCCTCGAAGCGAGGACTCCCTGCATTAGAAGCCTCGCTATCATCTACAGCGATGAACTCTTCCAAGCCAGGGACACGAACCCGTTTGCCTTCCTTTCTCTCAGAAGCCTTTCGCTTCAGTCGATGAGAGATTAACTTCACACCTGAGCGGTTGGCATTGAATTCAGGAGGTGTGGAGTTGGAAGCCGCATACCACTGGCAAAAGCACAGGGTCGTCAGAAGGTTGGGATCCTTCAATGGCGTGCGCAGCCACGCCCCAGTGCCGCCCGCAGTAAAGAATCGCCAGGCACGGGCCCCATCGATGAGACTCCCCATGAAGGCTAAATCGAGATTGGGGTTGCCCACATATAGCTGGTCGTACCCAAATTATCGAGCAAACCGGCTTGGGATGTAAGGTTCTAAATAGCAGACATCCCCGCTTCTATACAATAAATGTGAGGGCCGGATGCTGACCAGCCACTCAAAAATCTCCCGACTCATGGGAGACCGTCCTGACTCCGCATCTCGGAATTCCTCGTCGTATCCTGCGCCCGAATGCAAGGAAAACAGCGAAATAGGTTGTAAGCGTCATGACGACGCACTAACTTGCGGGCCTCGGCCACGTAGGTCTTCAGCCAGGAACATCCTTCGAATTGGCGGAGAAGAGCCATTCGAACACCTTGCGGAGGGTCCTCTCCAGCTTCAATCAAAGAAGGGCAGTGCAAGGCAAACCACGCCATTAAATAAGTGTATGGCAGACCCACCCTAGGATTGGGTCCATCACAAGGCAGGATGGCGCTCTTCCCACGCCTCGTCGCCGGTGGCCTGCAGAAAGCCTCCGTTAATGCGCGAAGGCCTCTTTGAATACAGCACACCATGGCCGGAAGGAGACCCAGACGATGGCCATGGACCAAGCGAACGGCGGGCAGTAAAACATTCGGGTGGACGATGTCACCCGAGGAGGATGGCACTACGCATTTCTTCAACCAGACGGTTAAGAAACCGGCCAACAGTGCCTTCCGAGACATCGGCTGACGAGCCTGATGGTGAAAGCACCGAAGGACATCACCCTTCTTATAGGGACCATCGTCTCCTGTCATGACGATATCCCTTTGGAGGCATATCTCCATCCGTTCAAAAATGTCGCCATCTGCAACTCCACAATGAGCTACCTCAGGAGCATTCTTCATATCTGGGAATAGGTAACTCCCCCAGTTCTTCAAACTCTTCGAGCTACCCTTGCTGCCACCATGGATGCTAGAACAGATGTGCAAATGGCACATTAACTCCCGATAAGTCTCAAATAAAGCAGGCTCCTGCTTCTCCAGAAGAGCCAATTCCGTCTCGCATGGAAAGTACTCTTCATACGGGAGAGACCCGAAAGGCAGGGCAGAGATTTCCCTCATCTCGTGCAAGGTCATGCCCAACTCGCCAATTTGGGTGAAGAAAGTCCCAGAAGCTGGGCAGTATAACTCAAGGATGACGTAGAAGCACGCACCTTCATATCAATGCCGTAGCAGGTCGCCCTTACGGCCTCATAGAGGTTCAACCTCTCCAAGTCCTCCTCGAAGTGAGCGAGGACATAGTTGGTCAGGTCCGCCCACCATGTCTTTGGGGGATGAACCCAACCGGGAGTCCTAAAGTCAGTGGCAGGATAGTTCCCGTCAACTGCGCAGAATTGGGTGCCAAAGGTCTGCGCCACAGCCGGATTCTCTCCTACCGGAAGCTCCCGCGACACGTTTCCAGGATATAGGCCTATTATGTTGTGAGGAGGGCCCGCCCTTGAAAAACCAGGAGATTGAGGTTTCAATCTTCCGACGTGGACGGACTCGACACTTCGGCTCACGCCCCATGCCATCTTCCGAGCCTGAGTTACACACTCAAAAGAAGACAAAGGAAAGTGCCGCTTGTTAGACGGAAGATAAAACTTCTCGCCATCCAACTCGAAGATCCACTGTCCCTCGCCTGCCTGCAATTGGCAATCAGGATCGGACGCGGCATCTCCGAACATGAAATTGGGCTTTTTATAAGTCCGACGGTCGACGTCTTCGAGAGGAGCGGTGGTTAGAATACTCCTCATGGTGAGCGGGTCACCACCATGGATAAGCGTGTCCCGGACGACGGAACTCCGCTCACTAAAAAAAGAAGCCTGGCCATAGAATTGAAGGCTGATACTGCCATCCGCTCGGCTGGTCATCCCAAACAGACTATTCAAGGGACCAGGGTGTAAGGTACTACAAGAAAGAAAAGGGAAGAGAACTATGATTAGTTCAACAATCAAGCAGACATGGAGATATAAGATTCACCAAGGCATAGCCTCGCCCCGTGAGCAAGGCCAGTAAGGCGACAGCCTCGACAAAGCTTGATCTCGCAGACAAATCTGCATTTTGCATAAAACGTCTAAGTACCAACTTCGCTTAAGCAGGAAGTGGTATAGCCCTAAGGGCTGACGTCACCAAGAGGGCACTATGGTCAAGAGCCATCCTTCGTGGCCATGACTGAAGGGACAGACCCGAGTTCTGTTCCTCAAACAGGACAAAGACAGCCCAAGTAATGGCTTCGTACGGAAGCCTAAAGAAGAACTATTCAGTTCTTAATTCCCTGTACAAGGAAGATAGAGAAAATCAGGGAAACGAGTTCCCTAATAAGGATAGATCATATTCGATCGTCCTGATAAGCCAAATACTGGCTTTAAAAGAGAGAGAGACCGCGTCTCTAATTAGGAGAGAAAGTCTCTTACCGGCGATTGGTCGCTCGATGACCAGAGGAGGAGGACCCTCCGTTGCAGAAGTCGCCACTTCTTTCCCCGCTCGTCTTTTGGGCGCCATTGAAGAGCTGCAAGAGTTCTCAAAGTTCTCTGAATGAAGAAGGAAGAGGGAGAGGGAAAGTCAAGAAATTTCTCTGAAAAAAGGAGATCTTTTCCTGTTCAGCCCGATCGGGCTTTTATAGGCCAATCAGCGCCTGAAACGAGGCCTCGAAAAGGGCGTACGCCGCCGTTTCGAATTAATTCGAAACGCCACCCGAAGCGCCTTCCCGAGAAGCGCTGCTTCGATCCCACTAAGGGTTAACTTCGCCCTGGCTTAAAATGCGGACTTCGCGCAATCCTTCAGGGACTTCGCCGAAAGGCTAATCTTAGCCCCTAAAAAGGCGCTGTTCGCGGACATACCAGTTTCGCGAAGTTCATTCAAAGAAGCGACTATGCCCTTAACTCCGCATACAGTTTAGCTCCGCTATAGCCAAATTTTCAATGAAAGCAAGCAAAGATCAGATAATCAAGAGATGAACTTTCATTGATTTCAAAGGAAGAGTACATTGATATTACATCAAAGTTGTGTTTCATACAACACATTCAGTGGTTCGACAGGGTCATTTGCGCAAAAGGCATGCAAGCGGTTTTATCTGCTTTTAAGTCAGGTCGACTGGACACGAAAGGCCTTCCTCCTGCACAAGGCCGTAACCAGTGGTGCCGCAAGGACACGGCCATTATTCTCCACAAAAATGACAGATCTTGCCAGGCCATTTTTGTTGAAGCCTGGCAATAAAAACCTATCGCTGCCAACACGATAGATCACGTATAATGAGAATCGGCAGTGATACCAGTGATCAAACGGGTGTGATGCCCGCTTTCCCGAAGTGGATCGCCCCCAAAGGCCACCAAAGTTGAAAGTCGGCAATGATGCCGACGATCCCACAGGCGACGCCCACTATCTTGAAGCGGATCATCTCCGGTAAAAGCGGCAGCCAGCCTTACCTCAGAACGAATCACCTCGGATAAAAGGTTGCCAACAGCCTCTGGGACACACATCAGCTGCCCCAAGTTGTTCCTCCTGCTTAAAAGTAAAGCTTCACCCGGGGAAGCATAAGGCAACTTTTCGGTCTCTTTCATCAAGACGCAAGATCGGCGAACATAGCTCACTGTAGTGCAAAATTGGAGCAAGTTAGCAGTTAAACACAAAAGATACTGCAAAAGCGCTAAAGCCGAATTCTTTGGGGCGAAGCAATCCGATTTCGATTGGAGCAGAGGATAAGCCTCGCTCGCACAGCAGTGATGGGCTAGCTCAGCAAACGTCAAGTCCTAACCTCGCCTATATGGCTAAGCCAGACTGATCCTATGGGACACAGTCTTAGCCTCACCTATATGGCAAGACTGGCTCAACCTTGAAGATACCAGGTCCCAAGTCCTGCCTGCGCAGCGGACTTAACATACAGTGATCTTTCTCTGACCAAGTCAAGATGATAGCTTCACTGGGAAGCTATGCCAAAATCCTTCTCTGTAGATCAGTTAAATAGAGAACAAGGGAAGCTAATCCCTGAAGCAGCTGCTAAAAATGAATCAAGGGAGATGAATTCCCTAAAATCGGTGAAGTCGTTGAACGATCAAGACTTACCGGTCCTTGGCCGGGTAATAACCAGAGTGGGCATTCCCACTAATTCAGAGATCTGAGTATCTCTTTCTAAACCAAGAGAAGAGAAGAGAGGCAAAGCACTTCTCTTCAGAGGACCCCAAGTGCCCTATTTATAGGCCCCATGGCCCGAGCGCTCCTGCCTCAAGCGTGAAAGCACGAGCGCATTTAAGACATTTACTGCACCTTGAGAACAGGGACGGTTTCCCTTGGAACCGTGCGAAGGGAGAAACGTCTCTCTCATAAAGGCACTTATTGCGCCTTGAAGAAAGGGAATATCTTCCTTGGAAACATGCAAATCGGAGAATATCTCCCTCGATCAGCACGAAGAAAGGAGTAATCCTCCTCGTAACTGGCCCACGGCAGTTGGCCTCGGGAAAGCGACAGATATTCCAGAGCGAACTTATTTAGCTGCGAAGCTACCCAGACGCGAGTCTACATGATTCCTCGGCGAATCTACATCCCAAAGCAGGATTTAAAGCGAAGCTGAACTCAACCATCATGGCGACGTTCATACTCCACACACCACCGATCAAAGCAGTTCAAAGTGTTTCAAAGTCTGAGCCATTGCAGACTCTTGAAAACTTTGAAAGGGGTCTTGTTGACACTTAAAAAAGACAAGATTCTTATTGGTCCGAACAATGTCTAAACTTGTTGACATTTACAAAAGACAAGTGACAGACGAGCTGAAGACCAGTTTTCACCCATCTCCGAGGGACAAGGAAGCAACTTGGACTCCACTGATCCAGCAAGTAGACAGTGAACCCGGATTGTTTCTAAACAGACCTCAGCAGGTCTAAGATGCTGGCACTTAGCATCGCATGAGCCCAAAGGGATAGCCTCGCTTGAGAGGCTAATATCACCCAACTTCGCCTTGAAGTCATCCAAGGCCTCGCCAAGAAGCCAACTCGCAAACTTCGCCACAGAGGACTTCCAGCTCCGCAAAGGGTTTCTTTCGGACTTCACCAGAAACCGTCTCCAGCTCCGCTATGAGCTCAAAGCGGGCAGCGCCGCTATTGGTCTGCTATGGTCAACCTTTGACTAATCAAATCTCCGGATGAGACCGGATCCAATCAGATCAAATCCAATCAAGATCAAATCAGAGATCAAATTTGGCAGTTGATTGCCACAATCTCTTGACTCTTCTAAAACGAGTAAGAAGATCAGGGGAAATCCTCCAACGATATGGAAAGGATCAAAACAGATCGAGAAGGTCCACCGACCTGCCAATTCTAGCTTCGCAGAAGCTGATCCTAGCCTCGCAGCAAGGCTACTTTCCAGATTTAAACAGATTTGATTCAATCTGTTTCCATATCTTCAAGGGACGGTTATACCCTTTGCTCTCCCTATAAATAGCCCGCCAGGGGTACAAGGAGAGGGGATCGATCGAAGAAAAAGAGGACTCCACAAGCAGAGGCTTCTTCACAAAGTACCGTGCGCTCTCGAATTCAGAGACCTTTTAGAGAATTGCTTTCTCTAACCAGGGTGTTGATACCCTAACATCGTCCTTCTTCTCAAGGAATCTCCCGAACCAGGCGAGAAGGAATTCCTTATTGAAGGCGATTTTGAGAAGCAGTAAGAGGGTTCTACCAACCTTCTGTTCTCTGATTCCCCGAACCAGGCGAGAAGGGAATCTCATCGCTCTCATCGTCAAAGGGACAAAGTGATCGCGCGCTGACCAGACTCCTATCGGCACACTTCTCCAGAATCTCTGAGGAGATCTACTTGTAATCTTTTTAAGAATACTTGTAATTTAGCTCCTCAAACTCTTTATTGTAAATTTTCCCCCTTTGCAAACATAATGGAAAACACGTACATGTTGCGAGGAGCTAGAGTCTCCATCTGCTCCGGTATTATTGTCTTTCTTTCATTCCTATTGATTCTGTAGTTTCCCTGATCCTCTATATATTGCTATCAGTTATTATTTTATTCCTTATTCATATGTTATCATGTGCAAATGCTTATATGTGATATTGCAGTGATCATCATTCATTTCAGTATATTTTTTATAACTTGTCCAGGTTACTTTTAGCTTAGCGTTTATATATGGGGTATTTCCCTCGCATATATACGTCGGCAACTCTCGTCACGACTCCGTTTTCACGTATTTTAGGAAGCGGGGCGTGACAAAAAACTTCCACATAGAATCATTTTTCTCCTTTGTTGATGACTCTAGGTGAAATTGAGTGTACGCCATGACTCATAAGAGTGAAGTCTTAGGTATTTTTGTGAAGTGGAGAAGGAGAATGGAGTTGCATACAGGCAGAAAGAACAAGATACTCAGGTCCGATTATGGAGGAAGGTACAAGAGTGATGCGTTTCTGTAATTGTGTCATGATGAAGGTATTAAGAGACACTTCACATTCCGAGAGACTGCGTAACAGAATGGAGTGACAAAAAATTCAATCGTACTTTGTTGTAGAAGATACGGTGGTTATTGTCTAACATTAGGCTTAACAAGATATTTCGGCCAGATGCAATAACGTATGCTAGCCATCTTATCAACAGGTTGTCATTGTCTGCGATAGAAGGTAAGATTCTGATGGAGATGTGGTCGGGTAAGGCTGCTTCAGATTATGATATGCTTAGAGTATTTGGTTGTCCAGCTTATTATCATGTGATTGATGGGAAGTTAAAGCCTAGAGTAAGAAAGGTCGTGGGTTCAAAAGAAGAGTGAAAGGTTACAAGTTATGAGACTATGAACACTGAAGATAGTTTTAAGCAGGGATATCACTTTCGATAAGTCTTCTATATTGAAGACCCCTAACTCTCAACAAGTTTAGAGTGGCCAGATCAAGAGAATATCGCAGTGGATGGAGAGTGATGCATCTCCACCATCTCTAGATAATTTTGTATCATTTAGAGTGCCATTTGTTATGAAAAAATATGAGCATCATGTACATGAAAAGAAAGAAACAGAAGATGTTATTGAGAATCTGGAGATAGGGGGTCAGGTTCTAGATTTTATTACAGCATACAAACTCAAGAGGAATATACGGAAGCCATCACGATTTTCTGATATGGTGGTAGACTATGCACTTTCAGTGGAGGTTATGAAAGATTGCGTTCCATCTACATTTAGAGAAGCAGAGTTGAGCTCTGAGTCTAAGTTGTAGAGGAATGCTATGATGGATGAGATTGAGTCTCTTCATATGAACTGGCTAAGTTAACTGCCCAAAGGGAAGAAGGTCATTGGTTGCAAAAAAGTTTTATAAAGAAAGATGGATCTCCAAATGTTATTGTGCATTACAGAGCCAGATTGGTAGCCAAAGGCTATGCTCAGAGAGAGGGTATTGATTACAACGAGGTGTTCTCACCTGTTGTGAAGCACTCTTCATTCGTATATTGTTGACACTTGTAGCGCAATATGAATAAGAGCTGGATCAGCTTGATGCGAAGAACGCCTTTCTGCACGGTGATCTTGAGGAAGAGATTCACATGTCTCAGTCGTTAGGCTTTAGAGCTGCATGGAAAGAAAGATTGGTTTGTAAATGTCAAAATTTGTTATATAACTGAAACAATCACCTAAACAGTGGTATACACGCTTTGACAAGTTTATGATTGGATGTGCATGCAGCAGGAGCTTATATAACCCATGTGTTTATTTTCATAAGCTACCAAGTGTGAGTATATTTGTTAACTTTTGTACGTAGATAATGTGCTTATAACTTCAACTAACGGGTCATCGATTTATAAGTTGAAAGTTCGACTATCGCCTGAGTTAGAGATGAAGAATCTGGGAGAAGAAAAGAGGATACTGGGTATGGAGATTGAGAGAGACAGGGTGAAGGGAAAGATGAGTCTGACTTGGAAGGCATATTTGTAGAAGGTTCTATAGAAGTTCAATATTACTCATAAAGCCAAGTCTGTGAGTAGTTTTGACGCCTCATTTCAAGCTTTCAGCTGATGTGTCTTCGAAGGCTGTTGATGAGTGTGAGTATATGTCTCATATTCCATACACCGGTGCAGTATGTAGTCTTATGTATGCTATGGTGTATACAAGGCCAGATTTGTCACAGGCTGTGAGCATAGCATCAAGATACATGCATGATCCCGGTAAGGGTCATTGGGAGGCTCTGAGATAGATTCTGTGGTATATCAAAGATATCATAGATGTTGGGCTGGTTTTTAAGAAGGGTGATCATAGTAAGCATGAATGCACATGTTATGTGAACTCTGATTATGCTGGGGATCTTGACAAGCTCCAGTCGACTACAGGGTATGCGTTTACTTGTCACAGACACTGGTGAGTTAGCGTTGTACTCTACAGTCTACTATGACTTTGTCGATGACAGAAGCCGAGTATACGACTTTAATAGATGCTATGAAGGAGGCAATATGACTTCAAGGCTTGATGATGACTTGGGAATCAGGCAGGACTTCATGAAGGTTCATTGTGATAGTATGAGTGCTATCTACTTAGTGAAGAACCAAGTCTACCATGTGAGGACGAAACATTTTAATGTCAGGTACCATTTCATGTGTGATATTCTTGAAGAAGATGATATTGAGTTGAAAAAAATTCACACCAAGAACAATCCGATAGATATACTTATAAAAGTGATTTTTGAAGTCAAGTTAAATCATTGCAAGAACTTGCTCCGCATCCTTCCAGTTGCTTGAGTTTGGTGGAGCTCATTTGGATGAACTATGAGATGTTTGATCCCTTGGACAGGGGGTACATAGGCAACCTTAATGGTGCAGTCCGTTTGATGAGTCGATCTTGGTGACTTGGTCTGCTCAGCAGAAATCGTGTGTTGATCTCGGATTAGAGATCGTGTGTTGATCTTAAGCGACTTTGGATTCATTGGTATTCGGCTCAGATTTGAGAAATCTTCACCGAGGTGGAGAATTATAGAGAGATGATTAAAATCTAGATGATAGAGCTTTTTATTTCTTGTTGGAGAGATGTTAGAGAGAAAAAAGAGAATTAAAGAGAAGAGAAGCGGAAACAAGCAGAGATATCATGTCGGTCGACCGCCCGGTCAACCAACGTGCAAATAAAATGCACATTGAGTGTTGTCGGATGACCGGGCTGTTGACCAACCCAATCTCTAATATTTAATAGATAGTTGGGGATTCCAGTCAGTCGACCGATCCAATCTCTGAGATCTAACAGAGAGTTAGAGATGCCAGTCGGTCGACTGCCCGGTCGACCGGCAAATTGGTTCAAATAGAAAATAAGGAACTAACCTGCTCTATTTTCTGTCACTCTCCTCTATAAATAGGGATGTGTGTTCATTATTTTAAGATCTAGAAAAAAATGAAAAATCTGAATCCTCTTGTAAACTCTTTGATTAATTAATAGATCTCTCTCTATTCTGTCCCGAGGACGTAGGTAAGTTTGCCGAACCTCGTTATATCTTTGTGTCTCGATCTTGCGTAGTTGTTTGTGCACTTGCATGTTGTTTGTTGGCTCCTCTGGATTCCGACAATTATGACTTAATCCACACACTTACCAGTGATCTAACATACTATTGAGCAAATGATTATAATTTTTAATCTTAACCAATTCCATAGTTTTTTTTCCTATACTAATAAGTTCTACCTTCCATGAAAGAGAATCATCAATTATAACATTACAGTCAAGCGATGTGAGAGGAAGGAGAGATAGAGAGAAACCGCTATGAGAGAGAGATTGGAGAGCGATGAGAGAGAGCAATGCAGAGAGAGCGATTAGAGAGATTGAGAGAAAGAGAGAGATAGCAAGGGATGAGAGAAAGAGAGTACCTGAGTTTTTCTTTTTTCTTTTTTTTTCTTTTTCTTAAAAATTTGATAGTGGTATCAAGAGAAAATAAAGAGTATTTTCATCACTAAATTGTCATGTGATTTATTCGTGAATGTCAACTTAACACGGGACTGATGGATAGTAGTTTCTTGAAAATTTAAGGAAAAGTTCACGGTAGCAATTTGTAATTTGAAAAGCTCATGATATTTTTTTCAAAACGACCGAGAGTTCGTGATATTTTATTAGTTTTTAGCCCCACTAAACAGGTTGGCGTTCTTAACATATTTTACCTCTTTAAACGTGTGTTTAGTATATTGAATGCAATATATTCTTATATATGAGTAATTGGATTCTCGGATATTAAATTTCTAAGAATACTAAAATATCATATTTGCTATAACTAGAATATTTCAGCTAAAAGACTATTATTGAGTTTAGCACGCTAAATTTTTTTCCTCCAAAATATGATATTTCTGAATATACTTTTGTCAAACTAACCCTATAATGTGAGAATAGTGACAGTGATTAAAGTAGTGAAACTAATGGTAACAACAATAATGCTGGCATCGGTGGTAGCAATGAACGCGGCGGTGGAGGTTGCGTCTGCGATGGTAGCGTCCAGTCGGCGATGCCAATGAGGGCGATGGTCGGTGCACTAATTTCACATTCCGCTTGCACTAATTTTCATGAAGATACACTACTTTTATATCGTGTTTGTACTAATTTCATATTACACTTGTATTATTATCTTATTTCATCTCTACTTATTATGAAATCAATGCTAGTAATGCCTGGCAATTGTTTGTTGCATCTTATTTGCATTGAGGTCTGTGCAAAAGCACATTTATTTGCACTCGTGTGATCTTCTACAAATTAAGAATCGGATTACATGAAGGCTAAATTCTTTAAAACTATCATAATTACCGGGGTTAACACAAAACTACATCCCTAACTTTCTTTTTGTTCTCAAAACATTATAGAGTATTGATAAAAATCAAATTTGCAAGGGTATGCATGCAAAAGATATTTTTGTCATATTGTGAAAATTTATAAGCGTAAAGCACCTGCTAACTCCTTGAATTTAAGAGAGCATACATGCAAACAGGTTTTTGAGGGATAAGTAAGCAAAAAGCTAATTTTCGTTATATATGACCAAAAAAAAGCGTAAATTGTTTAGAGTCTCTATATCTTTTTGCATTCATTCTTGCAAGTTGCAACCAGGGCGGATCAACCAATTGCAGCAAATTCATCTCAATCCCAAGAATCCCAACAAGATTAGTAATTTGTTAAGGGCCTGTTGGAGTGGAAAAGGATTTGAGAACATTGACAGTAAGACAAACAAAGTCAGTTTTCTTTGAGAAAATTTGGTGATGAACTCATGCTGTCAGTTTTTCACTCAAAATCAAGTGAATTTGCTGTGAAAGCAAAATGCTCATTTCGCTGACATCAATGACACTCTCCCACAATTTTTTTCTGCATAACATATAGACTGGGGGTGAAAAGGGTTTGGGTTGGCTCCTTCTATCGTTGGACTATGTGATGGTCCAACACGAGATTAGCCATTTGATCGCGGGTTGCTTCAAGATTCAGGAGGAAGGTGGATAGCCACACAACTACCCTGTTTCTCTCTCCGTTACATGAACAGAAAAAAGAAAAAAAAACCACTCGCCTTCTTTCTCTCACACTACAACTCAGGAAAAAAAAAAATCAAAATCGAAGCCATCTCTCTTGCGTCATCCTTTTGCTCCACATCCTCCTCCTGCTCATTCGAGTCGTCCTGCTCGTTAGAGTCGGAACCGATCTTCTCGGCATCATCCTCTGCTTGTTCGAGTCGGAATCAATACTTCGCATCGTTCTCAGTGGCAAACCTGTTGGAGCAGTGGGCTTCTAATGCAAGAGATGGCAAGTATAGAGAGAAAGACAGATAGCAATATAAAATGAAAGAGACAAAGAGAATAACACACCAGTATTTAACGTGGTTCGGTCAATGTGACCTACGTCCACAGAGAAGACAGCAAGATGAATCCACTAATCAAAAGGAGAGAATACAAGAGATTCCAACTCAAATCTCACTCACCCAAGCCCAATGAAACCCAACTCATTAGAGCTTAACAAAAGGAAGATGAATGGCAAGAGAAAGGAGAGAACAATACAATATTTGATAACTCTCTTTTCTCACTTTCTTGCACCTTGAAATCTCATGCAATGTGGTACCTATTTATAGGCAAAACCTTCAAACCCCTTCATCATTTCACCCTACACATACATCAAAATCATAGGGCGGCTATGATCTTCATAGGGTGGCTAAGATCTTCATAGGGCGGCTATGATCTTCATAGGATGGCTAAGATCTTCATAGGGCGGTTATGATCTTCATAAGGTGACTAAGATCTTCATAGTGCGGCTATGATCTTCATAGGGTGGCTATGATCTTCATAGGGTGGCTATTGATGGCTTTAGGGTGGCTAGAGATTATGGTTTAGCTTATTCATTAAAGACATATCAACAAATCTCCACCTTATCTTGAATGAATAACAAATCTCTCTCCACTTTAGCTTGAACTATATCAAGCGTCCTTTGGATTCTTATTGTCTTCTCTAGTCTCGACGGGCTCAACCTTCACCACTTTGAATACCAAGCAAATCGAGACAGTACTCGAACTTATGCGAAGGTACGGGCTTTGTCATCATATCTGCTGGATTATCTGTAGTACCAATTTTCTTAACTTTGATGACTTTAATTTCTCGAATAAAGTGATACCTGACATCAATGTGTTTGGTTCTCTCAGATACATCTGGTGCTTCGTCAGATGTATAGCACTCTGGCTGTCACAAAACACCGTAGTTACTCCTTGGTGTAAGCCGAGATCTTCAACCAAGCCTCTTAATCAAATAGCTTCTTTCACTGCCTCTGTAACTGCCATATATTCTGCCTCCGTAGTAGACAAAGCAACTGTCGACTGTAAAGCCGCCTTCCAACTAATGACACTACCTGAAAGAGTGAAAGCATAACCTGTCAGAGATCTTCTATCCAAATCACCCGCAAAATCTGAATCCGAATATCCTGCAATTTTGCAATCAGAATTAGTTCCCCTGTCAAAACACAGACCAATATTAGTAGATCCTTTTAAATATCGCAAAATCTATTTCACTGCCTGCCAATGGCCTTTTCCTGGCATGTCCATATATCAACTTACGACACTGACTGTATGTGAAATGTCCGGTCGAGTGCACATCATAGCATACATAATGCTTCCAACTGCACTGGCATAGGGAACATGAGACATGTACATCTCTTCTTCATCACTTTGAGGAGACAAATCAGCTGAAAGTCGAAAATGAGCAGCAAGTAGAGTTTTCACAGGTTTGACATCAAGCATGCCAAATCTCTCCAACACCTTCTCGATGTATTCTTCTAAGATAGGAATAATTTTCCTTCTTGCCTGTTCCTGTGAATTTTCATTCCCAAAATCTTTTTCGCTGCTCCCAAATCTTTCATCTCAAACTCTTATTTGAGTAGAGCTTTCAACTTATCAACTTCAGACATGTCTTTAGCTGCAATCAATATGTCATCAACATATAAAAGCAAATATACAAAAGAACCATCATTAAGCTTCCGATGATAAACACAACTATCATATTTACTCCTAGAGTAGCCATGCTCAATCATGAAAGTATCAAACCTCAAATACCATTGCCTAGGTGACTGCTTCAAACCATAAAGAGATTTCTTTAACCTGCACACATGGTCTTCTTTGCCTTCAATAACAAATCTTTCTGGTTGATGCATAAAGATTTGCTCTTCAAGCTCGCCATGAAGAAAGGCTGTTTTCACATCAAGTTGCTCGAGCTCTAGATCGAACCAAGCAACCATAGCTAGTAACACACGAATAGAGGTGTGCTTCACAACTAGAGAGAATACTTCATTGAAGTCGACACCCTCTGTTTGACTGTAGCCTTTGGCTACCAAGCGTGCTTTGTATCCTATAGACTCAGCATCAGAAATTCCTTCTTTCTTCTTAAAGACCCATTTGCAGCCAATAATTTTCTGTCCCCTGGGCGGCTTCACTAACTCCCATGTTTGGTTCTTATGAAGAGATTCCATCTTTTCAGCCATAGCAACAGTCCATCCTGCAGCTTCATCAGAACTAATAGCCTCATTGTAGGTAGAAGGCTCTGGAATCTCAATAGATTCTGCCACACTTAGAGCATAAGCGACCATATCTGCATAGGCGTAACGCTTAGGTGGACGAATCTGCCTTCTTGCTCTCCCGGTGGCAATTCTGTACTGTTGCTCTTGCAGTGTGTCATCACCCAAAGTTGAACCTTGAGCATCACTGACTAGTTCAACGCGAGTGCTCTCCTGCACTCCTTCTGTAACTTTACTCTCAAGCTCCACCTGCTAGTATAACCTGTCAGAGATCTTCTTCTATCCAAATCACCCGCAAAATCTGAATCCGAATATCCTGCAATTTTGCAATCAGAATTAGTTCCCCTGTTAAAACACAGACCAATATTAGTAGATCCTTTTAAATATCGCAAAATCCATTTCACTGCCTGCCAATGGCCTTTTCCTGGCCTGTCCATATATCGACTTACGACACTGACTGCATGTGAAATGTCCGGTCGAGTGCACACCATAGCATACATAATGCTTCCAACTGCACTGGTATAGGGAACATGAGACATGTACGTCTCTTCTTCATCACTTTGAGGAGACAAATTTGCTGAAAGTCGAAAATGAGCAGCAAGTGGAGTTTTCACAGGTTTGGCATCAAGCATGCCAAATCTCTCCAACACCTTCTCGATGTATTTCTTCTGAGATAGGAACAATTTTCCTTCTTGCCTGTTCCTGTGAATTTTCATTCCCAAAATCTTTTTCGCTGCTCCCAAATCTTTCATCTCAAACTCTTGTTTGAGTAGAGCTTTCAACTTATCAACTTCAGACATGTCTTTAGCTGCAATCAACATGTCATCAACATATAAAAGTAAATATACAAAAGAACCATCATTAAGCTTCCGATGATAAACACAACTATCATATTTACTCTTAGAGTAGCCATGCTCAATCATGAAAGTATCAAACCTCAAATACCATTGCCTAGGTGACTGCTTCAAACCATAAAGAGATTTCTTTAACCTGCACACATGGTCTTCTTTGCCTTCAATAACAAATCCTTCTGGTTGATGCATAAAGATTTGCTCTTCAAGCTCGCCATGTAGAAAGGCTGTTTTCACATCAAGTTGCTCGAGCTCTAGATTGAACCAAGCAACCATAGCTAGCAACACACGAATAGAGGTGTGCTTCACAACTGGAGAAAATACTTCATTGAAGTCGACACCCTCTGTTTGACTGTAGCCTTTGGCTACCAAGCGTGCTTTGTATCTTATAGACTCAGCATCAGAAATTCCTTCTTTCTTCTTAAAGACCCATTTGCAGCCAATAATTTTCTGTCCCCTGGGCGGCTTCACTAACTCCCATGTTTGGTTCTTATGAAGAGATTCCATCTCTTCAGCCATAGCAACAGTCCATCCTGCAGCTTCATCAGAACTGATAGCCTCATTGTAGGTAGAAGGCTCTGGAATCTCAATAGACTCTGCCACACTTAGAGCATAAGCGACCATATCTGCATACGCGTATCGCTTAGGTGGACGGATCTGCCTTCTTGCTCTCCCGGTGGCAATACTGTACTGTTGCTCTTGCAGTGTATCATCACCCAAAGTTGAACCTTGAGCATCACTGACTAGTTCAACGCGAGTGCTCTCCTGTACTCCTTCTGTAACTTTACTCTCAAGCTCCACCTGCTTGTTTGCCTCCTCTCTTGAACCTGTAATATCAATAACAGACTCCTTTCTCGGTTGAAGCATGTAATTTTCATCAAAAATAACATCTCTACTAATAATAAATTTAGGTGACTTAGGATCAGGAAACCACAACCTGTATCCCTTCACCCCAGTAGCATAACTAAGAAATATAGCTTTCTTTGCCCTAAATTCAAGCTTACCATTATTTACATGAAAATAAGCAGGGCAACCAAATACTCGTAAATGAGAGTAATTAGCAGGGGTACCAGACCATACCTCTTCAGGAGTCTTAAAATCAATAGCTGTAGAGGGAGACTGATTTACCAAATAGCAAGTTGTATTTACTGCCTCGGCCCAGAAGCATTTTGACAAATCAGCATTAGAGAGCATACACCGAGCTCTCTCCAGCAGTGTCATGTTCATCCTTTCTGCAACTCCATTCTGTTGTGGTGTGTACCGAATTGTACGATGCCGCACAATTCCTTCAATTTTGCAGAATTGATCAAACTCCATGGAACAGAACTCTATTCCATTGTCGGTCCTGAGGCGCTTCACCTTCTTTCCTGTTTGCTTTTCGATCATAGCCTTCCACTGCTTGAAGGTAGCAAACACATTACTCTTATGCTTGAGAGGATACACCCAAACTTTTCTGGAATAATCATCAATTAAAGTTAGAAGATAACTAGCTCCACCTTTTGATGGAACCTGAGAGGGACCCCAAACACCTGAATGGATGTAGTCTAAGGTATCTTTAGTCCTGTGAACACCTGTACCAAAAGAAACTCTGTGTTGCTTGCCAAAAACACAATGTTCACAAAAGTCAAGCTTTCCTATTTTCTGGCCACAAAGCAAACCTTGCTTACTCAACATATGTAGTCCTCTCTCACTCATATGCCCTAACCGCATATGCAACAAACGAGTGGTATCTAAGTCTGGGTCTTCTGACATTGACACAGCGACATCACCTGTCACCGTGCTACCTTGAAGGATATAAAGGGTATCCATCTTCTTTCCTTCCATCACAATAAGAGAGCCTTTGCTAACTCTCAAAACTCCACCTTCAGCTGAAAACTTATAGCCGTTGGAGTCAAGGATGCCCAAAGAAATTAAATTTTTCTTCAAATTCGGCACATGCCAAACATTACTCAACGTCCTTACAATACCGTCATGCATTCTAATCTTGATTGACCCAATACCAATTGTCTTGCAGGGCATGTTATTTTCCATTAAGACATTACCACCATCAATTGGTTGGTAAGTCACAAACCAGTCTCTGTGAGGACATATGTGATAAGAACAACCTGAATCAAGAACCCACTCACCTCGTGAACGGGCATCAAGGACGGTAACTGAAAGAACCTCATGTGATGTGGAGGCTTTTTCTGCAACACTAACAACTGAAGATTTCTCATCTTGAGATTTTCTCCTTACATCTTCTTTTTCCTTAAGCTTAAAACAATCTTTTTTATAGTGTCCAAACTTATGACAATAGTGACACTCAATATTTTTTCTTGACCTGGATTTAGATCTAGATTTTCAGATTTTCCTCGAGATTTTTCTCGACCCTTCTCTGTACGACCACGGACAAACAAGCCTTCAGCTTGATCCTCACTTCCTACGACTGACACCTTTTGTCTTAACTCCTTAGAATGTAAAGCTGATTTGACATTTTCTAAAGAGAGTGTATCTCTACCATAGAGCATACTATTAACAAAATTTTCAAAGGAAGGAGGTAATGAGCACAATAAGATGAGGGTCTGATCTTCTTCATCTATTCTAACATCAATATTTTTTAAATCCATGAGAATTTTATTGAGCTCATCTAAGTGGTCTTTAATTGGCGTACCTTCCTTCATGCGAAGGGTGAAGAGGCGCTGCTTCAAGTAGAGCTTGTTGGTCAGGGACTTTGTCATATACAAGCTCTCTAATTTGAGCCACAAACTGGCGGTGGTATCTTCATGGGCAACCTCCCGCAAAACTTCATCGGCTAGACAAAATTGTATGGCACTATGCTCGAGCTCTTCTTTTTAATCCTCAGACATGGATTCTGGCAACTTGCCCTTACCGGATAAGACTTTCAACAAGCCTTGTTGCACCAAGAGAGCCCGCATTTTGACTCTCCACAAACTGAAGCTATTTCTTCCGTCGAATTTTTTACTTTGTACTTTGCCGAAGCCATCAGGAAACCCACAAGAAGATAACACTTGCTCTGATACCAGTTTGTTGGAGCAGTGGGCTTCTAATGTAAGAGATGACAAGTATAGAGAGAAAAACAGATAGTAATATAAAATGAAAGAGACAAAGAGAATAGCACACCAGTATTTAACGTGGTTCAGTCAATGTGACCTACGTCCACGGAGAAGACAGCAAGAGGAATCCACTAATCAAAAGGAGAGAATACAAGAGATTCCAACTCAAATCTCACTCACCCAAGCCCAATGAAACCCAATTCATTAGAGCTTAACAAAAGGAAGATGAATGGCAAGAGAAAGGAGAGAACAATACAATATTTGACAACTCTCTCTTCTCACTTCCTTGCACCTTGAAATCTCATGCAATGTGGTGCCTATTTATAAGCAAAACCTTCAAACCCCTTCATCATTTCACCCTACACATACATCAAAATCATAGGGCGGCTATGATCTTCATAGGGTGGCTAAGATCTTCATAGGACGGTTATGATCTTCATAGGGTGGCTAAGATCTTCATAGTGCGGTTATGATCTTCATAGGGTGGCTATGATCTTCATAGGATGGCTATTGATGGCTTTAGGGTGGCTAGAGATTATGATTTAGCTTATTCATTAAAGACATATCAACAAAACCTATAGTGTGGGGGAGCGGGGGCGGGCGCCCTCGCTGAAGTTTGAGTTTCTGCAATTTGTGTTGTCAATTACTAGTCTGAGAAGCATCTTTCAAGTTATGGGGCATCTTCTCCTCAAACTCTTATGGCACAGAACAAAGGCACAAGGTTTCTTTTAATCTTTGTAGGTGGCCTCACATAATGATATTTTTGATTTTTATAGTTTCAGTTCATTATTTTTTCCTCGTGATTAAAATGAAAGCTGTGCTTTTCTCTTACGACTTCATCCCCTTTTAGTTGTAATGAAAGTTCTTTCTATCTCGTAAACTTGACTCAAGTTTTATTAAAAAGATGATCTTTTCTTGTATGGATATCCCCAATCTCTTTTCCCTAGGATACTAACGTTATCTTTGATTTTGGATTTCAGGAGAGTGCCCACCATCTGTTTGTTATTATGCTTCATTGTGTTGTTTGAAAATTTCATAACGTTGTTATATACAGACGATGTAGCTATGTCGACTGAGGAAGAAAATGAAATATCCACACTTCTCACTGCATCCATAAATTTGAATTCAAAGTCAGACGCCAGAGGACGCGACATTGGTGGACTCCTTCTTGGTATTCAATCATCAAATGTCCGATGATAGCTGAGACATGCTGATAAAGGTCTTCTGCAGACCTACACTGCCCAAGTCAAGTCTGACTACGAACAATCATCCAATGCGCAACTTAGTGAAATTGCACAAAGGAGTGAAGAAGAAAAAGAAGAATAACTAACGAATCGTTCAAGTGGAACAGATAGTGTTTACAGAAGAAAATGGCGAAGACGGAGAGGACAATGCGGAGAGTTTGTTGGGTTCTCAATAAGACATTGAATCACGCGATAATATCTTCAAGGTGTGGGAACTGGAGGCGCATGAGGAAGACGAGGAGAATGAGCTGGTCAAATAGTTGAAGAAATCTCTCATGGTGAGCAAGTTTCAAGGCACGTCACATTCTGACAAGGTATTAGAGGTGGATGAGTTAGTTGCAAACATGGGGATTTGTCGCTGGAGCCGTCTCCAAAGTTTGTTCAGAAAGGCAATGGAGCATCAGGTTGATGACTCCATGACCGCTCGCCAGTCCAGGGATTTTCAGAAAAGATAGATTTTGTCTGAAGAGAGAGTACAATGTCATAGAGCTGTTAATGAGGGTTTAACTTAGAATCTGTAACCATTCCTTGTTGTAAGAAGAAACCTGGAGATTTATGTCGTTTCTAGTTGCCAAGAAAGCCATCAGAGTCTGGAATGAAATCATTTCTTAGTTCTTGTGTCACGGACAGATTCTTTTGACTTCGAACTACTCAAACCCGCGCGTCACTTAGCTCGCTCTTTCGCCTTAGAAGCGAAACTAAGTCAGTCTAACCCTCACACTCACTCACTCAAGAGAGAGAGAGTGAATACTTAGAGAAGAAGTGAAAACTTGTATTGCTTACTCTTACTTTCCTTGATGATTACAAATGAGCACCCTTGGCCCCTATTTATAGGTAAGGGTTTGTACAAGAATTCTCTAGAATTGGAGGCTTCTAGAATATCTAGAAGCTCTCTTATATTCATCTCTAAATATCTTATTTTAGAATCCTCTAGGAATCTTCTATGGAATATCGTTCTAGAGAGTATCCCTTTAGGAATCTTCCATGGAATATCTCTCTAGGGAAATCTTCTAGAGAATATCTCTCTTTACATGGTATCTGCAATATTATCCTAGCCCACTCTACCACATGAGATGAGCCCAAATGAGCCCAATATGAGTCCAAGTGTATCAAGATGGAGCGGTTCGTGACACTTGCATGCAGAGTTCTGGTTAAACTTTAAACATCACCATACAAAGAATTTCCACTACTATGATTTGAATCTTTAAATATATTGAATGTATCGTTTCAAAACATAAGCTCTCACAAAATTAAAGAAAACCAAATCATCGTGATCCAAAAATGACTGATAAGAGTACAACAATGTCAATAAGAATGAAACAACGTATAGCAGTGTGGCTCTCAAGGAGGCTACAAAATCCTCAGGCACGATCTCAATCCCCAAACCTGCATGCCTCACTTGATGGGTCCCTGTTGGTGATGGTTGCCAGGTTTAAGAGTCCACAGGCCTGGTCGTCATGAAGAAACCTGATACATCAATATATATCACAAGGAAAGTCATATCTCCTTGAAGAATCATATCTCAGAAAGTGGTATAACTCTGAAATTAAATTAGCACCAAGTTCTAACACAAACTGAATAACTCAGAAACTGATATAACTCAAATGCATATCATGACAAAAGAACAGAAATAAGTTAAGCCATATAGGGGTTCCAGTCTTGAAGCAGCCCACGATCGGACGGCTCATCTCGCGTTGGACCATCACATGGTCCAATGCGAGAAGGAGCCAACCCGAAACCGGTTGAAAAACCCTAGCGCTCACAAAAATCAGAAAATTCCTCAACTCTCCAGCAAATTTATGCAATCCATACAAGCCCTCAGTTTACAAGCCCTCAGTTTAAATGCATCCAACTAGCTTGGTTCTAATATCTCTACGGTTGTCCGAGTTAATCTCCCAAAATCAAGGAAAATCCTAACAATTGAAACTAAATCAACCTTTATACAAGATCCACAACCCACTTTTCACTCTCCTCGCCAACCTTCTAACCTCATCTCTCTTTCTTTACTATCTCCGAACAAAAATGATACAAACAACATTCACGACGGCCAATCCTCCCTCACCCTCCTCCTCCCTCAACCCGAACCATTGACGAGCAACAATCAAAACCAGAAAGCCTAGAAGAACAAGAGAGAGAAGATTCAAGAAGAAACATCTCTTGAACATGAGCAGAGATGGAGACCGAGCTGCAAAGGCTAGAGAGCTCCCATTCTCGCCCCTCCATGATCAAGTCCTCGAGCAGCATTAGCGTCCTGAGGGACGACTCGGACATCAAGTACACCAGCCTCAAGGATGTCCTCTCCGCCCTCGAGTACTCCCCGGCCACGCGCAACGCCTCCGCCAACGCCGCCTTCCCCGGCGTCCACGACTTCGGCGCCTCCACCATCTCCATCAGGAACCAGCTCGTGAAGCACGCGGCGTCCGCGTACCTCCAGTCCGCGGCAATCATCGCCACCCCGGAGCAGAGCTGGCTCACGACGGCGTGGAGGCAGACGAGGCGGCGGTGGGTGCTAAACTCGAGGTGGCAGGAGTGCGCCCGCGGGCCCGTCGGGTTCTACGTGAGGATGATCATGAGGGCCATAAGGAGGACGGTGGCTCGTGCTGAGAGTCGATTGTTGTGAATCTTAGTTCGCATGAAACAATGGCTAGCTACTTGATGATTTGCTTTTTTTAATTAATAATGTCTGAATTTTCTCTCTTTTTTATTTTCTTGATTTAAGTTTACTGTTAGGGCGAGTGTGATGATGGTTGTATTTAAAGGTTGTAAATAAATGACAATTTTATGATTGATTGTGAATTTCATTCTCTAGTAAAAGAAAGCCATGTTTTAATCATTAATTATATATTGTTTAATATAACAAAAAATTTGTCCAGTAATTACTGTATTACCATATTCTCAAAAAAATTACTGTATTACCAATTGGTAGTTATTGTAATTTTTGAGAGAAATTATTGATGTTTTTGAAACAAAAAAAAATACGTTAGTGGTGCCTGCGCAGAACACCACGGGCATCAAACTCTACAGCTAACAACAACTCCTCTCCCACACTTATTGCAATAAAATCCGCACAAAAGTTTTTTCACGAAAAAACATGACTCACAACGCTATCCTGGAAGAGTGATAATTTGTGTAGTTCCCAAAGGATTTGGCCCGAATTCTTCTCATTCAAATATCAACATCCGACATTTAAATAAAAGATTCACTTTGTTGAATTTAATCTATATTACTTAAATTAACTAAAAATCAAAAATCAAATATTTTGAATATTTTTTCCATCCATTAAGCGACGCAAAATGGACGGCTAAATTTAGTGAGTTAGTTAGAGATATCTCCTTAAACATACAAATTGTCAATCTGGCTATTTGATCGTGATCTAAACATTTAAAACCCATACAGACTAATTTTTGTTAGGTTCTATTTAGGCTGTCTGTTTTCTCTTATTTGATGCATGGGTAAAAAGTATTTAAAACACTTGATTTTTGATTTATAGATCCTTGAAATAATATAGATCAACTTCAATAAAATATATCTTGTATTCGGATAACATATGGTTCTATGTGAGTGGGAAAGATTCAAACTCGAATCCTTCTGAAACTACATAAGTGTATCTCGTGACAATGAAGGTAGAAGTTCCATCAACAACACATAACAACCCTCTTTATGCTGAATAAAGTTGATAGTAGTCAAAGAATCACCTTTGATCCAAAGCTTGCCTCTAAAGTTGTATCTTGTTCTTCCTTGTTCTTCCTGTTTGATTGTCGTTGTTCAGGTATCGTTGTTCTTTGTGGGCTTTGGGTCCCTCATAACTTTTACCCAACCCGGAGCCGGGGGCTTGGTGGAGTCGGAGCTTAGATTTGGGTTTAAAAGCCTATGACCCGATTTAAACCCGACAAATTTGCTACCCTAAGGTTTAAGGACCATTTGGCTCGACCCTAGCTCTTGTCGTATCAATGGAATACAAAGACGAGCCCTACAATTAACTAATTTTATTTGAAACAGGCTCCAAATCCAAGCGATATTGAAGAGAGCTTGCAGCAGAAGAGCACAAAGAGAAAGAGGCTAGCAGAACTCAAAAAAGAGAGAGGCATTGTCAGCTCGTGCGAGAAAGAAAGTGCAAGCTGAACCAAAAATAAAGCATGCGAGAATCAGACAGAAACGTGCTGCCACACGCCGAAGCTAAAGGATAAAACGCAGAGAGAAGAGAGAAGATAGAAGAGGAGAAAACCCAAGAGGAGTGATCTTTCTCTTTCTCTATGCCTAGAGCTACTCTCTTGACTCTTACTTTGACTGCAGTATACAATTGTTCAAGTTTATAGGGTAAACCCCCAATATTGTTATGCTCTCTCAATAGAGGACAAGTAGCAAACATCCAACTTTGTCCCTATCTGACTAGCTTATAAATACAAATTCCAAAACCTCATGCTTTGCTTTGACTCGACCTTTGCCTAGCTAGTGTAGCTCTCTATAATACATGCATCTTCTCTGTCGAGTTAATATCTTGATTTTTTTTTTTTGTTTTTTCTTTTGGGGTGCAAGTTCATTGCTTGACTATTACCACTAGCTTAAGCTTACTCCAATAAGTCATTATTATATCTTGAGGGTGAATATATATGATGCACTCATGAGTAGCACGTGATCTACACAAATGTTATGTTTGTTAGAGATATCAATGGTAACGCGTGATCCATGTGAAAGACACCCCTCATGAAATCAATCAGATCCTAAAATCTCTCCATCATTATAGGAGCACATGGGACTCATGGGAGTCATGCACCATGTGTTTCTCATTCTTTCTCTCAGTCAATATTTTCCTATTATTTCTCTCAGTCAATGTTTTCCCATTGTACCTCCTAAATCAGTGTAAACATGTGACCAATATGTGTATATAAATACAACCAAGAACCATAGCTAATGGTATCTTGTCTTTACACAAATAAGTCTTCTTCTTATTGTTTATCTTGGTATCAGAGCAACTCCTGTACCATGTCGAGTATTTCCTCTTCATCTTCCCTCACCTCCATCCAAACACTTGCATCCATGGTTACTCCCAATCCCAGCATCACTCACTTTCTAAATGTCAAACTCGACAAGGAAAACTATATGCTGTGACGTTCCCAGTTCCTTACTCTTCTCAAGCTCCACGATCTCGAAGGTCTCGTCGACGGAACCTCTCTATGTCCGGTCCGGTTCCTTCCTTCTACCAAGAAGGATGCTCAACCCACTATCAATCCAAAATATACTTGCTGGATCAAGCTTGATCAGATGCTCTTATGTTGACTTATCTCCTCGCTCACTGAGGCTGTTCTTACTCATGTCGTCGGCCTCACCACATCTCGTGATGTGTGGTGCTCTCTGGAGCGAATCTTTGCGTCATCCTCCAGAGCTAGAGTGTAACAACTCAAATATCAGCTGCACACCGTCAAGATGGGCACCTTTTCTATGTCAGAGTACATCCAGTCTGTCAAGTCCATCGTGGACAACCTGGCGGCAGTGGCTAATCTAGTTGCCGACTCCGACCTCGTCTCTACCTTACTTAGTGGTCTGTCTCCCGAATATGACTCGTTCGTCACCTCCGTCAACACACGAGTCGACCCTGTACTGTCAGAAGAACTCATCGGCCTCATGCTTAGCCAGGAGATTTATCGTGGCGTGCTATCATTTCACCAGACTCCACAACCCTCATCTCCCCTTCTCCTGCGGTTCATACAGTTTCCCGCACTCCAAGCTACCATTCAGCTCCATCTTTTTTCTGTGGTCGTGGACGTGGCCGAGGCAGGGAGCGCAGTCGTGGTCATTGACGTTCCTTCTTACCGTCACATCAGTCCACCGGTGGTCGACCTCAATGCCAGATCTGTAATCATTTTGGCCATTATGCTAACAAATGCTACAATCGTTATGATGATTCGGCTAGCCCAACTGCTCTTCTCCACTCTTATGAGAATAGTCCAGTCGATTCCAACTGGTACGTTGACTCCGGAGCCACTCATCACCTAACGGCTGACATTGCGAATTTGGCGTCTCACTCCGAATATCAAGGACCCGACAGAGTTCGCATGGGTAACGGGACAGGTTTGCCTATCCGAGCTACTGGTGCTTCTTTATTGTGTTCTCCTGTTTCTTCCATTGTCTTGAAAAACCTTTTACATGTTCCTGATATCACCAAAAATCTTCTGTCTGTTAGTCAATTTACTGCTGATAATAAAGTCCTTCTTGAATTTCACCCTGACTCTTGTTTATCAAGAATCTCTCTACTCGGAAAACTCTACTGCGGGGATAACTTAAGGATGGTCTGTATGTCTTCTCCCTGGGGAATCATAACTTCACCGCCTCTCCCCAGGTTCTTCTCGGTGAGCGTGCATCTTCCTCCGTCTGGCATGAGCGCCTAGGTCATCCCTCCACCAGAGTTATCTCCAGTGTTTTATCTCAGCATCAACTTCCTTTCCTCCCTGACCGTGCTGTTACCCCTCTCTGCATCCCCTGTCAGTAAGGAAAAAGTCATCGTCTTCCTTTTTCGTTATCTTCCACGATTACTACTGCTCCTTTAGAGTTTATTCACTCCGATCTATAGGATCCGTCTCTTGTGTCCGCTGTAAGTGGTCATCGCTATTATATTAGCTTTATAGATCACTACAGTAAATATGTTTGGTTTTATCCTTTGATAAATAAAAGTGATGCTTTCTCCATTTTTCTTGAGTTCAAAATTCATGTAGAAATTTTTTTTGGGCGTTCCATTAAAGCACTCCAAACTGATGGTGGTGGCGAGTTAATCAAATTTAAAACTTACTTGTCTTCTCAGGGTATCGCTCATCGCTTATCCTGTCCACACACTAATGCCCAAAACGGCACCGCAGAAAAAAAGCACCGTCACCTTGTCGAGACCGGCCTAACTCTTCTGGCTCGGTCAAATGTTCCATTTCATTACTGGCCCTATGCTTTCCAAACTGCCTCATTTCTCATCAATAGAATGCCCACCCCCGTCCTCCATAATCTCTCTCCCTACTAGAAATTATTTCATAAAGTACCTGACTACCTTTCCTACGAATTTTTGGTTGTGTTTGCTACCCTCATCTGCGTTCATACCAAGCTCATAAGTTTAGTTTTCGGTCCACTCAATGTGTCTTCTTAGGTTACTCGGCTTCGCATAAAGGTTATCAATGTTTGCATGTCCCCTCTGGTCGTATTTACATCTCTTGGGATATTGTGTTCGAAGAATCTTCCTTTCCTTTCCATTCTCCTCAGCCCTCCCTCTCTCCCCTATTCCCACGCCTTCACCATCGATCCCCATCTCCATGCCTCTGTTATCTTCCATTGTTCCAGTCCCCTCTTCTCATGCGGGCCCCACCATTGACTCTTCTCCTCCTCCACTACCATCTCCATCACATACTCTTTCTCCACCACCTCCACCAGCACCCGCCGATGAGTCCTTCTCCTCAGGCTCTCCCAGTTCCCCTCCTATCAGGACCCACCATATGGTCACCAGAACACAGGATAACACCAGAACACCAAAAGTCTGGCTAGCCACCCGGTATCCCATGCCTACCTGTCTCATGGCTGACTTGGCCACCACTCATGTCGAACGCACATGTTTCACGCAAGCTTCTAAAGATCCCAAGTGGCGCCAGGCAATGGACACTGAGATGAATGTCTTACTTAAGAATAAACCCTGGTCCCTTGTGCCATACCACCTACCATGAATCTGGTTGGTTGTAAATAGGTTTTCAAGTTACAACATAAATCTGATTGTTCTGTTGACAGGTATAGGCCCGCCTGGTGGCCAAGGGTTTTCATCAACAACCAGGATTAGACTATGGTGAGACATTCAGTCCGGTCATCAAACCGACCACTGTGTGTACCGTGTGCAGTCTGGCCGTCTCCAAGGAATGGTCTATTTGACAGTTGGATGTGAATAATGTATTTTTGCAGGGTTTTCTTACTGAGACGGTCTACATGGAATAACCTTCAGGGTTCATCAATCCCGCTCATCTAATCATGTATGCAAGCTTCATCGCAGTATCTATGGCCTCAAATAGGCTCCACGGGCCTGGTTTTCTCGCCTCAGCAGTTATCTAGTCACATTAGGCTTTGTGGGCTCCAAGTCTGACACGTCTCTCTTCCTCCGACGGGTCAGGACAGATCTTCTTCTGGTTCTTATCTATGTGGACTACATCATCATCACAGGTAATGACTCACGGGCTGTCACTCGTCTTATTCAAGAACTAGGCCGGGAGTTCTCATTAAGAGATCTCAGTCCACTGCACTATTTCTTGGGCGTGGAGTGTCATCGTACACCCTCAGGTCTATTTCTCTTTTAACAGAAATACATCCGTGACTTGCTTCTCTGACTCAAGATGGATGGTGTCAAGCCTATTAGCTCGCCTATGGCCACTTCCTGTAAGCTATCCAAGATTGTTGGCAAGTCTTTCTCTGACCCCTTTGTCTATCGAAGTACTGTTGAGGCTCTACAATACTTAAGCTTTACCTGACCCGATATTGCCTTCTCGGTGAACAAGGTCGCTCAGTTCATGCAAGCTCCAATCGATGAGCACTGGAGCGCTGTAAAACGGATCCTCTGTTACCTCAAATCTACCATTCAACATGGCCTTTTTCTCTCTCGTCATTCTTCTGCACAGCTTACTGCTTACACTGATGCAGATTGGGCAGGGTCGATCGATGATCGAAAATCTATCAGTGGCTATTGTGTCTTTCTTGGTACACATCTCATTTCTTGAAGCTCGAAGAAGCAGTGTACTGTGACACGATCTAGCACTGAGGCAGAGTATAGGGGTGTGGCCAATGCTGCAGCAGAGGTCGTTTGGTTGCAGTCATTACTTTGTGAGCTTGGAGTTCCGCAATCTCCCTCAATAGTTCTCTGTGACAACCTCGGTGCAACATATCTCTCGATCAATCCTATTCGTCACTCCCGCTCCAAACATGTTGAGATCGACATTCATTTTGTGAGGGACTATGTCGCCAATGGAGTCCTGGATGTTCGGTTTGTCAGCACTAAAGACCAACTAGCAGATATCCTTACTAAGTCTTTGAGCTATTTAAGATTTTCTATGCTGAAGAACAAACTCTCGGTTCTTTCGAACCCGCTTCGCTTGCGGGGGGTGTTAGAGATATCAATGACAACCCGTGATCCATGTGAAAGACACCCCTCATGAAATCAATCAGATCCTAAAATCTCTCCATGATTATAGGAACACATGGGACTCATGGGATTCACCATGTGTTTCTCATTCTTTCTCTCAGTCAATATTTTCTTATTATTTCTCTCAGTCAATATTTTCCTATTGTACCTCCTAAATCAGTGTAAACATGTGATCAATATGTGTATATAAATACAACCAAGAACCATAGCTAATGGTATCTTGTCTTTACACAAATAAGTCTTCTTCTTATTGTTTATCTATGTTCACTCTCAACATTTATATCCGCTGGCTCAAACAAATTTAAAAATTAGATGACAATTCATGCAATGTTAGCTTACTATTGTCTTTTAGTTTTCAAAAGCTTAAAAGCCAACAAATTATTAGACTATACATATTTTTCTTATTTGTAGTACAAATTATATCAAATTTCACGAGATATTGACCATCTCTATTTCTATTCTACACTCTCTATGCATAAATTTCCTTATAATTAAGAAGAAATAGGATACCCACGAATGATTTAAGCTGGATTTCTACACTGCGAGATTGAACTACAATTAAAGAGATTCAAACTAACAATCCGTCTTTAGTTACCTCCAACATCTAAAAAGTATTATCTTACATGAATTAACCTCAAGTGGCTTAATTTATTGCTGCTTGGTTTCCGGCTTGCAGCTTTTATCTGCACAAATTTCTTAACCTCGTATATTTTTTCTTCATTTTTCCCCCCTTTTTTAGTTTTTAGTTTTTTTTTGGGGAAAGTATCATTTATAATCATAGGCATTACTCTTCACACAGTTCCTTTACATGACAATTGGCCATTACATTCCTAACAATATGATGTTTCACTAACACAGTTACCTTACAGCATGGGAACTTTAGTGTTGCAGAATATGGATTTTAACTTCACTTTATGTGTGAGTCACAGATACATATTATAAGAGGGTTAATTCCGTGTTGGCACGTGAATAAGATGTAAGAGGAGTCCAAAGACTTTAAAATATTGTAACCCTGAAACTCAACATTTTATCTACGTGTCAACATAGAATAGACCATTTTATAATATGTGTGTCTCTCACACACATAAACCGAACCTATTTAGTTTGACGTTTCAGTCACAAACTCACTCACTCGCACCCTTTTGGTTCTCAAACTGAAACATTTTCATTTTGACCGCCTCGTCAAAATCTCCACAGTCCAAACTCAATCCCAACGGTCAAATCATGGGGACCACACAATCCCCGTGAAGGGCCCACACCAAAAACAACACAACATCTGTAGTAATCGGATTCGCTTCATGTGTGTGAGCCACACACACATACAATAAGAGGACCAATCCAGCGTTGACACGTGAATTGAAACTCTTATAATCTCTTATAATATGTGTGTGACGCCCACACACATAACATATTATAAGAGGATCAGTACATGTATCAACACTGGATTGACCCTCTTATTGTGTGTGTGTGTATGGCTCACAAACATGAACCGAACCCGTAGTAATTAGACTAAATAAGCATGGGAACCAATATTGCCACCCAAAAAAATGAGAAAGGCACCCACAACAAATATTTATAAGTGTGCTATTCCTTTTCTTTACAATTTTACTCATGCTGAAATGTCTAAAAAAAAAAATTCTTCCTCCTCCTTTCTTTTCTCCCTCCTCTTGCTCCTTCGTCGTCTTCCACGGCGAACATCCCCCCTCCCCGACCTCCCACCCTCCGACGCTCCCCCGGACCTCCCTAGCCTCTCCCCTCCTCGGCGCTCCCCGTCCCCTCTGTTGGGATTTGGGTCGAACAAATAGTCCCACATCGGCTAGACGTAGGGATGGTCGTGGGTATATAAGGATTTGAGTAACTTCACCTAAAAGGCTAGTTTTTTGGGATGGTGCCCCGGAGTCCTTCAAGTGGTATCAGAGTCATGCCCCGAACTTAGTCGTATGTGCGGGTGATATTCGACGATGTAGATCCACCAATGACATAAAGGCGCAATGGGTCTGCCCACCCCAGTAGCGCAAAAAGGCGCAATAGGCCCCTGTGAAGCTAATGTTGGGCTCTTGAGAAATTTGGCAGTGGTGCTCCTTGTAATGGGCGCTCCCCTGTTACGCGATGTAGAGGAGTGACCGACTGCAATTGGTACTTCACATAAGGAGTTAGATCTTGATGGAGAATTTGATCTTCCAGTGTGAAGATAGTTGAGCTTGCAGGGGAAACTTCGGCTAGACGTAGGGATGGTCTTGAATATATAAGGATCTTTTGGGATGATGTCCCGAGTCCTTCACCCTCCCCCAGAGCTCCCCCACCAGCCGAACAGAGACATGGGGAGGAGGCCAGAGCTCCCCCTCCAGCCGAACAGAGACATGGGGAGGAGAGGGGGATAGGGGGAGGGGTTCATCGGCAAGAGGGGCGGAGGGGGGGAGGTTAATCGATGAGGGGGAGGCCGGGGTTTACCAGCGAGGAGGAGGTCTAGCGATCGCCGGCACGGGAAGGAGATAAAAAAGAGAAGAAGAAGAAAAGAATATTTTAAAAACATCTTTTATCAATTTTGGGGGTGCAATGTGAGGAGTGCCTTTGTCACTTTATGGGTGGCAAATATCCGTTCCCAACAAGCAGCTTGAACCAAACCGAGCCCAAAGGCTATTTACAAATCCCCCATCAACCAAAACAAAATTACCAAAGCGCCAACCGTTCCGTTTTTCTTTTCATCTCTCATGCATGGCAGTACTGCGCTGCAGTCTCGTACGCTGACGTAGCGCCGCTGCCCACCGGTTCCCTCTCGCGTTCATTCCCCATGACTTTTGCCGTTACTTTACCCCCCTGACCGCAGTAGCATTTCCGTTACTCCGTTCGGGTTTGCCGAGAAAGCAGGGGGTCAAACGGCGGCGGCCAGGACGTTAACTTGTCGGGCTGTCGGTTGACGGACGTTTCCCATCTCTAGAGACCCTGCTGTCTCCCCTTGCCGTTATCTCCGTACCGTACCCCTTCCCCATTTTTATTCTTTTCTATTCCATTTTTTGCATGCCTCTCTCTCTCTACTGCAAAAAGAGAGAAATAAGGAATGCATGCCTTCGAGTTTAGTTTCTCCCCATAGAAATCTCTATTTATATGAGCCCAGAACTCAACACCAATTTGTAACTTTGAAAGTAAAGCCATTTTTTCACACACAGAGAGGAGCTTCTAGAAGATGAGGTTTTACGAGGAGGAGAAGGAGGAGACGGGAGAGACGATGGTGGTGGGGCCCGGGTGGGGACCAGTGCCGGCGGCGTACGAGAGGGTGCTGAGGATGGCGCAGGGGAACGCGGTGGTGGTGTTCAGCGTGAGCGGGTGCTGCATGTGTCACGTTGTGAAGCGGCTGCTGCTGGGGCTGGGGGTGGGCCCCACAGTGTACGAGATCGACCAGCTGCAGGGTGGCACTGATAGGGGCGAGGCGGCCGGGCGTGAGATCCGGGCGGTGCTCTCTGGCCTGGTGGTGGGGCCGTCGTCGTCCGCGGAGCACGCTCAGACCGCGGCGGCGCTGGGGTCCGGGGTGCCGGCGGTGTTTGTCGGCGGGAAGCTATTGGGAGGAGTGGAGAAGGTGATGGCGTGTCACATCAACGGGTCCCTCGTCCCGCTCCTCAAACAAGCTGGTGCTCTCTGGCTCTGAGATGATTGGAGATCTACCTTAATTAATTAATTAAATGATCGTTGACCTTAATCTTGTCCTAAATTAGCTTAGTCTCTCCGAGTTAATTCTCGATCGGGTGCTCGCTCTCTAGTGATTCTATCATTAATCGTGCATCCCTGTACATATATTTCCCTGTTACTATGCATGAACTTAGTTATGTGGTGCCATTGAGAGTATACATTGCCTCGTTACACTCAGTAATGCCCTGCGCTTGATTTTGTGGTAGAAATATATGCAGGGGAATGGATATTATTGTGGCACATCTTAATCTCTCTCTCGGTCAATATTTCAAATTTTGAAGGGAGAAATAAATTTGATAAACTTCTTTGGATTTAGAAACAAAATATGATACAACTATGCCCACTTCATGATTACAACACATAAAAAATATAACAATAGTTACTTTTGAAATGAATCCCAATTACTTAGATTTTAGTGAATGAGTGTTCAGTAATACCCACATTTGAGTTAAAAAGAACATACCTTGCAAGAGTTCACAAAATTCTTCTCAGCCTATGCATTTAATTTCCATGTTTTCTCATACAAATAGATATTTAAATACTTGATAATGTCCCGTTAGCATTGTGCATGCAGCACTGTAAACAGTGCATAGCTGTTTGTTCCCAGGCTATACAGACCCTCGAAAGAAATTTAAAGTGTACATTGCGATTTATACAAGTAAATGGTAACAATAAGCAAAAAAAGTTACAGAAAGCAAATTTCCTTCAGTCACCTTTCCAAAATAGCCCTTACAGAGCTGCCAAGAACTAAAAGGCATCATTTTGAGAATCAATTTTGGGCCTTCAGCTTGACTGAAGAAAGACTAATGAGTCTTCGGACATGTGATTATCTCTGTGGATTTCCGAACAGAATATATATGAGCAAAAAAGGTGGTCTCTGTGCCAAAGACCGACGTGGTACGTAAAACTGAATACTGATCTCATGCACTCAAAATATACCAACACCACTTCACCTGCTCCTTTGCTTGCTGCAGGCTGCAGCTAATGATGCATCAACCGATAACTACCACATCAGTTCTTGACCAACGACCATGACATCAGTTTTTCTATTATCAGCACTGAAAATTTAAAAAGCAACAGACTGCTGTTTGAATGATTTCAATACCAGAATGGAATAAGTTTGAATTGATCCTTGAGTAATCAATACAAATAATTCTGCTCGTACAACACACTGGATACAAATTACAACGATGAGACGAGAATCTCTCCAAAGGTTTCAACAAGGCAAAAGATTTAGCGATAATGTACATTCTGAGGTCAACATGGCAAAGCAGCCGGAAAACTGACAGATGGGCCAATAATACAATACTTGAAACATTGTTACAGAATTAATGGTACAGAGAATTTTCTGCCGTTTACGCTGCAGGTATGTATATGGCATCTGATGGAGCGATTTAATTCAGTTTAAGTCACAAAAGAGGGAAAGGGTTCGAATTACCCTAACCCTATTGGCCATGAGACTCAAGTAACCAACCTAGTCCTACTGAAAGTTGCCCAAGGTTGACCTGTGCCTGAGTAAACATCTGGGCTTTAAGGAAATTTCAATTGAAACAATTAAAGAGGAAGCAAAAAAAATAAATAAAATCTTTGAACAGAAAGAAGCTAAGCCCCGTTTCTTCGCCTGGGACTTAAAATCCAAAAAAGCCTATTCCTAGCATGAGCTACAGAATTGGCCTGTGCGCAATTTGAGCGCAGCTCCAATTCTGTAACCCTTACCTTTCTCAATAACTGGGGATTTGGGAACACCCAAAAAATTAAGACATTTTCCACACGGTCCCAAACATAGAAAAGAGGTTAAGCACTGGAACTTAATTGCAGAATTCTGAATTCCATGTGACCAAACTGGAGATACCTGTTTTTCTTTTTCGATTGAAAGTAAAGCACAACTGGCTATAAGACATAATAACACATTATTGAAAGCCTGAAACACATTCTTACTAATGGTCTTCCTGCTTTCTCAGCATGAGCCTATTCTCAACAAACTATTATTTGCAAGTACCTAAGCCATGTACACAAATTCTTCTTTCTGTTCTTTAGGACCATTCAAGCATCAGTAGTTTATAGATAAGCGGGCGGAAAATTACCCGTCTTGATAGCAAAAAAATGATATTTTTGCACAAAAAAGGTACGTTGTTCATACAATTTATACCTGTTTGCAAAAAGGTATTGGTGCCTTTAAAAAGTATCACTGTATCACAGATAAATTACAGCATGTTCTCCGAAGAAAATTTTGGTTGCAATTTAATTATTCAGATATTAGATCACTTGAAATCAAGTGAAATCATTAATCAGATTATGAACTCCCATACCCGCTCTATATAATCTAATGTCAAATTTTGTTTTCGGAAGAAATGTGCTGGTGTTTCTGAAATTATTATAGATAAAATTAAGTGCTCATGCATATTTTTGCAGAAAGTTCCACTAATTGAACCTCAGTATCTCAGAACAATTGTACTAATAGATAATACTGCCCGCTTGTATGCTGTAACCTCACCGGAGGTGAGTACAGCGGTCATGGGCGTGATTCATGGCCAGGCCTTTGTTGTGCGCACCGACAACAACCAATAGAGGATCCAACAGATCTCAACCACAAAGAACAATCCAACAAATCCAAGAAGAACAAATCAATCGCAAAAAACGAGATTTAACGAGGTTCGGCCAACGTGCCTACGTCCTCGGGGCAATCAATGGAGAGATTTATATTAGGAAGATGATTACAATAGCTCTTGGTCTCTTTGAATGCAAGAGAACCCCTTTGCTATCTCTCTTTCGCAGGTTCTTCTACAAGATACTCACCCTAGAAAACAATAGCAGCCCTTAAATACAACAGGTTTCCGAACTGCAGATTTCAGCCCAAACCCGACTGTCGGTCGACCGGTCCGGTCGACCGACCTCCACCTCGGTCGACCGGCCGGTCGACCGAAAACAACCGAGAGTTGGGCCCTGTTCAGTCAGACATTCCGGTCGACCGGCCGGTCGACCGAAAACAACCGAGAGTTGGGCCCTGTTCAGTCAGACATTCCGGTCGACCGGGCGGTCGACCGGTCTCTGACACTGTGCACGTTGTGCATGTGCGGTCGACCGGCTCGGTCGACCGCTGAACCTGTTCTGCTGCTGCTGCTTGTTTTCTGCTGCTGTTTCCCTTCGTCTTCGTCGTCGACTTCCTCGGCGATCACTCGACGACCCCTCGACGATCCTAATCAACTTCCCCATCAGTAAACTCTCTCTTTCCAACAATTCTCCACCTCGGCGAAGATTTTCTCAAAATCTGAGCCGATCTCCAACGAATCCCAGTCCATCACCTGGCGAAATCGACACACGATCTCGGCGAAATCGACACACGATCTCAGCTTGCGCGCACCGGTCGAAATCGACACACGATCTCGACGAAATCGACACACGATCTCGGCTTGAAATTTTTGGCTCATCTATTCCTGGAAAACATCGCACATGCCTTCCCTGCACTTCACCTTAGGAGAATCATACATGCCGATCACCAACATGGCTTCTACTCCTCAACTTCATGACCTCACGAAGACTTCCTCATGAGCCAACACTGACTCTCCACTGACTAGCTCTATCTAGTCTACCTGTCTTCCACTGACGGTCCAACCAAGTCTGCGTAGAACACACCCAACATCATCGGCTTCAACGGGATGCACACCCTTCTTATGCAAGCTCAACATCTTCTAACCAGAAGATAAACCTGTTCATCGAGACCACAACACCTCACCTCTACGTGAAGTCCAACTGGCCACGCCACTTCACCGCTACATGAAGTCTCTCCAACTCTACGTGAAGCTCCAATCAGCCACAACTCTTCACCTCTACGTGAAGATCCAAAATTACTTCTCGAGAACCCAAAATAGCTTCATAAGAGTTGCATCACCAATGGCTGCGCCTTTACAGCTGCCTACGTACCTTTACCCAAAAGGATCAAGCCAATCGTAGTTCATTTAAATGAGCTTCAGCAAGCTCAAATAATGGTACCTGTATCTGCAGCAGTGAACCTGTCAGACTGAGTCATATGAACCTCTTCCCGACCATCATGGAGAGCAACGGCCTTCAACTTGAGCTTGTCGCGTTCACAAGCTTGAGATTCATACTTCTTTAACCACGACCGTGGTTTCACCTTGGTTCCAATGGCTGCAAATAACTCGACATCCTCTGCAATGTCGTCATCCTGTTCAGCATCACCCCTGGTATCTTGAACTCCTCCCGGTGTCACCTCCGATGAAGTCTCCTCTGATGCCGAACCAACTGGAGATGATGGAGTAGCATCAACCTCCACCCGCTGCAATCCTTCCTTGGTCTCCGTCCTCTCTACCTGCTGAGAGACAGTGGACTTCACTACTGAAGCCTCTCCAAGTGTGACATGTCTGCTCATCATGATTTTCTTGTCTTCGGGGTCCCACAACCTGTAGCTGTTTCCCTTGACGCCCAAGTAGACAAACCTCTTTACTCGCGGATTCACCTTGCCACTCTTGGCACTGAAGTAGGCCGGACTTCCAAACTCCCGCAGCACACCATGATCTTGAGCAAATTTTCCAGACCAAGTTCCAATGGAGCTTTACCTCCTATTGCAGTCGATCTGTTCCTGAGATGGCTAGCATACTCAGTCGCCTCAGTCCAAAGCGACTTGTCCAATCCTGAATTAGACAATAACTTCCGAACCTCCTCCAGCAAGGAACGGACTATCTCTTTAGCCAACCCATCTGTACCTATTGAGAAGTGAGTAGCAATCCCTGTGTTCTAGCCAAACTGTAGGAATCGGTCAATGTCTTTTCCAACATTACCAATATGAAGCTCCTTTATCTTCCTACCTATCTGCCTCTCCATTTTTCCTCTCCACTTCCTCAACACATCTAGGGCTTCACCCCTTTGTCTCATAGGATATATCCACAACTGCCTAGATGAACAATCAATGAAAGAGACAAAATACCTGTGACCTCCAAGCGATGCCGTCTTAGCAGGTCCCCATACACTCACGTGAACACAATCAAGAAGACCTTCATTGTGGTGAGTATTGGTGCTGAATCTCACCGTCTTCTTGTCCAGAACGCTGTGTCCACCTTCCAACTTGCAGGTAGCAGCACCTTCCATGGATTCCTTCTTTGTAGGAGCTTGCAAAGACCTTCCATCTTCGTGTCCGACCTTTCCCTGTCAGTCCTCCGGGCCAACATCATCTGATGAACTTGTAGTCTCCACCTGATCTGTAATCGTACTACCCTTCAAGTAGTAAAGATTGCCTCGGCGGATGCCCTTCATCACCACCATCGAGCCCTTGATCATCCTGAGATCACCATCTCGAACAGATATCACCATGCCCGATGCTTCCAAAGTTCCCACGGAGATTAGATTTCTCTTCAACTGAGGTACATACCTCACTCCTTTCAGCTCCCTTTCCATCCCATCAAACATCCTGATTCGGATTGTACCTACACCCTCCACGCTACATGGGTGATCGTCGCCCATAACGACCGAACACCCCTCCAGCTGCTCAAAGTTGGAAAACCAGCCCCGATTAGGGCACGCATGGTATGTTGTACCTGTATCCAGAATCCACTCATCTTTCCATGAGTTACCAATAATGGGAGAACTGACTGAAAACGAGAAACCTGACGAGTCCGAATCTGCTCCATCCGCCTGTGACCTGCTCCTCTGAGTATTCGTCACTTTTGCAAGATTTGTTTCAGCCTTCGACTCCTTCTTCTTCCCCTTGAACTTTGGACAGTCCACTTTCCAGTGCCCTATCTCTCGGCACAAAATGCACTGATCCTTCCTCAGATCCCTATAGCCCGACCTGGACTTCGATCTTCCTCTCACCTCCTTGCCCTTCCGCGATGAACTTCTGCTTCTTACTGCCAGTGCCTCCGCCACTGAGCTTGACTGTGAAGGATGCCTCTCATTCTTCCTTGTGTCATAACTCATCAATGCGGACGACACCTCATCATAATCCAAGGTCTGCCTTCCATTAATGAAGGTCAGTGTGAATGTCTCGTACTCCTCTGCAGGAAGTGAATTCAGAAAGATGACCGCCTTATCTTCCTCTTCTACCTTGACATCCAAATTCAGCAGATCTGTAAGAAGCTTCGTATATCGGTTGATGTGCTCATTGACTGTGCTACCCTTCTGCATCCTGAACTGATACAGCTTACTCTTAAGCTGCAACCTGGACTCTACACTCTTCTTCAGGTACTTCTTTTCAAGGGTTTGCCACAGTTTCTTCGCTGACGTCTCATGTTGCACAAGGTATTTTATGTCTTGTGACAAGCATGAACGTATCAAGCCACATGCCGATCTGTTCATCTTTGCCCAATCTTCATCAGTGGTAGTGTTCTTCTTCCTCTCCAATAGGAGAGTGTCCTCGAGGTTTGATGCATTCACCGCATCCATAACCTCGCATCTCCACATTCCGAAATTGTTAGTCCCATTAAACTTAACAACTTCAATCCTTGGGTGATTGTTCATTGTCTTAACTGATGCAGTTTCTTCTGCCATTGAGATTTTCCCTTATTCTCTATCTATGCGGAAGATCAACCAACTTTGAAATAGATCTCTACTCAGATAAAAATAGGATTTTTTACCTGTCCCTTGAAACCCTAGATCGAGTTTCTCACTAGATCTACTCCACCACGGATTCAATGAGCCCTCCTTGAGTCCTTCTGAGATCGACACACGATCTCCTCGAACACCCAATACCTCAGATCTGAGATCGACACACGATCTCCACCGGATCCGATCTCGAGCCCTTCCGAATCCTCAGAAATCCCAAAGAGCAACCTGGATGCTCTGATACCACTTGTTGTGCGCAACGACAACAACCAATAGAGGATCCAACAGATCTCAACCACAAAGAACAATCCAACAAATCCAGAAGAACAAATCAATCGCAAAAAACGAGATTTAACGAGGTTCGGCCAACGTGCCTACGTCCTCGGGGCAATCAATGGAGAGATTTATATTAGGAAGATGATTACAATAGCTCTTGGTCTCTTTGAATGCAAGAGAACCCCTTTGCTATCTCTCTTTCGCAGGTTCTTCTACAAGATACTCACCCTAGAAAACAATAGCAGCCCTTAAATACAACAGGTTTCCGAACTGCAGATTTCAGCCCAAACCCGACTGTCGGTCGACCGGTCCGGTCGACCGACCTCCACCTCGGTCGACCGGCCGGTCGACCGAAAACAACCGAGAGTTGGGCCCTGTTCAGTCAGACATTCCGGTCGACCGGGCGGTCGACCGGTCTCTGACACTGTGCACGTTGTGCATGTGCGGTCGACCGGCCCGGTCGACCGCTGAACCTGTTCTGCTGCTGCTGCTTGTTTTCTGCTGCTGTTTCCCTTCGTCTTCGTCGTCGACTTCCTCGGCGATCACTCGACGACCCCTCGACGATCCTAATCAACTTCCCCATCAGTAAACTCTCTCTTTCCAACAGCCTTTTGGTTGCGCGGGGATCCGACCGATTAAAATTACGCAACCGCGTAACTGCGGCCTGTGGGCTTGTCAAAGTTGGAAGAATATTAAGCCAATAAGTAATAAAATTAAGCTACTAATAAAATCAGATAACATGTGACTATTTTTTTTTTTAATTGGTCTGTAACATGTGACTATAGACCAAATGAAAACAGCTCTACTTGACTAAGGAATGATAATACCTGTTTTAGAAAGTTTTGATCAAATCCTGCTTTGGATCCAATTAGCCTACAAGCCTTTGTCAAGACAAAGGCTTTTGTCGAGTACAAATGTTTTTTTTTTTACCTCAAAGCATGAATAAAAGTAAGCAAAGGAATTAATTCTAACTCCTACATTATGGGAAAAAAAATTAAAAAATCCCGAGACTTCGAATCCATTTCAAGGTATTGACAGTGATTCTCAAATCTCTTAGTGTCTATGTAAATGTTAATTCAAATCTTCTCACCTCTCTTTTGCTAGAGAGGTTCGAGTCAATAATCTTACACAAGAAAATGAAACGACTTACCGGTTAAAGCAATGTCGGCCCTAGGGTAAAGCTGCTAAAGCAGTTGCCTAGGGTCCCAAATTAGCAGGGCCTCTAGTAATTATTAATTTAATAGTGTAATTTAGTAATTACTCTCTTAAAATAATAATGAATAATTAATTACTCTATAACATGTCAACTCATTTAAAACTGTACATGACAAGTAATTGGGAATAGTAAAATATATCAATTAATTAGCCTTTTCAACTTTTCATTTTCTGATTCTTCACCTTTTTATTGTCCAATAATATACAATCTATTTTCTATTTATCTTCTTTTCTTCACCTTTTTATTGTCCAATAATATACAATCTATTTTCTATCGCGCCCATCCTCCCCCTCCCCCTTCCGTCCACAGCAACCCAGCCCAGGGCCAGGGGGCGGCACTCTCCCCCCACCGGGGTCCCCTCTCCCCCTTCTGGCCTTTTCAACTGGATTAAATTATTTGATTAAAGCTTGTTTTTATTCACTGTTGTGTTGGCTTGATTATTTGATTGAAGTCTGTTTTTGTCACTGTTGGCTTGTTTGATTAAATCTTGATTATTTGATAAAGTATATCACAATTGATTTATTCTATGAATCTATTTAATTAGCATATTTGATAAAGTCTGTTGTAATTTTTCAAAGTCTGTTTAATTGGTAATTTTTTATGTCATTCTCAATTTATTATATTGACTAGAAAATACATATTCGGATTTGCTAAAAGAGAAAAGAACGAAAAGCTGAAGAATTTATTCAAACTCAAGCAGAAGCTTTAGATATATTTTTAACAAATACTAAACAAAATGAAGAACAAAGTGAAATAAATAAGATTCATAATTTCGTTGAAGATGCTAATGATGAATATACGAATGAAAATATTGTTGAGAATAAATATGATAATGAAGAAAATAACAATCGAAATTCAAATGAGGAAGATAATGAAGAAAATATGAAGGCGAGTATTAAAGAAAAAAATAGAATTGAGAATATTGTTGAATAATATAGGAATAAGAATAAATAGATTTTAATGATATTAATCATGATCCAGGGACTTGAAAAAATATTGATCAAAAAATGAGAGAATTATTAGTTGAAAAGGTCCCATGATAGAGTACAATATTAATTTTCCTAAAGATAATCTTGGTAGACATTTTTCTATCATTCATACATTCGACATTCAGTAAATGGAGAAAAGCATGATAGAAAATGGCTAGTATATTCAAAATATTTAGATAAAGTATTTTGTTTTTCTTGCAAGTTATTTAAAAATAACCGTGTTAAAACTCAATTAGTTAATGACAGAATTAATAATTGGAAAAACCTTAGTTCAAAACTAAAAAGTCATGAAACCAGTAGCGAGCATTGTATGAACATATGTGTTTGGGTGGAGTTGGAAACACGACTGCAAAAAAGTATAACAATTGATAAAATGTACAAAATCGAATAAATAGGGAGAAAGAATATTGAAAAAAAGTATTAGTTAGAATAATTGTTGCTGCAAAATATCTCTTTAGGGCTAACCAAGTATTTCGTGGAGACAATGAAAAAATTTATGATGAGAATAATGAAAACTTTTGTCAATTAACCAAGCATTTGTAGAATTTGATCCAGTAATGAAATAACATATTCGGCGTATTCAAAATCGTGAAATTTATCATCATTACTGTAGGAAGAGATGAGATGGAAGAAGGTAGCACAGAGGTCAGAAGATAAAGGAGCAAGACGACGCATTGAAGCAGGCGAGGTTAGCTCCCGGTAGACCGCCCGGTTGGCCGGTGGAGAAGGCCGGTCAACCGCCCGGTCAATCGGTGTGCATAACGTGCACAGGATTAGCTCGGTCAACATCCCGGTCAATCGTGGCACAGAATGGTCGACCGCCCAGTCGATCGACTGAAAGCAGGTTGCTCTCGGTTTGGGTCCGGTCGACCGTGGACATAGGTCGGTCGACCAGCAGACGCGTTTTGGTTTTCCTTTTGAAATTCAGATTTCTTTTCTGTTTGGGATCGAATCCAGCTGGGGTTTCTTAAAACCCAGGGACTTTGTGGCTATAAATAAGAGTTAGAGCCCTCATGTATTATATCCCTGAAAGTTCCTCAAGTATCCCTCTTTATTAATTTGTATTGATTGCTGGATCAATAAAATCTCTCTCTCCCTTACCCCGAGGACGTAGGAACATTGCCGAACCTCGTTAAATACTGTGTTGATTGCTTTTCTCTATTGTTTTCTGTTCTTGTCTTGTTAGTTACATCTCCGACTGCATCAATCTCCGCCTGGTTGGTGGATTCCTCAGAGGGATTGTTATCCTGCGCACAACAATTACCGTAGTCACAAAATTCAAAATGAAGTGATACTTTTGTTAGCGGGTGAGATCAAAAATGCAATTGTCAAAAGAATTAAAGAAGCTAGATATTTTTCAGTTATTCTTGATTGTACTCCGGATGTAAATCATGAAGAGCAAATGTCACTAATAATTCGATGTGTAGAAGTAAAGTTGAAGAGTTTTTTTTTAAGCTTTTTGAATGTTGATTTACATCAGGTTTAGAACTTTTTAACAAACTTAAAAAAATGTTAGAAACTCTCAGCCTTGATATTGAAAATATAAGAGGGCAAGGATATGATAATAGTTCTGACATGAGAGAAAAAAATAGAGGTGTACAAAAAAGATTATTAGAACTAAATCCTAAAGCTTTTTACACGCCGTGTGGTTGCCATAGTCTTAACCTTGCGTTTTGTAATATGGCTAACTCTTGTTCTAAAGCAGGAAATTTTTTTTGAGTTATTCAACGCATATGTGTATTGTTTTCATCATCGACACAACAATGGCAAATTTTCAAAGATAATGTGTCAGGTTACACAGTTAAATCTTTATCACAAACACTTTAGGAAAGCCACATCGAGAGTGTTAAACCTATGCGATACCAAGCTTCGAAAATCCAAGCAGCATTAATAATGTTAGCAAATTATGCTAGTTTGAATAATAGGGCCAAAAGTGATAATAAGGACATAGTTGAACAAATTGAGAAGTTTGAGTTCTTATTAAGCTTATGTATTTGGTACATTATTTTACAAGCTGTTAATGTTGTTAACAAATATTTTCAAACTGAGGACATGTAATTGATGTTACTATAGCTCAATTAAAAAATCAAATTAGTTTTTTTTTGAAAAATATAAAAAATTTAGTTAATGATGTCATGATTGAAGCTAAGAAAATTGCAGAGGCGCTAGAAGTTGAACCTATTATTTGGAGAAAACACATTATTCGCAGAAAGAGACATTTCGATGAAGAAAAACTTGCACAATCAGCTCTAAATCTTTAAAGTAAACTGTTTTTTATATGTCATAGATCAAGCCATTTCTTCTCTCACTAGTAGGTTAGAACAATTTCAAGAATATGAACAAGTTTTTGGATTTTGTTCGATTTGAATAAATTAAAAGTTGAAAGTTTGAAATGTTGTCTTAAGCTTGAAAGTTATCTAAAACATAACTTGCAATCTGATATTGATGAAAAAGGCATTCGAACTAAGAATCTTGCAAAATATGTTACCGAAAGAAACAACGAAAGTAAAAGAAGTACTCAATTATATAAAAAGAATGGGTGATTGCTTTTCAAATGCATGAAATGCTTATAGAGTTTTGTTAACTATACCAGTAACTGCTGCATTAGCTGAAGGAAGCTTTTTTAAATTAAAGTTGGTTTAAAATTATCTTCAATCGACAATGTTTCAAGAAAGACTAATGGTTTAGCTATGTTATCTATTGAAAAGGAAATGATTGATAAGCTTGAATATGAGAGCATAATTAACAATTTTGCAACTAAAAGAGCTAGAAGAATGTTTTAGATATAATTTTTTTTAAAAAATTACGAAGGGCCCCAATTTGAAATTTCACTCAAGGGCCCTGTTACCCTAAGGCCGGCCCTGGGTTAAAAAGTATACCTAGTTGGAGTCATGTTTTTTGTTTGAATGCATGACTTCTAGTTAGTCATGACTGCGGTCGCTTTCATGATTATAAAACTATTTTAGCATAACAATGTATTCATGTCAAAATAAGTTTTATGTTTAAGTCTAGGTTATGATTTTCATTAAAACATAATAATTAAAAATGATAGTAACCGAAAGAGTAGGGTGCTTTTTTTTTTTTTTAAATGAAAAAGAGTAAAATATTTGTAGATAGAAACATGTTTTTATAGATGATGTATCCCACACGAACTTTAGTGTTTACCCAATAAACTAAGGCTGCATGTGGGTATTTTAACAAAAACAAAATAGATTAAAAACAAAATAGATTTTTAGTGATTTTTAGATTTGAAAGTTGTACAATTAGAATTTTAAAGAATTTAAATAATCACTATTTGATTTCGAAAGTTATCAAGTCAAAGGGCCTGTTTGTTTCGCCGCAAAACGTCGCAAGTCGTAAGTCGTAAAATGAGAATGGAAAAAGTGAACTGTAGCAGAGAAAATATATTGTGTTTTACAGTGTTTGGTTGGTAAAGTGAAATTGTAAATGGAAAAGTATATTGTGTTTTACGGTGTTTGGTTGGTAAAATGAAAGTGTGAATGAGAAAGTATATGTGTTTTACGGTGTTTGGTTGATAACTTAAAAGTGTAAGTGAAAACGTTGACGTAGCAGTGATTTAAATATTATAAATACTATTAAATTAAATATACTACTGAAAATTAAATTGTACTAATAAATTTGAGATAAAATATTAATATTTTAATTATAACAATAATATTAATAAAATATTAGTAAAATTAGTAAAATATTACTAAAATATTAACTAAATAAATAATTATAAAATTTTAAGAAAATATAAAGAACATTAATAAAATTTTAAAGATACTAATAAAACATAAATATTAAAAAAATCTTTAAAAATAATATAATATAGTTATAATATTATAATATTATAAAATACTTAAGATTATTTATAATATTAAATTTTATTATAATAATATTGTAATATTATAAAAATATAAAATAAACAAAGAAAAATATAATTAAAAATTTAATAATAAAATATTATTACAATATTAATAAAATAAAATATTAATTTAATTTTAAAGTATATTATAATATTAATAAAGTAATTATTTATATTAAGAAATAAATAAATTAAATATATAATAATTTTCTATTAAAGCATATTATTGTTATATTAATAAAATATTAAATCTAAATAAAATATTAAGAAAATTGGTGTAAATATTAATAAAATAATAAAGTATTAAATAACAATATTAAATAAAAATATTAAATTAAAATAATTAAATATTAAATATTAAAACAATATTAAAAATAATAAAAACTAAAAATACAAATATAAAATAATTGGATAAGATTAAACACTATTAAAAAATATTAAAAATATAAATATTTAATAATATTAAATTAATATTGATTATCAAGTAACTGCTTTGGGACTACAAGTGTACTACAAGTAGAATTTACAGGACCACAAAATTAACTGTAGCAATTGCAAGTGAGAAAATGTGAGTGTAAAAGTGAGATTTACATGACCACAAATTTAACTGTAGCAACTGCAAATGGGAAATGAGAGTTGTATTTTGTAAGTTGTTTTGCAGCGAAACAAACAACGGAAAATGAAAAGATGTTTTACGACTTGCGATTTTGCGGCCTTTTGCGGGGAAACAAACGGACCCAAAGTAGGAATACAATCATGTATCCAAATAAGACAATACTGAAATTTAAAATTTAAATTAATAGCTAAAATTTTTTAAATCCTGATTTTAAATAATTTTCTTACTTTCTTACCTATCCAAGCACTTATCTAAAAAATATCATGAATTGTTGTTTTAAAAATTCACATAAAATCACACATTATCATGATTTTATCAGACATTCAGACGCAGCCGGAACAAAGTCCACCAGTCCACCATTATACTGTTGGATATTAAAAGAACCTATGTCGCAAATCATTAATTGCAATTTATAAATCAACAAAAAAAAAATTTCAAATACAAGAGTCATTAATCATTTAAAGAATCTTTAAGACCAAAAGTTTAAAAAATTAATTTACTGAACAACTATTTGCCTCTGCACATGAAAAACTGGGTAAATTATTACCATACAACTTATTTCTTAAAAAGAAAGAAGAAGAAGAAAAAATGTTGCACCAAAAAAGAAGAAGAAAGAAATTACAAAAAGTTTGAACTTAGGGGTCGTTTGTTTCGCGTAAAAGTCCGTAAATCGTAAATGACTTACAACCCAGTTACAACTACGGCGTTTGTTTGGACCGTAATTCGTAAAAAGGCTTACACAATCTAATTATCACTCACTTGCAACCCAATTACCACTCACTTGCAGCCCAGGTACGGTTAATTTTGTGGTCATGCAAATTTGTATTATTTTTTATGTTAATATTAATTTTTTATATTTAACATTTTTAATATTTATTTGCAATATTAAAACTTTTTAAATCACCAAATAATTAATTTTGTGGTCAACTTTTTCACTTACGACTTACACATTACGACAACCAAACATCGTAAAACACAATACACTTTTATACTTACAACTTTATATTACCAACTAAACACCATAAAGCTTACATGCATGTAACTCATTTAAACTGTAAAAGACTTTACTAATTACGACTTACGAATTACGGACAGTTACGATAACCAAATAGGCCCTCAGAAACTCAGAGAGGCTCTCACTAATCTCGTGAATGCAATAACAACTGCTGGCTTGTTTGCAGAAACTCCAGTTACTTTCCAACTTCTGAGTACGTGACTATCAATGAATCCTCCTGCACTGAGTCCAGCACTTCTTCAACGCCACCAGATCTCTATAACAAATTACAGCACGTATCCATCTAACGGTCGTAATCATCTGTCCTGTTACAATTAACGGTCAAGATCAATCTAAGTCAGATTGACCCGATCAAATCCATATTTATCATGATTAAGTGTATAATTGTACTATAATTATGCTCATTAAGTTTTCAAATTTCAAAATTACAACGGTCTTATAATCATATTTCCCCTCTCTCCACACTTTTTGCTTGTGCTCCAAAGAGAAAAAACCCTCGGGATTCTCTTTATTCGATCTTTTTTATTTCAAATCTCTCTCTCTCTCTCTCCCCTCTTTCTTTCAATTGAACATTTTTAGCGGGCAACAGTCGCTGCCGCTCTCGACGAAGTCTGTGAAGAAATTCTAGGGTTTTAGGGAAATGGAAAGAATCGAGGAGAATCCACCTCCCAATGAGGATTCTGGTATGTTAATTTTTGGTCTTTTTTGTTGATTTGATGAAAGAAATTGTCGGAACATTGTATGATTTTATCTGGATACGTCTCGTACTTGAAGAAGTCGGGGAAAACACAAGATTTAAGTACTGGCGATGTGAAACTCATTTCATTCTTTTCATGATATTACGTAATTTTTAGTAGGAATCGCTTATTTCTTCCTCAATGTGACGTGAAATCGATAGTATCTTTTTGTCTAATTTAAGATCAGCGTTGTCTTCGACTTTTCCCCAAGAATAGATCGCATCTTTTTGTTCCCCATTTATCTGAAATAATTAGGGTTTTTTGGGTGATAAAAAGGTGAAATTTGAAACTACTATGTTTAACTTTGATTTTCTAAGTTCAGTGGAACTTTGCAATCCACTTTTTCTCTGGTCTCTTTGATCTAAGTTTAATGAACATTCTCCCAATTCCTTTGAAACTGTGGGGAAAAAAATTCAATCCTTGGTATCGTTTAATATGGGACTTTTTATTTAATCTCATTTTGCAGATAATTCCAAGCTTGAGTCTTCTATAACATCCCCAGATCCTGACCTATCTTCTGAAAATATCCAAGAGACTCCAGATTACATCAGAAGAAGCTGCAGAAGGGTTCAAATAGCACCAGTTGAGCTCTTCTCTGATAAATGCCCTGAACTTGTGGAGAAAAAATGGGGATCAGCTGCAGCAGTTAAGGATCAAGAGCCTTCTGGAACGACACTGGAGCTTCGTGATGGTTCATTGAGTATAAATGCAGGAGGAACTAAGAATTCCGTAGTTTGTGTAGTCTTGACTTCCAAAGGGATAACTTTTTTACAGGAGGATATGATATCAGTACAGATGTACAGATTGGGGATGATAAAAAAGGAGCTGCATTGTACCAATCTGCTCGAATAGGGGACTTCTCTTATAAATTTCCAAAGTTGCAGCCGGGAGAGTATCTTCTCGATCTCCATTTTGCAGAGATTGTATTCACTAATGGCCCTTCTGGGATGAGAATCTTTGATGTCTTTGTACAAGAAGAGAAGGCAAGCGTTTCTACTGATACTGCATGTTGAACTGCACTTTGTTCAATTTTTTTCTTAAGTGATTTAGTACTCTTGCAGGTTGTCTCTTGCATGGATATATATTCACAGGTGGGCTCGAACCAACCTCTGATAATATCAGATCTTCAAGCTTCGATTGTTGGGGATGAAAGTTTGTTGATCAGATTCGAAGGAGTTGTAGGAAAACCTATTGTTTGGGATTTCAATAAGAAGCTGTTCTTGTGCTGGTTGACTCTCTCTTCTTTGCTATAGTATTATCTTTTTATATATTTTACCTCATGCTTTTAACATCATACGTCCATATTTTTGTTTGAAACATTGATTTGATTTCTAGGGAAGAAATTCCAGAGGCAGGTGACAGAAAACACAGCAACAATTTCTGGGGCGGAGGAAGAGACATTATCCATATTGGTGAGTTTGAAAGTAAACAATGTAATTGGATACTGGGTACTTGTAAAATTGAGCTTCAGTTCTGTTGCGATGGGAGATTAACTGTTTGATATTGCTATTGTTTCCTAAACTAATCACATTTTACAGGAAAACTGCAGCGACTGTATGAAGCTGAAACAACAATATGATTTGCTCTTTAAAGAACAACTGGAAGTTAAAAGATTGTTTGAAGATGTCAAACGTGAGAATGAACAAAAGAGTAGAGAATGCCAAGAGGCTTGGACTTCACTGCATGAACTTCAGATGGAGCGCATGCGCCAGTCAATTCATGTTGGTTCTTTAGGTAAGCAGATGGGCATAGAATATGGTTGTTGTTTATAATCAAAAGATTGATAAACGCTGATCTTATCCTTTTTCTTTGCAGCTTTTGCTGTAGAGGGACAAGTGAAGGAGAAGAGCAGGTGGTTTCAATCTCTAGAAGATTTGAGTGAGAAGTTTAAGGTATTGAAACCTTCTGTTTGTTAATCCAGAGCATATTTTTTCGCATGCCACCCCCCCAACCCCAAAACCCCGCAAAAAAAAAAGCCCTTTGTCATGAGTCCTGTACTAGCTTATATATGTTACATGGCAAACAGATGTTGAAGATAAAGCACGCTAAGCTATCAGAAGAGGCATTGGAATACAGGAGGTGCCTTGCGGATATGACCCAAATGACAACAACAATCCAATCTTCTGGTAAGAGGTTCTGTAGTTGTCAACCTCTTGATTCATCGTTATGTATTTTCATGCATTTGCTCTCCTGTTTCCATTGGGACAGTGGATCATTATGTTGACATGGACAAAGGGAGTACAAAGATCTCAAATTTAAGTATGCTAAAGTGGCAAAGGAACGAAAGGACCTATACAACAAAGTTATAGAACTGAAAGGTTAGTCAAATAATTTTAAATAGAACAGCATGGACTATTATAAGTGGTCTTCCATTGCTCATATCAAGACTATGCTGTGCTGCAGGAAACATCAGAGTCTTCTGCCGATGCCGGCCTCTTAACTCAGAAGAAATAGAAGGTGGGGCTAGCATGGCTGTTGATTTTGAATCAGCAAACGATGGTGATCTTACTGTCAAGTCATCTCATGGATCATTCAAAAAGGTTTTCAAGTTCGACTCAGTCTTCAGCCCAGAAGATAATCAGGTACTTTAAGTTTTTCTCATTTTCTTTTTAAATCATGATCTCCATGACCTACAGTTAGTGGACTAAGATTCTCTTCTGCATTCATGAATAGAAACTGTTTTTGAAAAAACTTCGCCTTTGGTGGTATCTGTGTTGGATGGATATAATGTATGCATATTTGCATATGGGCAACTGGGACTGGCAAAACATTTACAATGGAAGGAACAGAAGAGGCTCGTGGAGTAAATTATAGGACCCTTGAGGAACTATTTCGAGTTATTAGAGAAAGACAAGGATGTTCAAATATGAACTAACTGTCAGTGTACTCGAAGTCTATAACGAGCAAATTCATGATTTACTCCTACAAGAATCTCAACCTGGAGTGGCTGCAAAGAGGTAACTAATAAGTCGATCCATTGAAAGACAAAAAGAAAAGAAGTTTTTTTTTTTAACTTCTATTTATTCCTACAGGCTAGAGGTGAGGCAAGTTGCAGAGGGAGAGCATCATGTGCCAGGATTGGTTGAAGCTCATGTGAGCAACATGAGTGAAGTGTGGAAGTCTTGCAAACAGGCAGCAAAGCCAGAGCAGTCGGCGCAACAAATGCAAATGAACATAGTAGCCGTTCTCACTGGTCGGTGTTCCTATCATAACCATATGTTCCATGCTTTTGGTTATCAAGTAAATGACCAAGTATGAAGAAAATTACATTTTTTTTTCTTCTTCTTTTTTTTCCTTTTTTTTTTTTTTTTTTCAGTATTCATTGTGTGATGGTCAAAGGGGAGAATCTGGTGAATGGAGAGTTCACCAGAAGTAAGTTGTGGCTGGTTGATTTGTCCGGAAGTGAGAGAGTGGCCAAGACAGATGCTCAAGAGAGAGCGATTAAAGGAGGCACAGAAACATTAACAAATCCCTTTCGGCACTTGGTGATGTGATATCTGCTCTTGCAACTAAAAGCCCACATATCCCCTTCAGGTGAATTAACAGAAAATTTTCACAAATATCATAGTTACATAGTTAATGAGTGCATATGCTGTGCTGCATCTTTTACACTCTGAGTTGTTTTTGAATTATGTAGGAATTCAAAGCTTACCCACTTACTTCAAGACTCTCTAGGTAGTACCTGCTTTTCTCGTTGCTCAACTGTTGATGTTTTCTCTTGAGGCAAATGGGACTAATTCTTGTAATGAATTATCTAGGTGGAGACTCAAAGACTTTGATGTTGTTCAAATCAGTCCTAATGAAAATGAGTGGGTGAGACTCTATGCTCCCTGAATTTTGCAAGTAGGGTGAGGGGGATTGAACTTGGTCCTGCCAAGAAGCAAGTTGATGGATACAAACTGATGGTATAAATATTTTCAAATCATGCACATTCTTAAGCAACAGCCATTCGTAAGAATCCTGATGAGCTCTATCCTGCCTTTTCCAGGCTGATAAGGCTAAACAGGATATCAAGAACAAAGAGGGTCAATAAAGAAAATGGAAGAAACCATTCATTCTCTAGAAGTAAAGAACAAGGCCAAAGATCTGATCAATAAGAATCTGCAAGACAAGGTAAGGAACAGTCTTTTGTGAGCTTGTGTGTGTATCATTAGACATAGATGAGCTATTACTAGGACCATCCTACAAATTTAGTGAGCAAAAAAATTAATGGCTTCCCAACTGTCAACCACACATTGATAGTGTCCACATGTAAACTGTAAAACAAACAGGTGATAGTGTTCCACATTACTTAGAAAGCATAAGAACAAATTTTTACCAGTTTTTGATGTTAGAGGCCATACATCTTAATTTTTCACACCCCTGATTAGTGCATAGGATGCGTAGGCAAGACCTATCCAAATTATTTGACGTAACATTCTTAAAAGATCAAGTTTAGCAGGTTGTTTCTCATTCCTAGGCACTCGAAGTAGCCATGTTGTATGTATAAATCTCGTTAGAAAACCTTGTTTATTAAAACTGTCTATTCTGTATACCTACTGTGAATAAGCAGAAAATCTCACATGGATTATCTTTTTCATATGTTGTAGATTAAGATTATCTATCTCTACTGTTCACTAGCTCTTTAATCTAAATAACAAGCCTCCTTTGCAATCAATTTTACATAATATATATTTTATAAGATCCATGAGTTCTAAGCACCAAACAGAGTTTCTTAAAGACACCAAGCTTTAATTTAGTTGTCTAGGGGATTCAGTTAGGAAGGTCATGAAACTCTCTCTCTCTCCTCTCTCTCTCTCTCTCTCTCTCTCTCTCTCTTCTCTCTCTCTCTCTCTATATATATATATATATATATATATATATATATTATATATATATATTATATATATATATATTATATATATATATATATATATTCTTGTGTTTATGTCTGTCAGCCTTTGAATATGTTAGCTTTTTCGTAATATATTTGAATATGTTAGTTAACTGCCTGTAAGCTATAATTGAAAATGCCTAGGGAAGTGCTTATGAGAACTTGAAAATGCTTCTTGTGTGTACCCGCCATTTGGTCATGAAATGAGCTCTTTTGTATGTCAGCAACATAGAAGTAAAAGGGCAAAGCTTTCAGGTTTCTGGTTAGCAAACTGTCGCCAGATTTCGTTTGAACAACGAGATTTCGTTTGAACAATGTGTTCATGTTTTCATATGCTCGATATACTAGGTTAATATTCATATCAGTTTTGCAATTATTAGAATCAACATTTGTCTGGTTCATTGGAAGAAACATAGGATCTTTGTTGCTTATATAGATAGATTTGTTCATGTCTTCTAACTTAAGTTGTTTACTTATTTATTCCACTATTCAGAGCATAATTAATTTGTGACAAGATCTCCTCTTTGAAATTAAGTTTCAAGGGTCTAAATATAGGTGTTAAATTTTGTAAGGTATCAAACACACTAGATGTATCAAAAACACGAGATAGGTGTAGAGCACTTTGAAATATAAATGCCTAAGAATCTGCTTTATTGTTACCTATAAGAACAGAGATTACCAGGATACCAAATGATTCTTGATTCTGAAGGGAAGTATTGAACTATGCAATTGATGCAGGTTAAGGAGTTAGAATCACAGCTACTGATCGAAAGAAAGCTAGCAAGGCAGCACGTTGACAACAAAATAGCTGAGAACCAACAGCAGCAGAAGCAGAAGCAACAAGAACCACCATATACTTCACTTTATACTCCAATATCCAGGCCATGGTTAGGCAAAAACCACAACCATGTAGCAGCAGAAAATCTAACAACTTTTAAGGAGCTCGGAAATGAAACACGACCTCTCTCGGAGAACAACAGCAACAACCCAGCTCCTGGCCGCGTCCAGGTAATAATAATTCTCAAAATTTCCATTCCTGAAGGACAAGAAAACAAACCAGAGCTTGCGAGGAACCAGCTCAGAGAAATGCAGGCAGAGGTGTCTCCCTTTACCCTGCAGCTCCCGAGATTCCCATCTTTCCTTCATACCGCCATGATTTGCTGCTTCCACTTCCCAGAAAGGCCGGCAGAGTCTCTCTGGCGGCACTGCAGCTTGTCCGAGCCTGAAATGCCATCATCACGTCGCAACTCACTAATCCCATCCTGCCGCTGAAGTAACTCCGCTTCCTAAACCAGGCAACACACCCAGGACTCTGTCGCCGCCACTGAATTGCGAATTTGAAGGTGAGAATGAGAACACAGTCAAGTGCGGAGAAGTAACAAGAAGTTGAACAGCATTTTAAGGCGAAGCCTGCAGAAGAAGGTGTGATCAGATCACCATTGCCGCAGACTGTCAAAGGAGAGCAATGGCGGGGTTGGAGAACGTGAGAGTTTCAATTGGCGGAAGCGGGAGAACGGCCAGGAGAGAGTAGCGGTGCGAGATGGGATGAAGACGGCAAATAGAGGAGGGTCGCAGAAGTGGCAGAAGGGCAAGGAGAGGGGATGGAATCACAGGACTGCATCGAGGAACGTGTTCTATTGAAACCAAGATGACAATCGCTTGTAGTTTCTTCCTGTGTACAAAACAACTGATGAAAAGTGCATTAGTGCCATTGACTTTGTGTGAACTTGCTCTTTGATCACATTCTGAGCTCAGGAATGTAGGACCAAGGCTTTTATTTCTTTCAGTTTGATTTCTCTCTCTTCACAAGTTATCACTGGAATGCCTACAGTAGTGGTAGATTTTATTTTATCAAGATATTTCCTTGAATTATGTAGATTGGAACACCACGATACATCACCAGAAGAATATTGTTGGTAAGAAATCTGTATTGATGCACGGAAGGAAAATAATGTATTTCATTTACTCAGAAGCAAAACAACTACGTTCCATTGCCTGCTAAAATTACAATCATTAAATACAGAACACATCTGGAATGAGGAAACTGGAACTGCTACAATGCCACTCAACTTGAACAAATACTCTTAATCAAACAGTCACAGAGAGAGCCATCTTTGTCAAACAGAAGTGAAGTGCAGAAAGCTACACTCCTGAGACAATGTAGACAGCAGATGACCATTAGAGGCTTAAAATGACAAAGATAAATACAGCGATGAGGCAGGCATGAAGATAACAAAGACAGAGAGAGAATAACAAGAGAAAAGTAGTTAGCAAATAAATACTTCCGAGATTTAGCAAATAAGTAGTTAGCAAGATTCAATTCACCAACGCACATTCGGTAGCATTGTCAGAATTTTAAAAAAAAAAAAAAAAAAAAAAAAAAAACAAACAAAGCCTTTACCAAAAATATATGTGCGGTATATTTCTCCACCAGCTCTGCTAAGGCCACCTATTTTGCCAGGGTAGTTTCCCTCCCAGGGAACAATGTTTTAAAGCCTTAAACATCCGAACTTTGTCTAGAATTCTTGACACTGCCTAAATACCCTACAATTTTTACAATTATATAACAGAAAAAAAAAAAAAACTTTACTGCTCAGTCTGAGGCCTGAGAAGCAAGATGTCTTGACACCTTCCTCGACATTGTTAATACAAGCAAATTACTAGTACAATAAACCAGAGTTTAGATGAAAGCTAACAGTTGATGTTCCTGGGATTGTTGATACCGAGAGAGTCTGACATCTATATATAGATGGTAAATCTCCGTTTTCTACCTAATATAAGCGTCAGATTTCCAGTTATATCTGTAAATGGTAGGGACACAAACAAAACAGCAAATATAATATGGCTGAGATCCCTAACAAGATATACCATGTGCACAACTTCTAAAGGGAACTTCAACCTTTCCTTGACTTTTATGCATTGCAATATTCTTGCTGCTACATGCACTGATCAGTTTGCTATGCTTACGCTGCTCGAGTACTATTGGTGACCTTCAAAACTTTAAGAGGTCTAAAGGTCCAGAAACATCAAAAAAGATCAAAAGAATATTTATTGATGCAAGATTGTGCAACATAGAAGAAATGAAAGGTATAAACAGCTATAATTCAGGCAGAATCAGTGGATATAAGGGCAATCCTAAAAAACTAAATGAAATTTAAGTTGAATCAGCATTCAGTCTGGCTATGATGGGCTGATGATAATGTTTGCAATTTCCACAGATAAATTGCGGTTCACCTTGACTTAGTCTGATATAACCCATTTTAAGAATGTAGATATCTAGGAAGACACAGCAGAAAATCTTTGATCATCATAATTATCTCATCGTCAAGCTCACTTCTCCACTCTGCTACACACCCATAACCTGTGACCAACTCTATGCCTGCTACCCATCATATGGTGGTGTGCATGACATATACGTCACCTACACACCAATAACCCATTTTAGAATCTTTGATCATCATAACTTACATTGTGCCAGCAAAGTAGTTGGTTTTGTCAACAGCAGTGCCTCATATCACATGAGGATTCTAAAATGGTTATGGGTGTGTAGGTCACAAGTAAGTAAACATCATATCCCTGTCATGTGTTGTATAAAACCAAGTGTCTTGCAAGACCAAAGTTAAATCCTACTCACCAAAGTTGATCTGGACATCAGGATGGTTTAAGTTACACTCTATCATAAAGGTGTGTCTCTATCAAAAACATGGAAATTCCTGACACTCGTAAACAAAGTGTTGAACACTTTTTGAAAATATCTTCAACTTCAATATATATTGGTTAAATTGCAAGCTGCAGAAAATATACCCTAGATTTTCACCATAGTTTCATCTACCACAGAACTAAACAGTAGGACAATAATAAAAATGCCCCTTCTGCAAATTAGGTGCTGGGTTCTCTATATGACAGGTCAGGGGTATGAAGGTTCTGGAAGTAAGGATTTTGGAAATCTATTTGAGGACCCACCAAGAGGGATTTCCGTATGGATTCATTAATTAGGAATTTAGGATTAGGATTTTGGAGATTTTGATAGAAATAAAAGGAGATGAGATGGATATAAAGACATGATGAGTGATAGGTTTAAAGTTGTGAGCGTTAAGAAGACGGGTAGAAGAGAATTCTGAATGCAAAGAATAACCACCTTTTGAAAGATGGGAAATATTACGGTATTTTTTCTTGAATTCAGCCGCTGTGTGTCTGTGTGACTTGTGACAAGTAGGTTACAATTTCAAGTAATACTTCAAATACTGAGAGGAATTCCAATCCAACACCCCCCCCCCCCCCCCCCCCCCCCCCCCCCCCGGTGCATATTTGGAGAGAAGCGACCACCTTTATATTGAAGAAACACTAAATCAAGTTATCCATTCAAAATGAATATTTGTTATTCATGATATTCAAGAAAATTAGAGAAGACATTTTTTTATTGGCAGTCCTAACTTTGTCGACTCCTATAAATTTTAGGGACTTGTTGGCAAGTCATGCCATGTCAACCTCTTCATATCTATACTTCATTGATTGAGCAAACCCTAGGTATGGTGAGACAATGTAGCAATAACATTTCAATGCTTTAGGGTCAATGCATGTCCTTGAATAGTTAAATGTAGCATGCACATTTGTGAGCATAACCTTGAAATTAATCTTGTAGTTGTAGTCATCCGAAAAAAAGGTGCCAATCAACTTCATTTTTGTGTATGTAAACAAAGAATTTCAAATTCGATATGTCTTGCACAATGTTGAAAAAAGCTAGCTTCGTAGCCCGAAAAAACTAGCTTTAACATAAAGCCCTCCTTATATGCTATGTAGTACTCTAAAATAGCTAAAAAAAAACAATATAACTATCCGCTATTTTAAAATAGCTTGCACTATGCGCGCTATTGTTTAGTATAGTGTAGCTACATTATGATATGTTTCGTATTACTTAAGTAGGTGGTTGGGGTATCTAAATCAGCGAGTTAGGGATTATCGAGTGATAAAGTCTCGTCTTCAGTTGCGAGAGATTGCAATGAAACTTCAACGACCTATTGATAAATTTTATATTTGACAATAAGCCCTAATCTTCTACCTAGAGACCTCGATCTTTGATAGCTTTGACATTGATTAACACTGATGAGTCTTAATCGACACTAGCGAAGCCTGTATTTAGGAATGGTTATATTTTCCCTATTTGTTATCTTTATTTAGGATTGGTTTTATATTTTTTTAATAAAAAATAAAAATTATGTAGCTTACATTTCACACTACGCTATTTATACGATTAGCTATTAGGAGGTGGAGCGCTACACGTTGCGCTATCACTATTTTCAACATCAGTCTTACACAAGATTTATTTCCAATGTTGGCAATAAACAAAGAAAAGTTCAACACTATGGACATGATGGTTATCAAGCATGAATGATGAATTACTGAAAGTAACAAAACCATTACAAAATTTTCAACAGACTACTGAAAAAGTTGCAGGATTTTTTAGGACAGAAAGAAAGGAGAAGCTGAGGCACTCACATTTTATAGATGAGCCAGCAAGACAAGGCAATCTGAATTTTGTATTAGCCTCTGCCAGCGGATTGGCCTTCTCTTTTCTGATCATCCGGACACCCCATACTCGTATAACACCATCAGATGACGCAGAAGCTAGGATGTTGGGTGTTTCAGAGGTTTGGCCGTCAATTTTCTTCTTGAAGGCAACAAGTCCTTTTACACGAGTGGGATGAGCATCCTCTATGCAATATGCAACTTTCCCACTTGTAGAGTCCCAGGCTGCAATATTCCGGTCCTCTCCACCAGTAAGCAGAAGTCCACTCTGCTATATCTCAGTTACATTACACATAAGCAAAGTAACTGTAACATTTAGAATGATGAAGATGCTACCACCTTGTTAAGATGAAGAAAACAATATGTATATAGCAAAAAGGAAACTTATCTAAGATCCATATAAACACACACATGGAGCCATCAGTAATGTGAAACAGAGAAGAAACAACCATCAATAGAAACAGGAATAAGATAAGACATGACCCCACCACATATAAACACCTTTTGCAAGTGCGTGGTAATTTCTGCAAAAGTCGCTACACATGTTTGAAGAGATTCTCATTTCTTATAGCTAAAAGACTTGCTTGCAGTAGGCCTCATCTGCATGAAGCAGTAACAGAATGGTTTCTAATTTCTGTTGACAGCAAGAATTATGGAGTGTTGTTATACTTATGTATGATGTGAAGGTGTCTAAGCAATATGTAAATGTCTATACAGTAATATATATTTGCACACCAATATAAAAAAATACTGAACACCATGCTTATATAACAACAGAGCTATCATTCACAAGGTAGTGAAAGTATAAACTACACTTCTTCATCTTTTCTTTTTTCTCCTCCTCCACTTAATTATCTTCCCTCTCCCGTGTTTTTTGCAGTATGCTGAATTGCAACAGGTATGCCTACTTAGTTTTAAAAGATGCATGATGACCCATCAAGCCAATATAACCCAATTAATTAGCAAAGCATGTATCGTCACTTTTCACAAGAATCCCATATGTTAGAGTCAGCTGCATCAATGTTCAAGAAATTTATCACCAAAAGGACAAATAGTTCGAATCTTTTACCTCGCCGGTGGCAACACAAAGAATCCTCTTCCTCCGCTCCATCTCACAGGCCAGCTTCGCGTCCTCGGACTCGTTAACGCTGATCTTCTCCCCGTTCACCATGAAAAACTTCTCCCCAGAATCACTATACCTCACGATTTCTGCCTCTTAAACCAACCTACATGAAAAACTACTCCTCCCTCGGATCAAATTCACCATCCCCAAGCAATAATCTCTCCCCACCGTCAGCGCGACTCTCTCTCTCACAGATGAAGACGAACAGCCAAAATTTGTATATGAATCACAAGAGATAACCCCTTTATTACGGTCAATTTTGATAATTATATTTACTATATTAGTGAAGGGTTTTTGACATCCCTCCTCAAATTGTGTCAGATTTGAACGGGAAAAAAATTCAAATCATTTAAGCATGATCCAAAAAGTTTTAAGAACAAGTGATCCCTTTTCACTCATACATAAAGGTATGTACTAGATATTTGGAATGATAAAGCTGCATCCTCGGTGGAATATATCATGCAACAAGCTGCTAAAATGATAGTCGGGAACTATTCTTACCACTAACGTAATCATCAGTGATCACCAATATACTCAAAAACAAAAATATCTACAATATCTCTCAACAACCTGAACACATAAAACAAAACCACCACACAACCCATTTACAGGACATCATCCTCTGCTCCCCCTACCCTAAAACAAGGAGGATGGTAGGACTTGTACAACAACATTACAGGTAACGTCTATGTGCCTATCCTTGCAAGTTCTTCACATTGCTCATCTCATCTACTGTTGTTATTCTCCTCCTCGCGACCTTGGACCTATAACACCAGACCTCAAAAGCCTCAGTCAGGTCTGGATACCGAACATGCTCACATCTCAACCATTCGGCTAGTATATCCGCCTGGTTCGCCGATGGTAAAGTGATGATGATTGAAACAAAAGCCGATTCCAGTCCCTGCCAAACGTCACCATCCATCCTAACTGATGAAACTTCCTCCTCGTCATCAGAATTTCCCAGATCCACCAAAGGTCTCGTTTTCTGAACGAAGGGGAGCCAAACTCTCACCACATGAAGCCTTCTCAATGTTGGGAGGATCACATTCCCAAATCCGATTGCCTCCAAGACCTTTGAAGCAACTTCGACAACTTTCAATTTGGTCTCCAGCACATCACCAATGGAATGCAATTTCTCAGCTGCACTCACTATTTTTACAGATGCATCCACCCAATACTGAACCAAATCCTTCATCATCTCCATCTTGTTCAGTATCTGACAAATCCAGGAGATGTCGCAGAGAAGAGGCTTCAAGTGCTCCTCTCTACTTTCTTCCGAAATGCTGTTTTGTGATGTATCAAGAAGAGTTTCTACCAAGGAATTGAACCTTTCTAGTACATCCTTAACACATTTCCTCACTTCAGACTTTATGACCTCATTGTCCAAAGTTAGAAGAGGTGCATCATCATCCTCGGTGAGCATATATTCAATCTGCTCTTGGGCAGAGGACTTCAGCTCTCGCATTGATGTTGGGGTTGATGATGTGGCAAAACGGATGGCTGAGACGAAAATTCCAACCACTGCAGTCTGATCAACAGGCTGAAGACGGGCAAGAATCTGTTCATACTGCGGTCCAAGACTTGGGATGGTCCGTAAGATCTCTTCTTCCTCAGCTTCTTCCCAAGGGACGGCTTCCAAGTATTCCATACAAGCACGAGCCATCTGGGGGCAACCTAAATGGATGGTCGCCTGGAGGATGCCAAGTGCATTCCTAACACCATGCCACGTATGAGGCTCTGGCATGTAAAAAAGGCGAAGAGTAGCGACATGGAAATTGAACTCCACTTCCTGGCAAAAGACCTCAACACAATACCGTGAATCAAGTATTTGGCAAGTGGGCCAGTCATCTGAGAGGCGATCTGCAAAGTACTTACTCTTCTTTGTGAGGACTTCCGAGTGACAGTAGAACCAATGGTCTCGACCTTCATCAGTCCTTAGCCTGACAACTACATCACTGGTCATCCGATCACCAATCTTGAGTGTAATATTGGTTGTTTCATTGCCCTATAAATTCAGAAACCAAAAAGAGAAGATTGGAGTATAGCTTGTGCCCGGAAACAGAAATTTAGTCTAGAATATGTTTCATTGATAAAGTGGAACAAGTATGAAGCAGCTCAATAGTGAAACCAGCAGCATATTTGAACACTTATAACACACACACACACACACACACACACACGCACAGAGAGAGAGAGAGAGAGAGAGAGAAGAGAGAGAGAGAGAGAGAGAGAGAGAGACTCATAAAAGGAAAACTATATTTGGCCAGGCTCTCTTTGAGGCCCCGTCTTTCCCTCAAAAATAAAGGGAAAACTGTAAATAATGATCCAACTTTGTTGCAGAAAACTAAAAACCACAATAGAAAAATAAATTTATTTAAATACTCTAAACATTAGTGATCAGTTAGAAGATATGACAGGATCATAGTTAATGGAGCAATATTGATTAGAAGAGGCACAAACAAACTTGCCTCCATCTAATTCATTTAGGCCTACCTCTAGCGCTTAACAAAGCTGAATGAATAAAAGAGGATTCATGTAGTCGACCCCAAAAGTTTGGAAAATGTCTGTTGTCCGTGTTGTCTTGTGGACATTGGTGATCAGTCCAAGAGAAAGTTAAAGCATGGCTGACACATGCACACTAGCTAGCCCACAAGTATTTGAGCATGTGTCATGCACGTGAATCTCGACACCATCTAATCACCTATACATATAGTTAAGTCAGCTTGTCACATTGAATCTTCTTTAAGTTGAAATTTTAATTTCACATGCTTCTCTGTTAGCATCCCAATCAAATTGAAATTCTAATTTAGCATTTGCTTAATCTTACTCAAATTTAATCTGATATGATTCTAATTTGATGCTAAGCTCTTTTTACAATTAGACTCCTAACCTGACGAAGATGCTAGTACATTCGTGAAATCCTAGGTCTTCCTACTTGATGCCTTTGTTGCTTTGTTCGGACTCGTTGCCTTCTCCTCAATCAGTACTCCTGGTTCCTCCTACATGCATATGCCAATTGTGTTATTCCTTGCCTTGCCCATCACTCAGTTCCAGGTGCAAGTCCTGTGGCCATTCTTATATGTTCATCCTAACCCTTTCTTAACCTGGGAGATTATATTTTGAGTGCCGCTGAGTGCTAGCCTAAAAGAGAAGCCGATTCATCGCCTGATCTTTACCAAAAAACAGTCACATTCCTATAAATAGTACATTTCGTGAGCCTTATGTTCTTCACAACTGTTGGGAAAATGAGAGTTAAAAACAAGTGAGTTATTGCCACTTTTAGTAGTCTCATTGTAAACCTCAATATGCCTCCTCATTGCCTAAATCAGAGGGCGAAAAACTTCCCCCGTGATTAATCATGATTTTTTTTGGACACCAGAGCACAAAGTTTCAAGCTTGCAGAGGTATTGAAGGACCGGGTATCAAATAAGTGATGTAAGTAACTGTAAATTAGGCATAAATAGATATCAATATATCAAATTACAGATCAATGTCCCGACTTACTCAAGGTAGTAATATCAAATTTCAGGGCTTGAGCCAAAAAAGATTCCTACAGCTTGAGCAAATTATCCCATTGTCTAGCAGGTTAAACATAAAATACAGAAAATTGGTGTGTACCAAAGTTTTAAATGATATTTTTCTTTCTGAAGCCAATGGCAAGCCAAACAACGCAATGTAACTGGATGTAACTATATTAAATAATAAGAAATTACACTAATACTAAACAAATATTTGTCCATTGTGGAGCCAATGTATTCAGCTGGAATTAGTCCTGTTGTCGAATTCTGTCTCCTTACGTATCAATTGTTTAATAGCAGTCCATTGTGAAGCCTATGTATTCAGCTGGAATTATTCCTGTTGTAGAATTCCATCTCCTTACGTATATATTGTTTAATGGCAGTCCATTGTGAAGCCTGTGTATTCAGCTAGAATTAGTCCTGTTGTAGAATTATGTCTCCTTACATATTAATTGTTTAATAGCAGTACAGAACTACAATAAAAAAAGACCAACTGTGATAGCAATCAGATCTCCAACTTTCTTCAATAAGTTATGAGGCAACATGACATCTGCATAGTCCTGCCCTGTCAACTGAATATCCTAAAGAGCATTTTATTTTTTCCTCTAGAACATTTAGAACCACTAACCCATCCATACCCATACATAAAACACGTTCATGGTTCATTCATCATATGGTGTATCCAGTTCCAAATGCCTTCATCTGATCATCCTATGATCATGCAGAACTTTCCCTTGGTTAAGCCTGTTTTCTTCACTTAATGAAAAAGAAGATTGCTTACCAGTCTTCAATACATCAAATAAAAAAGTTATCATGAAGATGATTAAAATCCCGTAGTTTTTTTCTTCCACATCCAGTAACGTTATGGAAAGAAGGCAATTGTCGGTGTCCCTAAAAACATATATCATCGCTTGTCTATTTTGAATCTTATTGCAGACATAAGTTTTCTTTGAGGGGAAAAAAAGACACCTCATGTCATCGATATTTCATTCTTTCCTACCACCTACTTCTGCTTCTTCAAAAGATGACACTACAATGTAAGCTTCCATCAAATATGAGCCTTGCTCGGTCATTACTTGCTTAAAGACTGATGGATCACTATTGCTTTTGCAGCAAATACATTTCATAGGAATAAGTAGATGATGATATCTTGTGATGATCACTGGCATAACACATCCTTCTTTCTCAATTATTGAGCCTCGATCTCATGTCACTTAAAATTTTGTGGCATTCTTCCTCTGATGCTGCCTAGGCACCTATGTAGGAAACATAATTTCACGACACGAAAGAATGGTCTTGTATGCAATTTCCATCAAATATGGGCCCTACCCAGTCGGCGCTATTTGAACAATAACTGATCACCATTGCTTTAGCAACCATCTACTCATAGAAAGAACCGAGTATGACATCCATGTTTGTCGCTTCTCAGTAGATTATGCAAAATCCTCCATAAATTCCTAGTCTAGATTTCATAGTAATTCGTACTAAGATTTGACATATGTCTTAAGAAGCTCTTGCAAAATAGAACTGTCTGATGAATTAATTAAGCATTACAGGGCACTCTTGATTTCAGTAAAGATAAGGAAACTACCTATAAGATAGGATCTGGTAGTGTGTGTTGTGCACTTGACTATAATGGCACTATTCCATTTTCGAATCTACTTGAGATGACATTAGAAGAAACGGGTGAGCAAAACAGCACATTCCAAATAGAGATGACAAACATCAGAAAACCCAAGTATGTTAATCAGCCTTTTTCTAGTACGGAATGCTGTTTCCTTAATGTATTTTTCAAGCCCAATGTTGCATCTCCAATTTTCTAACCCAAATCCCAAAACAAAAGTTTACTGCAGTTTCATGATTTAACAGTCTCCTAGTCCTGCAGCCCATAGGGACTTCGCTATTTAGATCAAACTGATTTTTTATTTTGTAACAAAGAAAAAGAGAAAAGTTGACAACTTTACGTAATTCAGCATAAAAACCATAGTCACTCAACCAATTTATGTGAACCCGCTATGATCTCATTAACAACATCAAATATCTGCCATGAAATACAAACCACTGAACATTCCAGACTCAAACCCTAACGGGCCTAACCCTTGTGATAACAAGAGATTCACTCAGAATGAAGTCAAGTAGCTAAAATTTTCAAATAAAAACAGTTCGGTTTCAAGAAACAAGGAACCGTAACTGGTGATCTAGTAGAAATTTTCAGCCATGGATTTGAAGCTAACATACTGTTCTAAATTTGATCAGAGGATTCAAAATTATAGGTTAAATAAGGGAATTAAGTAAATGTTTAGATCCAAAAAACTATAGATCGGGCAAAATTAGCAGCTAATGAAACCAACAGCAGTGCCTCGTACCTTGTCGAGAGCCCCCATTGCTGACATTGACGGCGGGCGACTCGAAGCGACCGAGCGAGAGGCGAGACAGAGAGGGAGGAAAAAGGCCGATTTGGGCTCAAAGGGTAGCCTTTGTTTCCTATTAATATTAGAGCCTTTAATTTGGCCTGTTAATTAGCTTGAACTGGGCTTCCTTGTATTTGTGTTCACCTGAAGCCCAACTTCCCAACTTTAGTCCATTATTTGTGTTAAATCTATATTTGCCACCACTGCCGTCAGGCCACTGATGTACATCACCATAGTTATCAACGACTCCTCCGCCGTCGTTGTCATCGTCGCCACTATCACTGCCGCCATGTATCGTTGCAACTCTCATCGCTGCCCTCTTCGCCATTGCCTCTTTCACTGTCGTCGTCATTGTCGTTGCCATATATTATCACCAGTCATTATGGTTACTAATTTTACTGTTGCCACTGCTGTTACTGTCAGATATCAAGTTTGGTTTAGGAAAAAAAAAGTATGTGTAAACTAGTTATACTTACTTACACATATATTTTTATATATTTATTAAGTGAAATATTCAAATTATATTAAACATGACAATACAATATATTTTAGTAATTTAATCTATACTACATTCTTAGTACAACATGAAAAAAAAAATATGTACCATATAAACAAGAAGAAATGTACTCCTCACAAAAGTTGGAACAAAAGTTGAGAATCTATAAATTAAAATAAGGAAGATATAAGAAATACTTTTCTTCCTCCAAAACTAGCAATTCACTTGTATTTGAAAGGATCCGAACAAAGGCATCACCACGATCGTGGGGGTGTGAAATGATGTGAAACAAATCAATTCAAAGCCAGCGCTTGTGTAAATTGATTTTCCGTTCACACGAGCATAATTTACCAAGTATCAAATAATGTTAGCGTGGTTTAACTCGGTGATAAAGTGGAAAGTTGAATTGTGGGAGGTCTTGTTTAAAACGGTCTAAGAATTTTCTTTAGGAAAGAAGAAAAACATGAAAGAGGAAAAACAATTATTGAATGTATACATAAATACAACATGTATTAATTATGCAGTTTTGGAAGAAGTAACTACCTAACCACTAAATCAAGTAAACAATTTTCTTGGAGATGTTGTGCTTGTCTAGTTTAAACAGACTGCTAAAATTCACCAACATACCATAATAATCTTTCAGCAGCAATTTTGAAAAATATCGCGAACTTTCAAAATTGCAAAGCATTATTATGAGCTTTGTCACTTTCAAGAAACTGCACAAACTATTAAACAACCACTAATAGGAAAAAAGGGTAAAAGAAAAAGACAAATTTACTCTCATCTAACACGACACACATAATTAAAATAAAAAAACAAAGAGAGAGTGTGTGCAGAGAAAGAAAGAGACGGGAGAGAGACGAGTTTTTTTTTTAATTTTTTAATATTGAATATTTAGAAAAAATAAAGAGTACTTACATTTATAAGTTGTAACGTGATTTACACGAGATTGTCAACTTAACAAAAGGCTAACAGATGGCATATTAAAAAATACTGAAAAAAATCGTGACAACAACTAACAATTTTAAAAAATTATGAAATATTTTTTGAAATTGCTGAAAGTCCATAATATTTTATTGAATTTTAATCACAAACAAAGAGACACTGGGGTGGGCCGAGCTGGGCAAAACGGCCAGCCTATTTTTTTTCAATCGCGTTGACGCCACTTAGGGCCTGTTTGTTTCGTTGCAAAACGTCGCAAGTCGTAATTCGTAAAATGAGAATGGAAAAAGTGAACTGTAGCAGAGAAAATATATTGTGTTTTACGGTGTTTGGTTGATAAAGTGAAGTGTAAATGGAAAAGTATATTGTGTTTTACGATGTTTGGTTGATAAAGTGAAAGTGTAAATGGTAAAGTATATTGTGTTTTACGGTGTTTGGTTTGTAATGTAAAATTGTAAGTGGAAAAGTTGACCACAAAATTAACTGTAGCAGTGATTTAAATATTATAAATACTATTAAATTAAATCTACTATTACAAATTAAATTGTATTAATAAATTTGAGATAAAAAATTAATAATCTTAATATTTTATTTATAACAATAATATTAATAAAATATTAGTATAAATAGTAAAATATTACTAAAATATTAACTAAATAAATATATAAAATTTTAAGAAAATCTAAAGAACATTAATAAAATTTTAAGAAAACTAATAAAATATAAATATTAAAAAAATCTTACAAAAATAATAAAATATAGTTATAACATTATAATATTAAAATACTTGAAAATTATTATAATATAAATTTTATTATAATATTATTGTAATATTATAGAAATATAAAATTAACAAAGTAAAATATAATTATAATTTAATAATAAATTATAATTATAGTATTATTATATTGAATTATTATTACAATATTAACATAATAAATATTAATATAATAATAAAATATATTATGATATTAATAAAGTAATTTTTTATATTAAAAAATAAATAATTAAATATATAATAATTTTATATTAAAGTATAATATTGTTATATTAATAAAATATTGACTCTAAATAAAATAATAAAAAATGGAATAAGTATTAATAAAATAATAAAGTATTAAATAAAAATAGTAAATTAAATATTAAAATATTATATATTAAAACAATATTAAAACAATAAAAAATTAAAGATTAAAAATATAAAATAATTAAATAATTAAATAAGAATTTAACACTATTTAAAATATTAAATATTTAATAATATTAAATTATATATTGATTATCAAGTAATTGTTTTGAACTGTAAGTGTACTACAAGTGAGAATTACATGACCACAAAATTAACTGTAACAACTGCAAGTGAAAAAATATGAAAGTAAAAGTGATACTTACATGACCACAATTTAATTGTAGCAACTGCAAATAGAAAAAGAAGAGTTGCATTTTGCAACTTGTTTTTCAGCGAAACAAACAACGGAAAATGGAAAAGAAGTTTTACGACTTGCGTTTTGCGGCGTTTTGCGGCGAAACAAACACGCCCTAGCCCCTGAGTATCACCTTCATCATCAGATATTGGGCTTCAATAGTTTGTTTCGACTGATCCAACATTTGAGTTTTTTGGCTCACCGTAGTATGCTCACGGCGCGGCATCGGATGCGGTGGGCCCCACCGGAGGGCTCGCGGTGAGCATATTACGGTGAGCAAAAAAAATTTCCTAAAATTTACCCTTTTTTTGGGATAATAAGCCAGAATTTACTTTAATCCAATATTTGTGTTAATCTCTGTGCCTCGCCTATAAAAGTAAATTCTTGTGGTGTTTTGAACTTTTGATCCCGTGACTGTTCTTCTTGCAGCTAGGGCTTTTGCGCAATGCTGGCTAAATGGTAAAATTGTGGACTATACGAGTAAAATGAATACAATATCAAAAAATGACTAAAGAGCTGTGAAATCACACACATCATATGATCCAGTAACATTGATAAGTAGATAAAAGTCAATAATTTTATTGGAAGTAATTTTTAGCCACCCTCGCATCAACATGATACAGAAATATGTATTTTTTCCCTCTCAAATGAAGTTTTTTTTTTTTTATAAATGAAACAAATAACCATATTAAATAATAATAATCTCAAACTTGTGGATTGCAGCTACTTTTGGTGTAGGGTTCATTGCTACGAATACCGTTGCACCACTATTTGAGTCCCATTGAAATAGAACCCGAATTAGGAATAATTTGATTTTTATGTACTCTTGAGATCGAGATCAATGGTAAGTGCGGATATACTGTGAAAAATCTAATTCAAGTTCTGGTTATGATCTTTACATATGCGTGTACGGGTGGTTTTCACTGACAAAATGCACAGGCTTGACACGTTTGTTTCTCGGAATTAAGAGTGGAACTCTGGTTTGCAGTCTGGCACATGCATGCCACGCGCATTTGGTGCAACATTTCTCAAAAATCATCATGATTAAGTCCGCCCTCATCAAACTTACATGATCAGAGCGGGCACTTTTCTCGCACAAATAGTTAAAATCAGAAAAAAAAAATTCACTGTAGCTAGGACCTGTTATCTCGTTTCCAACCAAAAAAAAAAAAAAAAAACTTAAATTTTTGAATTTTTTAAATCCGAGAAACAAGCCCAGAGGGATGTCTCCGTTTGTGGAAGAAATTTTACACCTCACTCTTCTCCCCCATCTTCTTCCAATTTCCACCCCCACAAACGCCACTAACCCAACGGTAACCTCACCTGTACGTGACACCACCCTAACTGACGTGTTGCGAGGTTATAAATTGTTGGATTATTCTTCATCATTCCAAGCCATTGGAAGATGAAAGACCTTGTTGGAGAAGTGTAGTCATACTTGGAAGATGAACTTCATCAATTCCAAGCCATTGGAAGATGAAAGACTTTGTTGGAGAAGTGTAGAGTCATACTTGGAAGATGAAAGGGTGTATTAGAATTAATCACATAATTAATACATGGAGCCTTCTACCACCTTCCATTGAGCACTATAAATGGAGGAGCATGGCTGGATTTTTCTGGAGCAGAGAGTGAAGTGAGAAAGATAACAAATCAGTGAGAAAACAGTGAGTGTGTCTTCACTGCGTCAGAAAATTATTTGCCTCAATCGGATGGTCAACTCAAGCCCGATCGAGATGAAATTTTAGTAGATGTTCCAGACATAGTGAACCTCAGATCCAACGGTCAGATTGTCAATCCGACTCCGAGAAGTCGACGTTATTGCCCCTGGACAGATTCTGTGAGTTCGTTCTTGTTTTTTTGTGTAATCCATTTTTGATGAAGTGTTTTGCCTCTAGCCTTGTCTAGAGAAGACCTATTGTAATCCCATTATTTTTGTTGATGGTGGAAGAATTTAAGATCTCTTCGTCCTCGTAGTTTTTTTTCCCAACTTGGAGGGTTTTTCCACGTAAATCCGGTGTGTCTTCTAATTTACCATATTGCTCATTTTTACTTGTCTTTTCTTTAATCACGCAAAGAGGGAAAGGGTATTGTGACTCCGCTGCATTCTACGTAGCCTTTCCCAACATAGTGATATCAGAGCTTGGTTACATTTTTTATTATTCTCTTATGTGATTAAAGATGGATGAATCTTCAAGCGTCTCTGGCATGATTAAACTAACGTGTTCTAATTATGCCTTGTGGAAAATGAAAATGGAAGATATTTTGTATTGCAAAGATTTGTACGAGCCTATTTTGAATGAGCAAAAACCGGAGAAATATAATTGTAACACCCTGATCCCCGGTGTACGTATCACCGTATCTGTACGCGATACGACGTACAAATTTGATTTGACTTCTGTAGTATTCTGATTGACCTGATTTCAGTTTCAAAAATTATTTCCTAATATTGTAGATTTTTCAGGATTTTTTAGAATTTTTCTGCATTATTTTGGAAAATCTCCGTTGTCGGTGTCGACCGATACCGATAACCAACCTTCCGATTTTTATTTCACAAACGGAGTAGAATTTTGAGAATCGGCCTTCACCGTATGTCTTAGAATTGTATTATCTACGTTCGGGTATTTTTGGGGATTTTTCTGAATTTATTGAAAATCCGGCCAAACCGGTGTCGCCCGTATCGGCGAGACACTCCGAGATTTTTAATTGACAAACCGGATTGAGTTTCTGTAAACCGTCTGCATCTTAAGTTTCAGAATAATATTCTCTATTTTCTATAATTTTTGGGCATCGTTCGGAGCCAGTCAAAATTTGACCCTATTAAAATAATATTAATTAATTATTTCAATTCCTTTTCTTTTTCTTTCTTTTTCCTTCCTCTTCTCCATTTCGCTGGAGAATTCCCACCGCCTTACTGTAGCTCCACCGCCTCTTCTCTCTCCCCCTTAATTTAAAATCTCCCTCTCTCCCCCTCTCATATACACATCTCTCTCTCTCTCTCCTCACTCTCTTTCTCTCTCTCTCTCAAATTCTCTCTCTCTTTCACTCTCTCTCACTCCCTCTCTCCCCCGTCCTCCAGAGGAATCGACCCATGCTCCGGGCGGTGGCCGGCGCGCCACCGCCGTGCTTTCCCCCGGCCACGCGCCGCCGGCGGTCGCCGCCGCCGGCCGCGCCCCCAGCCAGAGCCGCCGCCCCCTCTCTCTTTCTCCCTGTTTTCTTTTCTTTTCTTCTTTCTCTGTAAACCCATCTCTCTCCCCTCTTTCACTTTTTATCTCTCACTCTCTCTCTCGCTCCCTCACCCTCTCCCCGTCGCCGCCGCGCCGCCGCGGCCAGGACCACCGCCGGCGGGCTTCCTCCGCCGCCGGCCACGAGTGCTGGCCGGCCTGGGCGCGGACCAGCAACAGCAGCCCAAAGGATGCTGCTGTGTTCTGTTGGTTTCCCTTAATTGGGTTTGGGTAAAACCCAAACCCAATAACCCCTTTTTGGGTAGGGTATAACACCCATAAACCCATTAACCCTTTGACCCATTAAGATAAGTTTTGGGTTTGGGTTATCGGATCCAAACCCGACCCGTTATCTCACCAAACCCGCATCCGAACCCATTACAGGTAAATTTACAGGAAACCCCCTGTGATATTTTCTTAATTGCATTTAAATTATTTATTTACATATTTAACCCCATTTTATTCCTTTTCATATTCGGGCGATATCGGGAGCATCCGGACTCCGATTGGGACGATTCTGGATCCGTTGCGATCGTGGGGAAGAGACCTACCATCCTATGACTAGTTTGTGAGTGTTTTTATTTTATAAATTCTATTTTATCATGTTTAGTGATATTGATTGATATATCTGGATGCTGGATAAAAGACGGTAATATTTAATTATTAACTGGTACTTGTTGGACACCCAATATAGTAGGTGATTCCTGTAAGATTGTTAGGTAATATAATATAGCGAAACAATTGTAGTAATAAGAAATACTGACATAGACCACTCGGACCCAGTCAGCATACCTACACCGCCACTGATACGCATGCCACATGTCACCATCTTCATGTACACTCTTATGACATGTATGGTAGCACAGTCATGTAACATGCATACTTAGTCACAGATATACGATGACACTACACTGTTACTAGACATACATGCTAGACACCATTTGTGCATGTTACACGGATTATGGCTACACAACTATGTTCCACTAGTAGAAGGATAAGTACCGCATGTCATATTATTATTATCATCCTTACACTGATACGGTAGTTCACTGTACATGATATTAGACACTGCACATTGGTATTACTTGTACAAGTTGTACCGATACTATGACACGTCACATCAGTTACTCATGTGCACCACTTCACAGATTACCGTCATCTCATATATTGTGATCATCATTATATAGATTCTCGGCATATCACTGTTGCACGTGCATGTATGCTTTCTCTATTCTTGTCATATGGATCCCCATTCATAGTACATGTCTTATTGTTCCCTGTTACCGTATTCATGTTATATGATTGTTTCCTGTTAATGATACGGATATTTCTGTTACTAGACATGCGAGCTGTTGATATGCGATATGTGGGAAGCCCACATCTATTGTTCCCGTTCCCGGTATATTGTTCATGTTCTCTTGTTCATGTTATATTGCTCCTGATTCCCGTTATATTGTTCTACGCTATCAACAGAGCTCAGGTCCAGATATCATGTTCACCATATCATGTACAGTAGTTGTTCTTATTACATTGTATACTTGACATATCAGATCATAATGATAATTTGGGTATGGGGGAGACTTGACGGTTGATTAGATCATATCGGGTGATGTACTGGATCCATATTGTTAGTCCCACTGCAGGGGACGGTAGTGCTACCTACCAATAGCTCCATAAGCTCTTATTACTTGTTTCGTGCTCCCCTCCTAGTGGAGGGCCCTGGTCTTAGCAGCCAGGGGTCCGTTTAAGGCCGTGATCCCGGGTATGCACGGGATACATCCACCCGATAAGAACTCCTCGACCATGGGTTTCCAATTAACATAATAAAACAGTATACACAATAGTGACGTCGGGAACACTTGTTATTTGGTCATTCTCTCGTTTGGATAATGGTACCCGTAGGCCATGTCCGGATGAGTTCGACTGGAGTGCGGGCTCCAGTATGAACTGCCAGTGGTATGGGACACTGGAAGAGAGTGATTGTAATACCAGGTGATACTGATTGCTACTATTGTATAAATCACATGACATGCCTGGTACCTGTATGCTATCTTGTTATTGTTCATGCTACTTTATCCGATATCATGTTACCTGTATACTTGTTACTTTACCTGGCAGATGTTATACTATCTGTGATGGTATATGACGCATGTTCTGCATTGCATGGCATACGACGCATGTTCTACATTGCATATATTATGCTTTCTGTATAGCAAACATCACTACTGTATATACACCACACCGTATAGTGATTACACTACATAGGCCCATCTACCTGTACCCGTTTAGCACGTCACCACTTGCATGTTCATATTGCATACGCCCACCTGCATGTGCACTTCTATCACGTCACCACTAGACAACATTCATGAGTATATAAAACAGGTATATAAAACTGGATACAACTATAGACATGACCCGATGATAATTGGCTAGGTAGTGATAGTAATAAAAGATAACCTGTTTATCTATTTCTCCTGCTTATTATATCCTTATTATATGATATTACCAGTACAACATTATGTATTATATATCGTGATTGTATTACTATTGTATATATTATTGCCTCCTTCATTTTACCGCTCACTAGGTCGCTTTCTGACGACCCTGGGTTTGCGTGCCCAGGTTGGAGATCGGAGTTATCGTATTATCTGATAGTACCTTGGAGTCACATAGGAGATTCCTCCTCAGGACTCTGCATAGGTATCCTTGTAATTTATTTCTATTATCGTATTTATCACTGTTCTTCTAATCTGTTATGATCACTCACCTCTTTCTACGGTATTCTTGTACTTGTTTCATGCTGGAACTCAGGTATTGATGGAAATTATTTATTGTACTGAGGCTTAGCGTACGTACGTGAGGGTTTTCCGTCCTGCGTATGTACGTCGCCATAACGTCCCCGTACCCGCGGGATCGGGGCGTTACACAGTGGTATCAGAGCCTAGGTTACACACCTGGTGTGGGTAACCACCTGGGTCAATACTCGGGCTCTTACCAACAGTACAATCAGGTTCAGATTAACTGATCTGTATCTGAATTTGGGCATTCCAGCAACGAGTACAAGAATACCATGACCTTGACAATTCATTTCTTGACTCTGTTCTCTGACTTCCTTTCAGTTGTCAACCAGAACATCTGACTTCCTTCTCATTTTCTTGCATTGTCTTGCTTCCCATCCGTTAGGATTCGTTTACTACCATACTTCTCCATCCCGAGTTCCGTATAGATAGCAGAGTGCGCAGCGGAGGTGTCGTGGATCTGTCACCTTTAGGCATTAGGGGTTGGAAATCTTATATAACGCCCCGATCTCAAGGATACGGAGACGTTATGGCGACGTACATACGCGAGGTGAAAACATCCTCACGCGTACGTTAAGCCTCAGTATAGTACAATACCTCTATATAGATCTGAGGTCCAGCATGAAAGCAGTACAAGAATACCTGCAGAAAGAGGTCAGCGATCATAACAGATATGAAAACAAGGATAAATAAGATAACAGAAATAAAGCACTAAAATACCTATGAATAGTCCTGATGCGGAATCTCCCATGTGACTCCAAGACACTCTCTGAAGCTATGGTAACTCGGATCTCCAATCTGAGCATGCAAACCCAGGGTCGTCAGAAAGCGACCTAGTGAGTGGTAAAACTGAAGGAGGCAATGCACAATAATAATAGATAATACATGCTGTTGTAATAGTGATACCATATAATAAGGATATATATAAACAGTAGAAAGAGTTAAACATGAAAGCAGTGCAAAGATATAAACAGGTCAACTTTTAATACCATCACTACCTAGCCGGTTATCATCAGGTCATATCTATAGTCGTGACCAGTTTATGTAATCACTAATGTTGTCTAGTGGTGACGTAATAGACATGAACATGATAGTGGTGACGTGATAGAGGTGGACATGCAGATGAGCATATGTCTGTAACAATAAAATATATGCAATGCAGAACATGCATAGTATGTCACTACATACAGGGTAATAAGTACCAGGTAATGTAACAAAGTATACATGTGCAAGGAGTAGCAGATCACTACAAGAATTGTAACAGGAAACAAGTACATCATCAATGTATACATGTAACATGATAGCAGATAAATGATCAGGAACAGTAACAAGTACAACTAAACATGTAGCAGGCAGGTCATGTCTAGTCATGTCATTTATACAATAGTAGCGATCAGTATCACCTGGTATTTTAATTACTCTCTTCCAGTGTCCCATACCACTGGCAGTTCATACTGGAGCCCGCACTCCAGTCGAACCCATCCGGACATGGCCTACGGGTACCATTATCCAAACGAGAGAGTAATCAAATAACAAGTGTTCCCGACGTCACTATTGTGTATACAGGTTTATTATGTTAATTGGAAACCCATGGTCGAGGAGTTCTTATCGGGTGGGTGTATCCCGTACATACCCGGGACAACGGCCTTATCAGACCCCTGGCTGCTGAGATCAGGACCAGCCCGCTAGAGCTGTAACATGTAACATGAGTAACAGACGGTAGCCAGCACTACCCCGTCCCCTGCAGTGGGACGAACAATGGATCCAGACATCCACCCGATATGATCTAATCAACCGTCGAGTCTCCCCCATACCCAAGTTATCTTTCTGATCTGATATGTCAAGTATACAAGGTAATAAGAATAAATACAGTACGTGATACGGGTAACATGATAACTGGACCTGAGCTTTGTTGATAGCATAGAACCATATAACGGGAAACGGGAACAATATCACGAGAACAATATAACGGGAAACGGGAACAAGAGATGTGGGATTCCCACATATCGCCTATCAACAGTTCTCATGTCTAGTAACAGGAATATCCATATCAGTAACGGGAACATGTATCCAGTAACGGGATTAACAATATCAGTAACGGGAAACAAGCATATAACATGTATCCGATAACATGGAACAATAATACAGGTAATCGGAATGGGGATCCATATGACAAGAATAAAGAAATCATACATGCATGTGTAACAGAGATATGCCGAGAATCCATAGCATGATGAGAATAATATGATGAAATGTGGTAATCATATATGTGTAGCAATAATCCGTGTAATCTATCTGTGTCGTAACAGTGGTCCGTGTAGCATAGCATATCATGGCTAGTGAACTACCGTAGCCGTGTAGCATAGCATATCATGGCTAGTGAACTACCGTAGCCGTGTAAAGATGATACCAATGCATGAAATAACGATATCTAACATGCATGTCTAGTAACAGTGTAGTGTCACTGAGTATCGTGGATCAGTATACATGTGACTATCGTTATCTACCTGTGATCCAATATATGACATAATAGTGTTCCTGACGTCCTGAAGATGGTAACACAGTGGTCTATGTGTCCGTGGCTGTGCAGGTATGATGACCGTGTCTGAATAATTATTTCTTGTTACTACAATTGTCTCCCTATATTATATTACATCAGGAAATACTTAACCATAATACAGGAATCACTTATTACAATGGGTGCCCAACAAGTACCAGTTAATAATTAATTATTACCGTCTTTTTATCCATAATCTCGATATATCAATCACTGTCACTAAGCATGATAAAATATAATTTATAAAAGAAAAACACTCACAAACTAGTTACAGGACTGTAGCTCTCGTTCCCACGATCGCAACGGATCCAGAATCGCCCGAATCGGAGTCCGGATGCTCCAGATATCGCCCGAATGCTGAATCATAACAAATAGGGTTAATTATGTAAATATTATTTACAATGCAAATACTGAAAAGTGACAGGGGTTTTTCTGTAAATATACCTGTAATGGGTTTGGATGCGGGTTTGGCTCATAACGGGTCGGGTCCAGATCCACAACCCAAACCCATCCACTTAAATTAACGGGTACGGGCTAACGGGTTATTGGGTTGGGTTTATATCCCAACCCAATCTCCTATTGGGTTATTGGGTTCGGGTTACACCCGAACCCAATTACTCCACACTAACAACAACAGTAGCAGCACAGTGCTGCTGCTGCGTTCCTTGGCCGGCCTGGCCGGCGGTGGGGGAGGCCCGCCGGCGGCGGGGGAGGCCGCCGGCGGGGCGGCAGCAGTTCCGGCCGCAAGGAAGAAGGGGGGAGAGAGAGATGGTGAGGGAGAGAAACAGAGGAAGAAAAGAAAAGAAAAGAGGAAGAAGAAGAAGAAGAAAAGGGGAAGAAGAAGGGCGCGGCGGCGGCCGGCCACCGGCCGCGTGGCCGGAGGCAGGGTGTCGCCCGGTGGCGCGCCGGCCACCGGGGTCCGCCGGCAACAAAGCCGGCGGTGGTCAGCTGCAGGGAGAGAGAGAGTGGAAGAGGGGAAGATTAGAGAGATTTGGAGAGAGAGAGAGAGAGAGTTTGGAGAGAGAGATTAAGAGAGAGAGAGAGAGAGAGAGTTTGGAGAGAGAGATTAAGAGAGAGAGAGAGGGTTTGTGGTTAATTAGAGAGAGAATTAAGAGAGAGAGAGAGGGGATTTAAAGAAGAGAGATGGCGGTGGCGTTGGTCAAAGGCGGTGGGAGAAGAAAGCTCTGGAAAGAAGAAGAAGAAAAGAGAAAGAAAAAGAAAAAGAAAAGAAACTTTTTAAAATAATACTATTTTAATGACCCAAAATTCGACTAGCTCCAAACGGTGTCCAAAAATTAAAGAAAATAGAGAATATTATTCTGAGACGTAAGATGAAGACGGTTTGTCAAAATTCAATCCGGTTTGCAAATTAAAAATCCCGGAAGATGTCACCGGCACTAGGCGACACCGGTTTGGCCGGATTTTCGATAAATTCAGAAAAATCTCTAAAAATACCCAAACGTAGCTCATGTAATTCTAAGACATACAGTGAAAGCGGACTCTCAAAATCTAACTCCGTTTGTGAAAGAAAAATAGCAAGGCCGATTATCGGTATCGGTCGACACCGACTACGGAGATTTTCCAAAATAATCCAGAAAATTTCCAGAAAATCCTGAAAAATCTAGAATATTAGGAAATGATTTTTGAAACTGAAATCAGGTCAATCGGAAGACTACAGAGGTCAAATCAATTTTTGTACGTCGTATCGGGTACTGATACGGTGATACGTACACCGGGGAGTAGGGTGTTACATTTCTCCCCACCTTACAAAAAAATTGCGTCCTCGCAATTTCAATCAGGTGTGAGAACAAGAGTTTCAACCCCAAAGCCGAAAAGTTACGGGTCCACGACACTTCCACTGTGCACTCTGATATCTATAAGGAACTCGGGATGAAGAAGTATGGGAGTGAAAGAATACTAACGGATGAGAAGCAATAAGATGCAAAGAAAGCGAGAAAGAAATCAGATGTTCTGGTTGACAACTGGAAGTAAGGACAGAAGATCAACGAGTCAAGGAATGAATTGTCAAGGTCATGGTATTCTCGTACTCGTTGCTGGAATCCCCAAATTCAGATACAGATCAGTTAATCTGAACCTAATTGTACTGTTGGTAAGAGCCCAAGGATTGACCCAGGTGGTTACCCACACCAGGTGTGAACCTAAGCTCTGATACCACTATATAACGCCCCGATCTCAAGGATACGGAGACGTTATGGCGACGTACATACGCGAGGTGAAAACATCCTCACGCGTACGTTAAGCCTCAGTACAGTACAATACCTCTATATAGATCTGAGGTCCAGCATGAAAGCAGTACAAGAATACCTGCAGAAAGAGGTCAGCGATCATAACAGATATGAAAACAAGGATAAATAAGATAACAGAAATAAAGCACTAAAATACCTATGAATAGTCCTGATGCGGAATCTCCCATGTGACTCCAAGACACTCTCTGAAGCTATGGTAACTCGGATCTCCAATCTGAGCATGCAAACCCAGGGTCGTCAGAAAGCGACCTAGTGAGTGGTAAAACTGAAGGAGGCAATGCACAATAATAATAGATAATACATGCTGTTGTAATAGTGATACCATATAATAAGGATATATATAAACAGTAGAAAGAGTTAAACATGAAAGCAGTGCAAAGATATAAACAGGTCAACTTTTAATACCATCACTACCTAGCCGGTTATCATCAGGTCATATCTATAGTCGTGACCAGTTTATGTAATCACTAATGTTGTCTAGTGGTGACGTAATAGACATGAACATGATAGTGGTGACGTGATAGAGGTGGACATGCAGATGAGCATATGTCTGTAACAATAAAATATATGCAATGCAGAACATGCATAGTATGTCACTACATACAGGGTAATAAGTACCAGGTAATGTAACAAAGTATACATGTGCAAGGAGTAGCAGATCACTACAAGAATTGTAACAGGAAACAAGTACATCATCAATGTATACATGTAACATGATAGCAGATAAATGATCAGGAACAGTAACAAGTACAACTAAACATGTAGCAGGCAGGTCATGTCTAGTCATGTCATTTATACAATAGTAGCGATCAGTATCACCTGGTATTTTAATTACTCTCTTCCAGTGTCCCATACCACTGGCAGTTCATACTGGAGCCCGCACTCCAGTCGAACCCATCCGGACATGGCCTACGGGTACCATTATCCAAACGAGAGAGTAATCAAATAACAAGTGTTCCCGACGTCACTATTGTGTATACAGGTTTATTATGTTAATTGGAAACCCATGGTCGAGGAGTTCTTATCGGGTGGGTGTATCCCGTACATACCCGGGACAACGGCCTTATCAGACCCCTGGCTGCTGAGACCAGGACCAGCCCGCTAGAGCTGTAACATGTAACATGAGTAACAGACGGTAGCCAGCACTACCCCGTCCCCTGCAGTGGGACGAACAATGGATCCAGACATCCACCCGATATGATCTAATCAACCGTCGAGTCTCCCCCATACCCAAGTTATCTTTCTGATCTGATATGTCAAGTATACAAGGTAATAAGAGTAAATACAGTACGTGATACGGGTAACATGATAACTGGACCTGAGCTTTGTTGATAGCATAGAACCATATAACGGGAAACGGGAACAATATCACGAGAACAATATAACGGGAAACGGGAACAAGAGATGTGGGATTCCCACATATCGCCTATCAACAGTTCTCATATCTAGTAACAGGAATATCCATATCAGTAACGGGAACATGTATCCAGTAACGGGATTAACAATATCAGTAACGGGAAACAAGCATATAACATGTATCCGATAACATGGAACAATAATACAGGTAATCGGAATGGGGATCCATATGACAAGAATAAAGAAATCATACATGCATGTGTAACAGAGATATGCCGAGAATCCATAGCATGATGAGAATAATATGATGAAATGTGGTAATCATATATGTGTAGCAATAATCCGTGTAATCTATCTGTGTCATAACAGTGGTCCGTGTAGCATAGCATATCATGGCTAGTGAACTACCGTAGCCGTGTAGCATAGCATATCATGGCTAGTGAACTACCGTAGCCGTGTAAAGATGATACCAATGCATGAAATAACGATATCTAACATGCATGTCTAGTAACAGTGTAGTGTCACTGAGTATCGTGGATCAGTATACATGTGACTATCGTTATCTACCTGTGATCCAATATATGACATAATAGTGTTCCTGACGTCCTGAAGATGGTAACACAGTGGTCTATGTGTCCGTGGCTGTGCAGGTATGATGACCGTGTCTGAATATTATTTCTTGTTACTACAATTGTCTCCCTATATTATATTACATCAGGAAATACTTAACCATAATACAGGAATCACTTATTACAATGGGTGTCCAACAAGTACCAGTTAATAATTAATTATTACCGTCTTTTTATCCATAATCTCGATATATCAATCACTGTCACTAAGCATGATAAAATATAATTTATAAAAGAAAAACACTCACAAACTAGTTACAGGACTGTAGCTCTCGTTCCCACGATCGCAACGGATCCAGAATCGCCCGAATCGGAGTCCGGATGCTCCAGATATCGCCCGAATACTGAATCATAACAAATAGGGTTAATTATGTAAATATTATTTACAATGCAAATACTGAAAAGTGACAGGGGTTTTTCTGTAAATATACCTGTAATGGGTTTGGATGCAGGTTTGGCTCATAACGGGTCGGGTCCAGATCCACAACCCAAACCCATCCACTTAAATTAACGGGTACGGGCTAACGGGTTATTGGGTTGGGTTTATATCCCAACCCAATCTCCTATTGGGTTATTGGGTTCGGGTTACACCCGAACCCAATTACTCCACACTAACAACAACAGTAGCAGCACAGTGCTGCTGCTGCGTTCCTTGGCCGGCCTGGCCGGCGGTGGGGGAGGCCCGCCGGCGGCGGGGGAGGCCGCCGGCGGGGCGGCAGCAGTTCCGGCCGCAAGGAAGAGAAGGGGGGAGAGAGAGATGGTGAGGGAGAGAAACAGAGGAAGAAAAGAAAAGAAAAGAGGAAGAAGAAGAAGAAGAAAAGGGGAAGAAGAAGGGCGCGGCGGCCGGCCACCGGCCGCGTGGCCGGAGGCAGGGTGTCGCCCGGTGGCGCGCCGGCCACCGGGGTCCGCCGGCAACAAAGCCGGCGGTGGTCAGCTGCAGGGAGAGAGAGAGTGGAAGAGGGGAAGATTAGAGAGATTTGGAGAGAGAGAGAGAGAGTTTGGAGAGAGAGATTAAGAGAGAGAGAGAGGGTTTGTGGTTAATTAGAGAGAGAATTAAGAGAGAGAGAGAGAGGGGATTTAAAGAAGAGAGATGGCGGTGGCGTTGGTCAAAGGCGGTGGGGAGAAGAAAGCTCTGGAAAGAAGAAGAAGAAAAGAGAAAGAAAAAGAAAAAGAAAAGAAACTTTTAAAATAATACTATTTTAATGACCCAAAATTCGACTAGCTCCAAACGGTGTCCAAAAATTAAAGAAAATAGAGAATATTATTCTGAGACGTAAGATGAAGACGGTTTGTCAAAATTCAATCCGGTTTGCAAATTAAAAATCCCGGAAGATGTCACCGGCACTAGGCGACACCGGTTTGGCCGGATTTTCGATAAATTCAGAAAAATCCCTAAAAATACCCAAACGTAGCTCATGTAATTCTAAGACATACAGTGAAAGCGGACTCTCAAAATCCAACTCCGTTTGTGAAAGAAAAATAGCAAGGCCGATTATCGGTATCGGTCGACACCGACTACGGAGATTTTCCAAAATAATCCAGAAAATTTTCAGAAAATCCTGAAAAATCTAGAATATTAGGAAATGATTTTTGAAACTGAAATCAGGTCAATCGGAAGACTACAGAGGTCAAATCAATTTTTGTACGTCGTATCGGGTACTGATACGGTGATACGTACACCGGGGAGTAGGGTGTTACATCTTATTCTCACACCTAAATGGAAATTGCGAGGACGCAATTTTTGTAAGGTGGGGAGAAATGTAACACCCTGATCCCCGGTGTACGTATCACCGTATCTGTACGCGATACGACGTACAAATTTGATTTGACTTCTGTAGTATTCTGATTGACCTGATTTCAGTTTCAAAAATCATTTCCTAATATTGTAGATTTTTCAGGATTTTTTAGAATTTTTCTGCATTATTTTGGAAAATCTCCGTTGTCGGTGTCGACCGATACCGATAACCAGCCTTCCGATTTTTATTTCACAAACGGAGTAGAATTTTGAGAATCGACCTTCACCGTATGTCTTAGAATTGTATTATCTACGTTCGGGTATTTTTGGGGATTTTTCTGAATTTATTGAAAATTCGGCCAAACCGGTGCCGCCCGTATCGGCGAGACACTCCGGGATTTTTAATTGGCAAACCGGATTGAGTTTCTATAAACCGTCTTCATCTTAAGTCTCAGAATAATATTCTCTATTTTTTATAATTTTTGGGCATCGTTCGGAGCCAGTCAAAATTTGACCCTATTAAAATAATATTAAATTAATTATTTCAATTCCTTTTCTTTTTCTTTCTTTTTCCTTCCTCTTCTCCATTTCGCTGGAGAATTCCCACCGCCTTACTGTAGCTCCACCGCCTCTTCTCTCTCCCCCCTAATTTAAAATCTCCCTCTCTCCCCCTCTCATATACACATCTCTCTCTCTCTCCTCACTCTCTTTCTCTCTCAAATTCTCTCTCTCTTTCACTCTCTCTCACTCCCTCTCTCCCCCGTCCTCCAGAGGAATTGACCCATGCTCCGGGCGGTGGCCGGCGCGCCACCGCCGTGCTTTCCCCCGGCCACGCGCCGCCGGCGGTCGCCGCCGCCGGCCGCGCCCCCAGCCAGAGCCGCCGCCCCCTCTCTCTTTCTCCCTGTTTTCTTTTCTTTTCTTCTTTCTCTGTAAACCCATCTCTCTCCCCTCTTTCACTTTTTATCTCTCACTCTCTCTCTCTCGCTCCCTCACCCTCTCTCCGTCGCCGCCGCGCCGCCGGCGGCCAGGACCACCGCCGGCGGGCTTCCTCCGTCTCCGGCCAGCGAGTGCTGGCCGGCCTGGGCGCGGACTAGCAACAGCAGCCCAAAGGTTGCTGCTGTGTTCTGTTGGTTTCCCTTAATTGGGTTTGGGTAAACCCAATAACCCCTTTTTGGGTAGGGTATAACACCCATAAACCCATTAACCCTTTGACCCATTAAGATAAGTTTTGGGTTCGGGTTATCGGATCCAAACCCGACCCGTTATCTCACCAAACCCGCATCCGAACCCATTACAGGTAAATTTACAGGAAACCCCCTGTGATATTTTCTTAATTGCATTTAAATTATTTATTTACATATTTAACCCCATTTTATTCCTTTTCATATTCGGGCGATATCGGGAGCATCCGAACTCCGATTGGGACGATTCTGAATCCGTTGCGATCGTGGGAAGAGACCTACCATCCTATGACTAGTTTGTGAGTGTTTTTATTTTATAAATTCTATTTTATCATGTTTAGTGATATTGATTGATATATCTGGATGCTGGATAAAAGACGGTAATATTTAATTATTAACTGGTACTTGTTGGACACCCAATATAGTAGGTGATTCCTGTAAGATTGTTAGGTAATATAATATAGCGAAACAATTGTAGTAATAAGAAATACTGACATAGACCACTCGGACCCAGTCAGCATACCTACACCGCCACTGATACGCATGCCACATGTCACCATCTTCATGTACACTCTTATGACATGTATGGTAGCACAGTCATGTAACATGCATACTTAGTCACAGATATACGATGACACTACACTGTTACTAGACATACATGCTAGACACCATTTGTGCATGTTACACGGATTATGGCTACACAATTATGTTCCACTAGTACAAGGATAAGTACCGCATGTCATATTATTATTATCATCCTTACACTGATACGGTAGTTCACTGTACATGATATTAGACACTGCACATTGGTATTACTTGTACAAGTTGTACCGATACTATGACACGTCACATCAGTTACTCATGTGCACCACTTCACAGATTACCGTCATCTCATATATTGTGATCATCATTATATAGATTCTCGGCATATCACTGTTGCACGTGCATGTATGCTTTCTCTATTCTTGTCATATGGATCCCCGTTCATAGTACATGTCTTATTGTTCCCTGTTACCGTATTCATGTTATATGATTGTTTCCTGTTAATGATACGGATATTTCTGTTACTGGACATGCGAGCTGTTGATATGCGATATGTGGGAAGCCCACATCTATTGTTCCCGTTCCCGGTATATTGTTCATGTTCTCTTGTTCATGTTATATTGTTCCTGATTCCCGTTATATTGTTCTACGCTATCAACAGAGCTCAGGTCCAGATATCATGTTCACCGTATCATGTACAGTAGTTGTTCTTATTACATTGTATACTTGACATATCAGATCATAATGATAACTTGGGTATGGGGGAGACTTGACGGTTGATTAGATCATATCGGTGATGTACTGGATCCATATTGTTAGTCCCACTGCAGGGGACGGTAGTGCTACCTACCAATAGCTCCATGAGCTCTTGTTACTTGTTTCGTGCTCCCCTCCTAGCGGAGGGCCCTGGTCTTAGCAGCCAGGGGTCCGTTTAAGGCCGTGATCCCGGGTATGCACGGGATACATCCACCCGATAAGAACTCCTCGACCATGGGTTTCCAATTAACATAATAAAACAGTATACACAATAGTGACGTCGGGAACACTTGTTATTTGGTCATTCTCTCGTTTGGATAATGGTACCCGTAGGCCATGTCCGGATGAGTTCGACTGGAGTGCGGGCTCCAGTATGAACTGCCAGTGGTATGGGACACTGGAAGAGAGTGATTGTAATACCAGGTGATACTGATTGCTACTATTGTATAAATCACATGACATGCCTGGTACCTGTATGCTATCTTGTTATTGTTCATGCTACTTTATCCGATATCATGTTACCTGTATACTTGTTACTTTACCTGGCAGATGTTATACTATCTGTGATGGTATATGACGCATGTTCTGCATTGCATGGCGTACGACGCATGTTCTACATTGCATATATTATGCTTTCTGTATAGCAGACATCACTACTGTATATACACCACACCGTATAGTGATTACACTACATAGCCCATCTACCTGTACCCGTTTAGCACGTCACCACTTGCATGTTCATATTGCATACGCCCACCTGCATGTGCACTTCTATCACGTCACCACTAGACAACATTCATGAGTATATAAAACAGGTATATAAAACTGGATACAACTATAGACATGACCCGATGATAATTGGCTAGGTAGTGATAGTATTAAAAGATAACCTGTTTATCTATTTCTCCTGCTTATTATATCCTTATTATATGATATTACCAGTACAACATTATGTATTATATATCGTGATTGTATTACTATTGTATATATTATTGCCTCCTTCATTTTACCGCTCACTAGGTCGTTTTCTGACGACCCTGGGTTTGCGTGCCAGGTTGGAGATCGGAGTTACCGTATTATCTGATAGTACCTTGGAGTCACATAGGAGATTCCTCCTCAGGACTTTGCATAGGTATCCTTGTAATTTATTTCTATTATCGTATTTATCACTGTTCTTCTTATCTGTTATGATCACTCACCTCTTTCTGCAGGTATTCTTGTACTTGTTTCATGCTGGAACTCAGGTATTGATGGAAATTATTTATTGTACTGAGGCTTAGCGTACGTACGTGAGGGTTTTCCGTCCTGCATATGTACGTCGCCATAACGTCCCCGTACCCGCGGGATCGGGGCGTTACAATAATGATCAGCAGTGGCAGGTATTGCATCGGAAAGCCGTTGGAATGATTCGACAATATATTGACCACAGTGTGATCCAGGACGTCTCTGACGAGACTGATGCTCTACAACTTTGGAAGAAGCTTGATTCTACATTCGCTCGGCAAACTGGTGTAAATAAAGCCTCTCATATGAGAAGACTTGTCAAGTTGCAATATAAAGATGGTCGAAGCGTGGTGGAGCACCTTAATGATTTCCAAGGCATCACGAACCAGTTGAAAGGCGTTGGAATCACCTTGGACGATGAGGTACTAGCTTTATTGCTTCTTTGTTCTCTTCCAGATAGTTGGGAAACATTATTCATGTCTCTAAGCAATTCCACTCCAAAGCTTCCATGGAAATTGTGAAAAATAGCATTTTAAATGAAGAAGCTAGACGAAAGGATCTTAGCTTCTCCTCTCATTCGGATGCAAACATTGCTGAGAACCGTGGGAGATATAAAGCTCGAGACTCACAAAATTATGAAAGATCCAAATCCAGGGGAAGATCAAAATCAAGGACCAGAAAGTCTCTCACGTGTTACTACTGCAAAAAGGACGGTCACAAGAAAACCGAGTGCAGAAAATGGAAACGAGATCAAGCCAAAGAAAAGAATGACAAAGGAGAAAAAGCAGATCACAAGAAAGATGAAGTCAACACATCTGCTGTTGCTACCACTAATGAAGTTTTCCTCATTGGTGATGACGGTTGTCTAAATCTTGCCTGCGATGAATGTTCATGGGTCATTGATTCTGGTGCTTCATTCCATCTCACATCACATCAAGGTTACTTCTCATCTTATACTAGTGGTGATTTTGGCCACGTAAGAATGGGAAATGATGGTTTTTCTAAAGTAGTTGGTATTGGTGATGTTTGTTTGGAAACTAACACTAATTGTAGAATAATACTACGAGATGTGAGGCATGTCCCAGATATCCGTCTTAATTTGATATCTGCAGGAAAACTTGATGATGAAGGCTATTCCAATTACTTTGGTGAAGGAAAATGGAAGCTCACCAAAGGATCTTTGATTGCGGCCAGAGGCAAGAAATACAGAACTCTCTATGTGATGCAAGCCAAGCTGAGCAATGAAGAAGTCAATGCAATCGAAGATGATAATTCAGAGCTATGGCACAAGCGGCTCGGACATATGAGTGAAAAAGGCCTGCAAATACTTGTCAAGAAGCAGCTACTTCCTGGTATGAAAAATACATCTCTAAAACCTTGTGTGGATTGCCTAGCTGGCAAGCAACATCGTGTTGCATTTCATCGGTCTTCTCCTTCTAGACGAAAACATATTCTTGATCTTGTACACACTGATGTTTGCTCTATGTCTGACAAATCACTTAGTGGTGCACAATATTTTGTAACCTTTATTGATGACCATTCAAGAAAAGTGTGGGCTTTTGTATTGAGAACCAAAGACCGGGTGCTGGACATATTCAAGAATTTTCATGTCAAAGTTGAACGTGAAACTGGCAAGAAACTTAAAGCTGTCAGAGCAGATAATGGTGGAGAGTACCGAGGTCCATTTGAAGAATATTGCCGAAATTACGGCATCAGACTTGAGAAGACTATACCAAAGACGCCACAACAAAATGGTGTGGCAGAAAGAATGAACAGAATCATCTCAGAACGCATCCGGAGCATGCTTTCTCATGTGAAACTGCCAAAGTCTTTCTGGGGTGAGGCTATGAATACTGCAGTCTATTTAATTAATCTTTCTCCATCAGTTCCTCTCGACGGTGACATTCCAAATAGAGTCTGGACTGGGAAAGATGTCTCCTATGGTCACTTGAAGGTTTTCGGGTGTAGAGCTTTTGTGCACATTTCGAAAGATGAACGATCCAAGCTTGATAGCAAGACCAAGCAATGCATTTTCTTAGGCTATCCGCAGGAGGATTTCGGCTACAGATTGTGGGACCTGGTTGAGAAGAAAATTATTAGAAGCAGAGATGTGGTATTTTTTGAAGATCAAACCACTGTGGACTTTGAGAAATCAGATAAGCCAAAGTCTCCCAGTATCCCTGCAAATCTAGATCCAGTTCCTCTTCCCATGATCAATGACGAATACGGGGGAGATGTTGAAGGTAATCATGAAATGGTGGACAATGATACACATGAACCAGAACAACAAGAAGAGATTGTTATTCCAGAAACAGCTAAGGAGCAACATTTGAGGCGAACCACCAGAGTGCGGCGACCTTCCAGCAAATACCCTTCAGAAGAGTACGTGACGCTTACAGACGAAGGAGAACCACAATGCTTTCAAGAAGCCATGAAAGATCCCTATAGAAATAAGTGGTTGCAAGCCATGCAGGAGGAAATGAATTCTTTGCATGAGAACCACACATTCGAGCTAGTTCCTTTACCAAAGCACAAGCGCGCACTGAAGAATAAATGGGTATACAGGTTGAAAACTGAAGAAGGCAACTCACTACCACGATACAAGACTAGATTGGTGGTGAAGGGTTTCAGTCAAAAGAAGGGAATAGATTTTGATGAAATCTTTTCTCCTGTGGTGAAGATGTCGTCTATCCGAGTTGTTCTCGCATTAGCTGCAAGCATGGACTTGGAAGTTGAACAACTTGATGTAAAAACTGCGTTCTTACATGGTGATCTCGAAGAGGAGATTTACATGGAACAACCAGAGGGATTTCATGAAAAAGGAAAAGAGCAGCTGGTATGTTTGTTGAAGAAAAGTTTATATGGCTTGAAACAGGCACCGCGTCAGTGGTATAGAAAATTTGAATCCTTTATGGTGGATCACGGTTTCAAGAAAACTCTATCAGATCACTGCGTGTTTGTAAAAAGGTATGCTAGTGATGATTTCATTATTCTCCTCCTTTATGTTGACGACATGTTGATCGTAGGTCGAGATACCAAGAAAATCTCTAGCTTGAAAATGGCTTTGAGTAAATCCTTTGCCATGAAAGATTTGGGACCGGCAAAGAAGATGCTTGGGATTAATATCTACAGAGACAGGAAGAATAAGCAATTATGGTTATCGCAGGAAAGGTACATTGAAAAGCTGCTGGAACGATTTAACATAGAAAATGCAAAACCAGTTAACTCTCCACTAGCAGGGCATTTCAAGTTAAGTTCACAACAGTGTCCTACAAGTAAAGAAGACCAAGCAGAGATGAGTAAAATTCCGTATGCATCAGCAGTTGGTAGCCTGATGTACGCAATGGTGTGTACCAGGCCGGATATTGCATATGCGGTGGGAGTTGTCAGCCGATTTCTTTCAAATCCAGGCAAAAAGCATTGGGCAGCTGTAAAATGGATTCTTAGATATCTTCGAGGCACTTCGAAGATTTGTTTATGCTTTAACTCTGGAAAACCTCTGTTTTATGGATATGCAGATGCCGATCTTGCGGGTGACATGGATTCTCGAAAATCCACCTCAGGATATATGATGACTTTTGCAGGGGGAGCCGTGTCATGGCAATCAAAATTACAAAAGTGTGTTGCCCTGTCAACCACTGAGGCCGAATATATAGCAGCAACAGAAGCCGCCAAAGAATTATTGTGGATGAAAAATTTCTTACAAGAATTGGGCTCAAAGCAAGAAAGTTTTATACTTTATTGCAACAATCAAAGTGCCATTCATTTGGCTAAAATCCAGCATATCACTCTCGGACAAAGCACATAGATGTGAGGGTATCACTGAATCCGAGACAAGCTAGAATCCAAGTTGTTACAACTTGAGAAGATCCATACCGACGAAAACGGGTCGGATATGATGACCAAAATTTTACTAATTTTAAATTTTGAAAAATGCTGCATGAAGGCAGGATTGGTGGCTAATCTGAATTGATTCAGAAGGGGGAGATTTGTTGGATTATTCTTCATCAATTCCAAGTCATTGGAAGATGAAAGACCTTGTTGGAGAAGTGTAGAGTCATACTTGGAAGATGAACTTCATCAATTCCAAGTCATTGGAAGATGAAAGACTTTGTTAGAGAAGTGTAGAGTCATACTTGGAAGATGAAAGGGTGTATTAGAATTAATCACATAATTAATACATGGAGCCTTCTACCACCTTCCATTGAGCACTATAAATGGAGGAGCATGGCTGGATTTTTCTGGAACAGAGAGTGAAGTGAGAAAGACAACAAATCAGTGAGAAAATAGTGAGTGTGTCTTCACTGCGTCAGAAAATTATTTGCCTCAATCGGATGGTCAACTCAAGCCCGATCGAGATGAAATTTTAGTATGATGTTCCAGACACAGTGAACCTCAGATCCAACGGTCAGATTGTCAATCCGACTCCGAGAAGTCGACGTTATTGCCCCTGGATAGATTCTGTGAGTTCGTTCTTGTTTTTTTGTGTAATCCATTTTTGATGAAGTGTTTTGCCTCTAGCCTTGTCTAAAGAAGACCTATTGTAATCCCATTATTTTTGTTAATAGTGGAAGAATTTAAGATCTCTTCGTCCTCGTGGTTTTTTTTTTTCCCAACTTGGAGGGTTTTTTCCACGTAAATTCAGTGTGTCTTCTAATTTATCATATTGCTCATTTTTACTTGTCTTTTCTTTAATCACGCAAAGAGGAAAAAGGTATTGTGACTCCGCTGCATTCTACGTAGCCTTTCCCAACATAAATGAACCCCAAAAAGCGGGAGAGGAGCCGGCCATCAAATCACAGAGCCAGCATTATTCATCTCTTTGGACACCAAAAAAATTGAAGGAAAACCTTCCCTTTCTCGGTCTGCTCCAAATTCTTCTAAATCCCTCAAAACTCGCCAACGATTATCGCAATCCATGGGATCCGTCGCTCTCTCCGCCCCGAACTGAGCAATCCGGCGAGATTACACCCCTTTCTGCTCGGATCTAAGCGCGATCTATGGTTTCCTTCGAGTTCCACATGAGCTGGCTCGTCAACCTGCGTTTCTCAACGAATTCAACGAATTCGAACCATTTCATCACTTGTCTTCTGATTTTTATTCTCCACTACTCCCCCAATTACCGCCGTCGATAATTAATTCGAGAAGTCGTTGGAACGGAGACTATCGATCGAGTAGACATGGAGAGCTGTTGTAATTCTAATGGCTCGCTTGAAATGTTTTAAAAAATGAGAGAGAGAGAGAGAGAGAGAGAGAGAGAGAATTTTTTCTCTATTTTTGAGTTTTTTGGGTTAATTAGAAACTTATTTGATTATTTAAGTTAATTTTGTCAATATTAGTTTTTTTTTTTAAATGAGAAAGGAACTGTTGAGCTTACGTAGGGTCAACTTCGGGTGTCTACTGTTGTGAGCTGGAAAGCGATGTAGACCAAGATAATGGCGTGTCATTTTCGCTATCTTAAAATTTAACAAAGGCACCGACTTTAATTGAGGGATTAAGAAAGCAATTAAGTTGATCGACGTGGACTGCAGTTTGGACGTCCATTTCAGCTGTGGCAACCGTAAATTATTTGAATTATGGATTTGCCATATTGATAGTAGAACAGAGAAGGCTCTAGATCCTCACAAAAGTTTACTTTTAGTTGGAGGTTTATGTTATTAACCTTAATTACATTTAATTAATTAACCGGCGAGAATGCTGCTCCAGTTGCTGATATCATCTGCTGCCGACCTAATCCTTAAGACTGTTCTTGCTCGGTGATGACAGTAACTTAACCTTTGATATGTGCTTTAGTGTTTATGATGCAGTAATTTGTTACTCCTGGATCTTCTCTCCATGGGATTGGTATCAAATTGTACTATGATGCATTCTATTCTTCATTGTTTATCCATAGACTGGTGATCCAGCCAATTGATATTAACTTGTTATTTGCATCCAAAATTGATTATGTAGCCAAAGGGCATGCAATAGGCAACTTGTATTTGGATATCCTCATTTTTTGGGTAGTCCTTGCTAGAGTTGATTGGAGGGTTTGTTTTCTTTCTTTTTCTGCCAATTGTTAATGGAGTAACATCTTCCTCAGTAGAATATGGGCTCACAATCACTTGGTTGTCACGGAATGATCAATTAGCTATATCACTCTCATTACGTCGTACATGATATAGGATCCAATGCTGACAAACAGACACAAAGATAGGAAAGAAAGTGAGAAAGGATCGCCTCTCTATCCAGATTGAGGCTCAATTATTGATAAAGTAGTCATACTCCCTTCACTTAATTTGAAACCTAGTTTAGGACATTAATTTTCACTTGTTTTGCAAATGAAAAGTATCAAGAAACAGTAGAGGAGAAAAAAGTTGAAAAACAAACTGAAAATACGAAAAAGACTTGAGTTGGCATTGTTGGGAATATGAAGAATATATGTGAATCTTTGAATTGAATTACGGCGAGATCCGTTGATCGAATCAATTGGATGATGGTTGGAGTGTGTTCTCCTTCCATTGGGGATGAACATGGTATATTCACATGTTCAATTCCGACTTCGAATGAATGAGATATTCAAGTCTAAATGTTGCCTAATTCAAAGCCAAAATGGGACTAAAGGTAGCTAAAAGCATTTAGTCCAATATTGGTCATGGATGAAAGTTTGAAATGTTTAAATAGAGAAAAATGTGAACAAAGGGCGTGCCCTTTGGGTACTTGGAGTTTTTACGCGCGATTGGGAGAAAACCATGCTTGCACATGCGCTCGCGCGCCGCCGGCGCCGACGCCGGGCTCGGGACTGGCACCGGGTCTGGGTCTGGGTTCCCTACCCGGCCTGGTTTTTTTAGAATCGAGTCTCACGCGTATGGGATGCGCGGAGCATACCCGCTCCGCTATCCGGATCCGAACCGCCCCGCCAAGGCTGTCTGTAAACCGTCGCGACAGTTGGGCGGTTGGATGGTTACGGCGGTTGAAACGAACCGAACCGTTGCAACTGTTGGTTGGGTTCAGACCAATGTGCCCCTCCCGGAGCGCTATAAATAGCGCTCCGTTTTCTCAAATTAGACACCAACCAAAAATCACCTTCTGATTTCTGAAGGAGATCCTCTCTCTCTCTCTCTCTCAGTCTTTCAGTAACTTCAAAAAAAGAGAAGTGGGAAATCAATAACTCTGTTTCCAAAGCAAGTGGGGATTCTGCAACTCAGTTTCCGAAGCAACTTCCAAAAGAGATTCTGCAAAAGTTTCTGAAGCAACTTCCAAAAGAGATTCTGCAAAAATTCGTTCTGAAAGAGGGCTCAGAAAATTCAACAGATTCTTTAATAGAATTGTTGTCTGAATCTGGGACTTTCAAAGAAGAATATTCTTCTATCTTCCTTCTTCCTCTACAGTGGGTGCTCCTCCAAAGTAAAGGCAAATATTCTCCCGAAATTTGTCTTTGTCCCGCTACTTCAATAATCCTGTGAAGGTACTGGTTAACTACGGTTCGACCGTACGGTGATTTGGTAGTGCTATCCAAATACCGTGAAGGAGTGTTGTATCTTGGGAGACCAGCGTCTAGTAACCCGTTAGCACCGGTGCGGGGGACGTAATTGTCTTAAGGAGATTCGCTTTAAGCGTACCTCACTCCAAGTACTGTATAAGTGAATTAATTTCTTTATACAGGGGATATACTGAATATCAGTATATTGAGACTGACTTATACCAGTCTAATTGATGTTTAACTAAGGAAGGTAATTGAAAGGTGGTTCTTAAATTAAGGAACGTTCTATTGAACGGAAAACCTCCCACCTGATATTAACCGACCTGGCCAATTAGATCGGTGATATTTCAGTGATATTGATTAGTTGTCAGATTGATTCCAGAAACTAACAGGCATTGAGGTACTTTTTTCTCAGTCATGGAAGGATATTACAATTTATTGAATGTCACACATAGTGTGGTAAAAGTAAACTATTATTGTTCATTTGTTAAAACATTAATAAAAGAGTTATCTTTTTACCTTAGAAAATGACTGCTACAGTTAATTCGGCTTCAATTAAGACTGAGCGTAGGGTGAGTCCTAACTGAGAGAGTAGGATGAGCAAGCTGATTTTGTTGGGAAAAACAAAGAATTAAAATATGAATCTTTGAACTGAATTAAGGCGAGATATCTTGATAGAATCAAACGAATAATTATTAGAGTGTGTTTTCCTTCCATTCGGGATGAAGGTAGTATATTTACATATTTAATTCTGTTTTAGAATGAATGAGATATTCAAGTTTAAATTTTGCATAATTTAAAAATTAAAAGGGACTAAAAGTAGTTAAAAATATTTAGTCCCATATTGGATATGGGATGGACAATTGAAGTGTATAAATAAAGAAAAATGGGAACAAAGGGCGCGCCCTTTGGGTACTTGGAGTTTTCGTGCGTGATTGAGGGAACCATGTCCGCGCACGTGCCACCGCCCGGCGCCAGGGCCAGGGCCTGGGTGCGGGTGCAACCCGGCCCAGTTCTTTTTAAACCGGGTCACATGGGTTTGGTGCTACAGCGAGTCTCGACCTGACCCACTGCGTAGCAACGGTTGGAAGGAACCGCTACAGCGGTTTCGGTCTGGAAAAGTTACATAATTCAGTGTTGAAAAGGTACATGGATTAAAACACAGCGAAAAACATTCCTATTCTCTTCCTCTTTACATATTTCAGTCTAAAAGATCAGATTTTTGTAGAAAATATACAATCCAGTAAAAATAACACAAGTACACAGTTATCACAGAGCATAATACAATATCCCAAGAATATTAGATCACCATGAAGCATAAAAGCAGGATGTACAATATAAAAGACGGGAAAGTACTCACGAATAGTAAGATGAGAATCTCGCGAGTCGATCAAGGGGAGGCTGAAAGAAAGAGGGTCCGGACAGGCAACCGCTAATCCATGCTTCTGTTGCGCACTCTGATCAGTTACAGCAAAGCCACCGCAATACAGACTCTAGGATCTAGATATGAGGATCCAGGGTTGTTAGAAAGCAACCCAACGAGTACGTAAGATAAAGCGAGTTTGAGTGCTCAAGCAGTCACGCGTGTACATGATCAAGTGATGTAATTCAGGCATACAGTTACAGGCAATGACTAGTAATATAAATGAAAATCGGAGAATCGATATGAAAACCTGAAAATAAGCAAGTCAAGTGATTCAACAGAATACCACAGATATCATACGTAAGTGACGGTCAGGATAATGTATTGTGTCGCAGGTCTCATAAGTATAGATCAAGTATGTCGCTAGTCAGATGACAGTAAAATGTTATTATTATATTATTAAGACTCGTCCAATTTGCATGTTCGATATATGTCCCATACCATATACCTTCTCATACAGGTCGAGCGAGGTTGGTTATTGAAAACTGCTGGAAATCGACGAACCATGTTTAGAATGGGTCCCGTACATACCGGGACAATAGTCTAGGAGTATCTGGTACTGAGCCAGAATGTATCGCTAAGTATCAGGACTTACTATATGCCCGTAAGACTTAGTATATGCCCGAAGAGGAATAAGGTGTCACCGCTTCCCAAAGGAATAGATCCAGGGGATTACGGCACACCCGGCAGGAGGCAGGGGAGTAAGGGTGCCAGTACACAACGGAAACACCTGGTGGCCTCCAGGTAGAATCCCACATAGTAGTTATACACCATTTCTATGGTCACCATAAACACGGAAGGTATATCGGTACCATCAGTTTTTCCCATCCGGTGTAGGTTGTTCAATTATTACAGACTGTCCAGTGATGATGTCCACAGTGTGTGCACAGCAATCTAATATCCATGATTATCTAATTACGGAGATTAACAGGAGTATAATATCAGGAGTCTCCCTGTTACAGGGGTTCATGAGTACAGGAGTTCAGGAGCACATGAGTTCAAGAGTGCAGGAGATCAGGAGTTCAGAAGTACCAGATGGTAGTATTATAATAATCATGTCAAGTTTCCGTAAAAGTGGTAATCGTGAATAGACATTGTAATACAGGTGTCATGTGTAATAGTAATTCAGTCAGGTGTCACAACATCAGGTCAAGTATACTAGTACCATGTGAAAGCATATAAAGTAAGTGATAGCATGTTAATTGTCAAGTGTCAAATATCAGGTGTCAGGTATTAGGTGTCAAGTATCGGTGTCAGGTACTTAATATGTCAGTGTCAAGTAAGTTGAATACGGAACCACAATATTATATGTCAGGCAATCATCTGGTCATGTAATATGATACAGGAGCCAATATAGTTAAACATTTCAAACTCTTCGCTATCATCTTTATTATAAAAATAAAATTAATCTATTAATTAGCTAAGCGAAGCGGGAGCGTATCTAGACACATCCAACACAAGTAAGCCAGTTCAGTGAGTTATGATAACGACCACAAATGAATAACAATATAAGCCCGTAACGCATGAAACAATATGAGACAAGCACTCGCTATCCCAGAAAAGATACTTGCATAACATGCATCAAGTCCTAGAATGGAACTAGCAAGGCATGAAACAACGCAAATGGAGTATTCGCCCAAAACACAAGAGTTACTCGTCGGCATAAAGGGCCTGTTTGTTTCGTTGCAAAACGTCGCAAGTCGTAAGTCGTAAAATGAGAATGGAAAAAATGAACTGTAGCAGAGAAAATATATTGTGTTTTACGGTGTTTGGTTGATAAAGTGGAGTGTAAATGGAAAAGTATATTGTGTTTTACGGTGTTTGGTTGATAAAGTGAAAGTGTAAATGATAAAGTATATTGTGTTTTACGGTGTTTGGTTGGTAATGTAAAAGTGTAAGTGGAAAAGTTGACCACAAAATTAACTGTAGCAGTAATTTAAATATTATAAATACTATTAAATTAAATCTACTATTACAAATTAAATTGTATTAGTAAATTTGAGATAAAAAATTAATAATCTTATTATTTTATTTATAACAATAATATTAATAAAATATTAGTAAAATTAGTAAAATATTACTACAATATTAACTAAATAAGTAATTATATAATTTTAAGAAAATCTAAAGAAACTGAATAAAATTTTAAGGATACTAATAAAACATAAATATTAAAAAAATCTTAAGAAAATTAATAAAATATAGTTATAATATTATAATATTATAAAATACTTAAGATTATTATAATATTAAATTTTATGATAATAATATCGTAATATTATAAAAATATAAAATTAACAAAGTAAAATATAATTATAAATTTAATAATGAAATATTATTATGATATTATTATAATGAATTATTACAATATTAACATAATAAAATATTAATATAATTTTAAAGTATATTATAATATTAATAAAGTAAATATTTATATTAAGAAATAAATAAATTAAATATATAATAATTTTATATTAAAACACATTATTGTTATTAATAAATTATTAAATTTAAATAAAATATTAAGAAAATTGGTGTAAATATTAATAAATAATAAAGTATTAAATAACAATATTAAATTATATATTAAAATAAAATAATAAAATAGTAAATATTAAAACAATCTTAAAAATAATAAAAAACTAAAAAATCCAGTATAAAATAATTCGGTAAGAAATTAAACACTATTAAAAATATTAAATATATTAAATATTTAATAATATTAAATTATATATTGATTATCAAGTAACTGCTTTGGCACTACGAATGTATTACAAGTAAAATTTACATGACCACAAAATTAACTGTAGCAGTTGCAAGTGGGAAAATTTGAGTGTAAAAGTGAGATTTATATGACCACAAATTTAACTGTAGCAACTGCAAGTGGGAAATGAGAGTTGTATTTTGCGAAATGTTTTGCAACGAAACAAACAGCTGAAAATGGAAAAGAGTTTTACGACTTGCGGTTTTGCGGCGTTTTGCGGGGAAACAAACAGGCCCAAAGTGAAGTACTCGCCTAAAACTACACGACTCCGAGCAATATCTCGAAAATCTACGAACACCACGTGCACGCTACCAATCCATATATATATATATGAGAGAAATGTAAATCAGCTGACACAGGAGGCAACTCCTCCTATGTCGCACTCAAAAATCATATTTTCCGAATGAATTTTAAAGATCCGATCACACATTATCATCTTCATATTCTATGATATATACATATAAAAAATCAAGTGATTTGAAGTTTGTTTACTACATTTTTTTGGGTTCAAACATTAACGGTTTTTTAACAATAGAACAAAATAGAACGTTTAGATCAATGAGTAAACGAACTTCAAATCACTTGATTTTTTATATGTGTATATCTTAGAATATGAAGATGATAATGTACGGTCGGATCTTGAAAATTCATTCGGGAAATATGATTTTTGAGTACGACATAGGACGAATTTGCCTCCTGTGTCAGTTGATTTACATTTCTCTCTCTCTCTCTCTATATATATATATATATATATATATATATATATATATATATATATAATATATATATATATTAGAGAGATAATGAGAGAGAGAGAGAGACGAATTAGATAGAGAGATGGAGACTACAAAAGAGAGAGAGCTAAAGAGAGAGAGTTGTAGGGGGGAGAGAGAGAGAGAAGAGAGTTGTATTGGAAATGAAATGGGGGTAATTAGGGGATGAATGAAAGGGTAAATAGAAAAAATAAGGAGGGGTAGAAGAGGAAAGAATGAAAAGAAGGAAAGAAGAAAAGAAAGAAAGGAAGGAAGAAAGAAAGAAGAAAGAAGAGGAGAAGGGAGGGAATGGGTGGCCGGCAGCTCTGGCCGCCGCCGCCGGCCAGGGGGCGTCGGTGCCGCCGAAGGGGACGGTGTGGCCTGGGCCCCGGGGGAGGAAGGGTGGGTGGAGGGTTTGTTGTTGGTGTTGTTGTTGAAGTTGTTGATGGCGAAGGTGGTGGTGGTTGTTGGTGGTGGTGGTGTTGGTTGAAGATGATGGTGTTGGCGAGTTGAAGGAGGAGATGGTGGTTGGGGTGTTGGAAGTAGAGGAGGAGGTGGATTGATGATGAATTGAAGAAGAAGAAAATGGTGGCAATGAGTTTTGGTGAAAATTAGAGAAGAGGAGATGATGGTTGAAGAGAAGGAAAGTGAAGAAGAGGAGAGAGGGCCTTGGGGGGAGTGGCACCAGCTAGGGGGCAGCGGCGCTGGGGGTGGTGATGGTGGAGACGGCAGTCATGGGGAAGGGAGAGGAAAGAGCTGATGGGAGAGAATGGGAGATGGAGAAATTGAGAAGAAATAAAGAAAGAAGGAAAAGAAAGAAAGAAAAGAGAAGGAGAGGGGATGGGGTGTGCGGTGGAAATGGGGCTGGGTGGTTGTCATTGGTAGGGCATGGAGGAGAAGGACGGGAGCAGGTGGGGAAGAAAGAAAGGGAAAGAAAAAGGAAAAAGAAAAGAAGAAAATAATATTATTTAATGCGGGTAAAAATCTTCTGTTTCAGAAATATTTTCAAAAATTCTAAAAAGTAGAAAATATTATTTTTAGATGCTTGGTGAATTCAGATTTGAGAAATTCAATTTGATTTTCAAATTAAAAATTCTGGAATCTTTCGGCGATACCGGTCGACGTCAAAACTGGTTGAAATTCGATAATTTCAGAAAAAATCCCCAAAAATGTATTTAAATAAAAAAATGAGATTTTAAAAAGTAATGTGAAAGCCGTTTTCAAAAATTCAACTCCATTTAAAAACTAAGAATTCGGGAATCGGTCGACGACACCGATCGGCACCGGTTTTGAAGATTTTGCAAATTAATTCTGAAAAATTTTAAAAAATCATGAAAAATCTAAAATATTGGGAAACGGTGTTTGAAATTGAAAATGGTCAAATCTGACTGCTGAAAGGACCAAACTGAGTAATACACTAGGATTGGGTCTCCGATTCAGCCTAGGGTTGACTCTGAGTTTACGAATCCGGGTCCAATACAAAACAATCGCACAAATAATCATACAACAAAAACCATAAAACAAAAATAAATACAAAACTAAATCAAAAAATATGATCAAAAATCAAAATATGTATCTAAGTATATATTCCAGGTATGGGATGTTACACAAACCATTAGGCTTGATCAATTCTTCATTAGGTCAAACAATATAGGCTTATAGAGACGAATTATAATATCCAATTAGACTTGTGTAGGCCCAAATTAATTTAGACTCGAATCTAAATAAGTCTAACAAAAACAACATAATCAGTCGGCATCAGGTCACCATACGAGCCAAACGTCGCATTTAGCTATTTTATAAGGACTGGTTTGTTTGTTGGAAAGTTGGCTAAGAAGTGAATTTTTTCTCAGAATTGTATGGGTTCCATGAGCTTTTTCTCACTGAGCTTTTGTTTGATGAGAAAAATCAAAGATTGGATGTCGAAGAAATGAGTTGTAACAGTTTTCTCTTAAATGGAGAGAAAAAGCTAGGGATGTCAAACGGATCGGGCCCGGCACAACGGGCCAAAGGGGCGGGTCGAGCTGAGCCCGCCTGCCAAACAGTGCCGACACGGACTGAGCCACGGAACCAGAGTACAGCCCGTGACCCAACCGCGCCTGGACCAGGGCCAAACCGGTTATTTATTAAAAATGAAAATAAAAATCTAAAAATTCCTAAGTTCATGCTAAGAAATTTTATATTTCAAAAAAATTCTAAAAAAATCTAAAAAGTTTCTAAGTGAAAAAATTGACAAAGAAAATTACAAGGTGAAATGAAAATGTAAATTTTTTATTAATGATTCAATATAATGGATAAATGGATACAAATACATTTGAAATATAAATTAAAAATTAAAATTTATCATTCATAACTAAAAAAATTACAAATCTTCAAACATTTTATCATTAGTAAATAAAAAAATTACAAAGTCTTCATTCATCTTCTGGAGAGTGTTATGGGAAGTATTCGATAAGATCGTCAATTGTTTTATTTTGACTTTTCTTTATCACATCCAGCCAATCCTTCCTATGTATGGCCATCTCGATTGTATCCGACGCCAGATGGTTCCTCGTATCAGTCAACACTCGACCACTTGTACTTAAATCAGACTCCGATGCTATTGTAAGTACCAGAGAGTTTAGTAAATCACATGTCATACTGGAAAGCACATGATAAGTTGATACATGTGATTCTCATCATGTCAAAATATCAAAATTATCAAATCATGATTCTGGATCGATCTCAAGAGTTGCGACGCGTTGGATATAATAATGAAACTCATTTAAAATGTCAGAGGTGTCAAATTTTTAAATATTGATAAAAGGCCTGAAAATAATGAACTTTTATTTCTAGATGAAAAAGATTCTTTATTTTCATAAATAGTTTCATAATAATCATACAACCGATTTATAGAAACATCAATATTTGTCCCATTAGGACAGAATTATCATCATATTCCATTCTTTCATAAAAATTTCAAGTAAAAATTTGCATCTATGAAATTTAATCCTAGGATCCATAATAGCAGGAAATAAAAAATATAAGTAAAATCTTTAAAGCATTTATTAAATTTTTTTCAAGGGAGAAATAATATCTCAAAGAAAATAATTATGTCTGCATTGAAAAACTATCTCAGTTATCTCAGTTAACTCATAAAATAGTAAACTAGTCGTGGGATAATAAATACCAGAAAATAATTTTTTACTCTTCTAAATCTTTTCAACAATTCACAAATACATTCATAAAGTTCTTATTCCTCATCAAAAATAAAATAGTTAGGCAATTCTATAAAAATGAGCATATTTATTGCCTCCTTATAAGGATCTCTTTACTCAACATATTATATGTTGAGTATCAATGAGTTCTTACATTTTGAGATAATTTTTTAACAGATAGGCCTAAGGCCGAACAAATATGTTTGAAGATTTATCTTCTTAGGCTGATATTTTTAATAAATATAATAGTATCTCTTAACTTTTGAATATAATCATTAATTGATTTCAAATCATCTTGTATACACAAGTTAATAGAATGACAAACTCATCAAATATGAAAAATATTCTATTCAAAATAGGTTTTAAATAATTTTCAAAATCTCCATTGCATCAGTATTTTCGCTAGCATTATCAAATGAAATAGTAAAAATTTTGAAATCAATTAATTTTTCTCTAACACCATGCATTATAATCTTACTTAGATTTGAAGCACTGTGAGAATGAAGGAACTTTTTTAAATTGATAATTCTTTCGTTCAAAAGTCAGACAGAATCAGTAAAATGTACAGTAATAAAAATATAATAATAGTCATTAATAGCCTCCCAACAATCAAAAGCAAGTGTAATTTTATGTGGTAAAGAAGACAAAACTACAATTAACATTTATTTTATTCTTCAACTATTTTAAACATTTCTAATCTTATAGTATTCCTATGGACTGGCTCATAGTCCGAATTATAAGTAGTTCTAATATAATTTGTAAATGTATCATTTTGAGCCATACTAAAAGATTGTTCAGAACGAATAAATATTTAGCTAAATTAGTTTTACATGTGGCACGATTATAGGTAAATGTACCTAGTGTGTCATCTAAAGTGCTAATTTGAGTTTGTCGTAATTGGTGTTCGAGTAATTACTCTTAATATGTCTACTTAGTTGGTTGGTTCTCACATTTTTAAAAAACATATGAAACATCTGAATACAACTTGCATTGAGCCCTCCTATGCCCTTCGACAGTTACTTTATCAAAATATTTTTAAACTCCAGATTTAAGATTTGTAGAAAAAACTAATAGGTATATGAGGAGTGGTGGTAGGTTCAGAAGAAATATTAAAATCTGTGTATTGTGTGAATGAAATTTTTAGAGTACGGCTAAAGGCAAATTATGAGTTTCCCGCTGTTCATTACTCATACTAAAATTATCATAATATCTATAGCCAGAAGCTTGACTGGAGACTGCTGATGAAGAATGGGCATTCATTTTATTTGTTAATTTTAATTTTACATGAATATAATTACCGGATTACCGAGAGAGCTTGTATAGCTTGAGAACTTAAAAGTTTGTAGAGAGGGGTTGTAGAGCTTGAGAGAGAGAGAGAGAGAGAGAGAGAGAGAGAGAGAGAGCTTGTAACCTTGTAGTTGAGAATTTCTTGTAGTTGAGAATTTTAGAGAATTTTTTGTTGTTATGAAATGGTGTGGGAAAGATGGAGTATTTATAGTGGAGAAGAGGAGTGTTATTTTACAATTTTTTGCAAAAAAATTTACCAAAATTCCATTCTACCTATGGGAGGGTTATTTGCAAAAAAAATTGCAAATAGTCAACACACACCCCCCCCCCCCCCCTAACAAAAAAAAAAACACCACCACCACAGTCAAAATAGCCGTTGGAGATGCAGGGCCAGGCCAAAACTCGGCCCCGCACTTGGCACATCCCGCCCGGGTCATGGGTTGCTTTACCCAAACCTGGGTCTGATCCGGGCACCACCTGGGCTGGGCCCGTGCGGGTTGCCGGCCCAACCCCATTGATATCCCTAGGAAAAATGCTTAGAAAAACTGATGGCAGTAAGACCAACTTTTTCCCAAAAAAAAAAAAAAAAAAATCTGACTGCTTTCAGTTTCTGTGAGTTATTTTCCTTACCAAACTGGCCCTACAGTGAAAAGAGTTGGGTGACTACGGTGGGGTTAACTCGGAAAAAATGTTACACCAGCTACGCCCATTAGCGTTCTTAAAGTGGCTTGGTCTCAAATCAACTGATGGTTTTCGTACACTGTGTGCAACATGCTAGTTTTTTTTTGGGCTAGAGAACCAACCGCACACCCTTCGAGTGGCTGGAAATACTAATGTGACACAGGCCACTGGGCTTCAAACTTGAGACCTTGCGAGCGAACGGTGCTCTAACAACTCTGGGCCAACCTAACGCACAACATGCTAGTTAACAAGGGCACATGTTCCGGTCATCTAAATGATACCTGAAAATTTTGATAACTCAATCTGATCAACCGGACGATAGTTAGGATTGGATCTCAAAATTAAGGCTTAAAATCTTATTGTCAATTAGGATATGATCTTCATATTGAAAAAGTAAAAATTAATTTAAATTTCTAGGTGGTACAATTTATATAGCATGTGAATCAGAGCCGAAACTGATAAAGAAAGAAGACATTCCGACTCAAATTCGTGTTCGGATTTGAGTCTGAAGATTCTTAATGCATTCGGCTTCAAAGATAACATGAAGTCAACTCAAACCCGGAATGTCCGGGTTCGGTTCATGTATGTGAGCCACACACATACAATAAGAGGGCCAATCACCTATTGACACGTGGATTGGAACTCTTATAATTTCTTATAATATATGTGTGTGAGGCCCACACAAATAACATATTATAAGAGTTCTAATCCACGTGTCAATGCGTGATTGGCCCTCTTCTTGTATGTGTGTAGCTCACACACATGAACCGAATCCGTAATGTCCATGCTCTACACGTGGTACTAACGAATCGGCGAATAACTGGGAATTTGTTACTTTTTTTTAATTTTCTTTCTCCTTGAGAATAGTTTGACTGCAGACCAATCTGATCACTATCAAACGTTACTCTTTTTGAAAATGGAATTAAGGAGCCAAAGAATTGACAGACGGCACTCAAGGCAGTCAATAGGGGATTGGTCAGCGCCCAAATCCCGCCGGCCTTGATCCATACTGGGCTAATTTGGGAGGTTTTGAGCCCAGCCTATTAGCCCGACTGGTCTAGTTATCAAATATCTATTAAATTAAAGATTGAAGCATAAACTTAGGAAATATATGAATTGTAAACTTTATTTCAATACGAAGATGACCAATAAGTTGTACAATATACAATCTTCATAGTCCAGAAAACTCCTCTAATTATGATTTCTGAAAGCCTGAAGCCTTTGTTCACGAGCCATAGAATTTGGATCTATAACCAAGTTCCCAATTGCAACGCGAAAGAGTAGCAATAACTTTTTCGAAGTGAGATACAGAGAACTAAAGAGTCAGAGAGTGTTCTTGAGAACTCAAAAGCTTTTACGAGCGGGAGAAAATTTTCGACAAAAGGCCCAACTAAAGGAGGAGACAGAGAGAAGCTCCGATAATAGAATTTGATCACCCCGTTTCATTAAAGAGTCAGTCATTGTTGTTTGTGATGAGGAGCACATCTTGATCTGCACTCTTTCTCAACCGATCTACAGCCTTGTCAACCTGCATATGTTACGAAAATCGGCAAATATTCATCAATCAATCTTTTCTCAAAAAGTCATGGAAACGTAGGAGAGAATTATGCAACATTGTGCTACCTCTTTATTCCAGTTTGTTCTAGCTGTTATGATAATGAGAGTGATTGTTTGAATAAGAACTCCAAGTATCATGCCCCACCATATTCCCTGGAAAAAGTTCAAAAAAAAAAAAAAGAGTGAGTGGAGTTGTTTGTGCTTCAGATGATAATGTACTCAAAAAAACAATAAAAAATTTAAATAATTGAGGACATACAGCTGCTGCTAATCTTGTCTTGAAGCCAAGAACACAACCAATTGGAAGCCCAATAAGGTAGTAAGCACCAACATTAACATAAGCTACAATGGCTTGCCATCCACTTCCAATAGCAATTCCTGCACAATTAATCAGAGTGATTAAGATCCATTAGTTATGAAATTCAAAAAAAACAGTCCACGAGGAACAACTCTAGCTAACCTGAGAGAATTGGCTGAATTCCATTGAGAAAGATTGAAATTGCAAGCAAAGGCATTAGCTTGGAAACCTCGCTGATGACATCTTGGATGTTGGTGTAGAGCTCGCTGAGTGGCACGCGGAGTATGAGGACGAGGGCGCTTATGAGTAGGCTGATAAGGGTGCAAGTGGTCACCACGACGATGACTGCAAATCTTGCAACTTTAGGATGACCAGCGCCAAGCTCATTGCCAACGCGAATACTGAATCGAACATCAAAGTCAGGGGACAGGATTTGCAAAAGCTTTAAGCAACGACTGCGAGAATTTCTTTCAACATTGCTTACTTACCTTGCAGCATTGCTTATGCCAAGCATGACTTGGAACTCTAGGTTGAAATAATTGAGACTGAGATAGATCACACAAAATGAGAGAGAAGAAAACTTTGAGATTTTTGAAGGTTTTTTTTTTTTTTTTTTTTTTTTTTTTTTTTTTTTTTTTTTTTTTTTTTTTTTTTTTTTTTTTTTTTTTTTAAGCAAGGATGATAGAAGCAAAGGATTTGTGACCATACCAGATTGAAATAGCATCAAGTGAGATATCTGGATTGGGAAGGAATCCTGATAGAAGCACAAGCCCATTGTTGTACCAAATCTCCAAACTGCTCAAAGAATAAGTTGAAAAATTCGAATTTCTCTCAAAAAAGGAAAGGATATGGGAGAGAGTTCACAAAGGGAGGTACATACACTAACATGAGAGCTGATGCCATTGTGAGCTTGAAGTATGGCCAGAGTCCTCGAAAGGCCTTAACAGAGAACCCAGTCCAAGACTGCTTACATGAAGGGCTACACACGATGTAGAGCAAAGTTAAGACCGCAAGTATCCACCAAGAGAAGCCGAGCGTGAGAGCAGCACCCAGCAAGCCATAGTTGAGAACAAGCACAACTATCCAAGAGAGGAGCAAATGAAGCACAAACACACCTACAGCCATGTAAGCTAAAGGGTTCACGATGTTCTGGGCCTGCAGGAACCGCTGCATTGGGCAGTAGAGAGAGAAGGCTATGAGCTGAGGGATCAGGCCGCGAGCGTAGAGCTGCCCCCTCAAAGACACGGCTTCAGACTGACCGATGAGATGAAGTAAGGGGCCAGAATACCAGTAGAGCAAGGAGATGATGAGGGCCGCGGTAAACTGAAGGACGATAGCTCTTTGGCAGAAGATGCCCATTTCTGCAAATCTCTTTGCGCCGTATGCTTGGCCACAGATTGTTTGCAATGCACTGGCCATTCCTAGCTGCAGAGAGAGCGTCACAATCCAAATGCCAAGTCATTTTAGATTCCAAAATTGCTCAGAAATTTCAAAGAAAAACTGTTACCATAACGCCATAAGCAAGTCCCTGGAGTCCGATGTTGGAGATGGACGCACCAGCAAGATCGAGCGCACCAAGATGACCCATGAACATCTGGGTGACCAAGCTCAGCATGAAGTTGAACATGGTGATGACAATGGAAGCCCATGACAACTTCCACAGATTCTTCGACTCCCATGCAGCCAACCGAGCCCAAACCGTAGCTGGCACTGGCTCCCATTCGAGCAGCTCCTCTGGCGTGTGAGAACTGTCATCGATGTCAAGCAATGGGCTGTTCGGAACCGCACTTTCATCCATTGGTTCCTTCGTTTCTGACCTCAATAGTATCCTCCTCAACTAAGATCAACAAAAAGGACTAAAATAGAAGCCCAAGGAAACTCGAGTATCTACTTCTTGGCCTGACTGCTCAGCCAACAAACAGTCCCGAGCACCGGAGATGGTGAAGGGTTGGCACAACTCACCTAGCACTATACAAGAAAGACGAGCTCCTTTTGTTTCAATAAATGGAACAATTTAGCTTGTTTCCAAATAATAACCCTTTAAACTATGATACTCTGGCCAAATAATAACCATAAACCAAAACCATAATAACTATAATTTACTCTGGCCAAATAATAACCAAAATTTACTTGAAATAATAACCATAATTTCAAGTAAATTGTTTTTTTAGTAAACCAAAACCAAAACCAAAACATAATTTCCAAGATAAAACAAAACCATAATTTCAAGTAGATAAAGCAACCAAACATGAAAGTCATCGTAGTTTTGTTTTTTTAGCTCAAAAATGACAAAAGAAAAAGCTTTAGTATTACCCTGAACTTGAGTAATTGACTATCTGCCACTCTCTTATCAAGCAAAATTTATGCACAAGACTACGGGCCAAAAATGCAGACAGCTCCTGGATTTTTTAACTGACGGAAAAAATAAACAAGGAAAGCACCAAACTTTCAAACAGAGTAACGGCAGGTTGATGAAAAATAAAAGTGCCCACTGCATAAAGGGGATGCATAAAACCATTGAACAACATTGATAAGGGAACGTGGCTGTTTGGCTACAACAGAATGGTAATAACTTCAATGCAATTAACGTTAATAGTCAAGCCAGTTGTGAGTATTTTTTTTCGGAAACTCCTGCCCACAGTTGATAAAAGGTACCGAAGAACAAAACCACAAACCAAGTACAAAGATTTCAAGATTTTACATAACGTAAAGCAAAAGAGAGAGAGAGAGACACGATAGCATCACAAATATGAACTGAAAATTATTGTATCTGATGTTGAGGGAGATAGTGATAACTTGTCCACAAAGAATAACGCCCAGCTAGCAATTTAAGCATCACCATACACCAATTAAAAGATTTAAATAATTAGATACTTCAAGGCAGAGAAAGACAATAGCAGCACAAGGCATTGAACATTAAATAAACTTTTGAGTAATATTAAGACCTGAAGGATTACAACTTGTCAAAAAAGAACTAAATGACCAGGGAGCGATAACATGTCAAAATACAATACACGCGGCAGATGCAACCATGAGATAAACAAAACTGATGGTGATACTTGAGTATCACTTTTAAAGCCATATAATGCCAGGCAAAATATAAAGTGTTTTTTAAGCTCCAAGGTGTGCAAAAACAACTAAGCGGGAAAATTAAGAAGAAAGACTCAGTAACATTGGATATCATCACATCATCAGCAATAACAATCTAAAACATCAGACAAAATGGATAGAGCACTACAAAGACTAATTTCTCTTAGATGAAAAATATGCAAGTCTCTGAGCTTTGGCCTTAATCATCAGCGAAAGTGGTCTTCTTCCCTGAAACAGATTCCTCCCATCAGAACCAAACAAATGCCATAAAGGAAATTCCAAGTAATCCCAATTCAATAATACTTGGAGATGGCTGATGATCAAATAAAGAGACAAGTGAAAAATACTCACCAGCGCTTGCTGCAGAAAAACTTTGCCTGTTTGGTGTTCCACGGCCCCCCCTGCCGCCTCTACCACGGCCACCCCTACCGCCTCCATCACGGCCCCTGCCACGCCCTCCAAACCTCCCACGCCCTCCAAACCTCCCACCCCGACCACCGCTATCACGGCCACCCCTACCACCACCCCTACCACCACTATAGCCACCATCACGGCTATCTCCTCTTGGCTTTGCCTCATCTACAGTTAAAGTGTAGCCTCCAAGGTCAGATCCATTAAGCTCCAAAGCCTGTGACGCACCATCTTGATCCTTGAAATCAATGTACGCGATCCTGCAGGCAAAGACCCCCCCAATATCTTAAATAAACAACAAGAAATACTTCTACATTTAGGAATAAACAACAGAAAATTTTAGATAATGTAAGCAGCTTGCTTACCCCTTAGGAGCACCAGTTTCATGATCTGGTGGAATTGAAAGCCGTGAAATCTGCCCACATGACCCAAAATGATCCTGTAGGGAGCTCCTTACCTGGAGTTGGGCAAAAAAAATGAGATGAATTGCACTGAAAGAAAATATGAAACGATGCCTTCAATGGAAAGAATATAACCTCATCCTCGCCAAGGGATTTATCAAACCCTTTGACAAAAATGGTTTGGCCTTGACGCTGCCCACCCTTTCGGTAAGAGTTACTTTCTCTTCCTACAGCAGCCAAGAAAAAGGTAAATTAAAAAGGACTTTAACTTTCACATCATAATTCATGAGTTTCATTAGTTGAACTATCGATATTTCAGGGGGGAAAAAACAAAAATAGCTAGATTATAAAATATTTAATATATATATATATATATATATATATATATATATATATATATAGGGTTACTGTACCTCAACTGACGGCTGAGAGAGTTTCTCAGCCGGCGGGACGTGGCAACATAATAGCCACGAAATTGACATTAATTTTGGCGGACAAAAACCAGAGAAATCCCGCCTAAATTACTATCAGTCACCTCAACAGTGTATTTGACGAAAATACCCTCCCTCACAACTTTTTACCGTATGTAAAACATTTTTTTTCACAAAAATTTACAGATCTAAAATTTCAGTTGATCATTCTGAAGAGATTAGTTCTATTATTTCACAAAATCTCTTAGTTTTTTAAAAATATATTTGCTACATATGGCGCTAAAAAAATCATCCGCGGAAAAAGGTAATGAGAAAACAAAAGCATTTTTTTTTTGGGTGTGGATTTTAATAGTTATATTTTTTTCCAGATTTGATTCCGTTTCTTTCACTTATTTTTTGAAAACTTGCGACCATGGTCGCAAATAAGAGAGAGATTCGCAAACTGGAGATCATGAATAGCTTTTTAAATTTATAAATTTTGTAACAAAGCGACAAAGGTCCAATTTTTTTCTAGTTTTTTCATTCCCTTCTCTGTCTACCTGAGTCGCAGTTGTTTGAATTAGCGTTGTAGATGTATGCGACCTTGGTCGTACTGTTTTAACAATTATTTATTTTTTCATACCTTTTCTGTCGACCTGGGTCGCAGTTGTTTGAATTAGCGATGTAGATATATGCAACCTTAGTCGTAGCGTTTTAAAAATTATTTATTTTTTTCATTCCCTTTCAGTCAACCTGGGTCGCAGATGTTTGAGTTAGCGTTTTAGATGTATGCGACCTTGGTCGTACCGTTTTACCAATTATAAATAATTTTTCATTCCCTTTTCTGACGACCTGGGTCGCAGTTGCTTCAATTTGCGTTGTAAATGTATGCGACCTTGGTCGCAGTATTTTAAAAATCATTTAATTTTCATTCCCTTTTCTGACAACCAGGGTCGCAGTTGTTTCAATTTGCATTGAAGATGTATGCGATCTTGGTCGCAGAGTTTTAAAAATCATTTGAGATGTCGCAATATTGATGTTCAATCTCTCCGTGTTGGGGGTATGGTCGCAGTCTATTACCTAGGTTACCGTGATTGAATATTGCGACCTTGGTCGCAATATGATGATGCAAAAGTCTCCTCATGGTAAATTTTTAGGTTTATTACAAAATTGCAATGCGACTTTGGTCGCGATGTATTATATTCTACTAGATTGGATTAAGCAAACACTAAAATATTACACTGCGACCTTGGTCGATGTACGATATAATTGGTGAATTATTTTGTTTAATTAAAAAATTGCGACCGGAGCCACAATGTAAATATATATCAATCAACCTAGATCGGAGTGAATTATAATTTATTAAATTCTGTTGCGACCAAGGTCGAAGTCTGATTTTCTTTTAATTTTTTAAATAAACATTAAACTAATGTTTTTAATGTTTCTTCATCTATAGGTAAACAAGTGAAGGTTCGTCCTCTGAGATCGAGCCTAAAGCCTATGTGCGAATTCATTAGGACATTCAAAAAGCACATTCAAGGCGATTTCATAGATGCGATCAAGAAGACCCCATTTGACTCAATCTTCATGGCCTTTTACAATGAGGAATTTGGAGATGAAAAGGTCTAAAATCAAACATAAGTGTACTGAAAATTTTAGACCAGTATGATAGGGATACGACTAAAACCAAGGTCACAGATGTAATGAAATCTATATAACTTCTCACTAAAAGACTGCAATCGTAGTCGCAATTTTCCGTATGAGCAGATTTTTTAAAAACCTGAATAATAACTGTGGAACTCTCTAATGAATATATACTGCGACCTTAAATCGTATTCTTAAGATTTAGTGTATAAACTGGATATAATTGACATAAAAACGTGTAAGAATTATAACAAGGAATGCGACTTAGGTCGCAATTACAAAAATAGCTTTTACAGCCAGAGATTATTTTAAAATCAAACTATGACCGTGGTCGCAGTTCTTAAACTTTAGAACAAGTGATTATTTTGTTCTGTAAAATGAAATATAGGTCACAGTTCCATATACGCTATAGAGAAAGCTTCTACATTTAAAAAATTGCGGAAAAAAATTGACATAATAAAAACCTATTGATCAGCATGCAAAGATGTCAACCTTTCAATACTTTCAATATTCTGAGAGAAAGTTGAACCAGATAATATATCCTCCATATTTAGATCGGGAGATAGAGATCGCTTACGACTGCGACCAGAATTGGCAGGGGAAGTAGACTGCTCCGATATCGACATTAAATAAAAAGGAGAAAAATCTGCTCTGAAAATCGATATTTTCAGAGAAAACTTTATGGCAGACTAGAAAAGGAGAACCTAAATCTGACAAAGAGCGGTAAAGAAATAGGGGAAAAAATACTAATAAACAATAACCTAAATCTTATAAAGAGCGGTAAAAAAAAGGAAAAAAATAATAATAAACAATAACCTAAATCTGACAACGAGTGGTAAAAAATGGGGGGAAAATAATAATTAACAATAACGGCACGAGTACCTTTTACCAAGGGGTATTTAGTAATTTAACTTGTTCCTATAAGCGGGGCACAACTTAGTGGGTGGCAAATATTGAGTCATGTCACCGCAGGCTGAGAGAGTCTCTCAGCCGTCGGCTGATATACATTTTTCTATATATATATATATATATATATATATATATATATATATATATATATATATATATATATAGAGAGAGAGAGAGAGAGAGAGAGAGAGAGAGACTTGTGTCGTTCTAGAAGGATTCGTGGCCGAATATTTCCCACTCAAATATCAATATCCGACATTCGAACACAAGATCCACTCTATAGAAATTGATCTATATTATTTCAAGTATCTATAAATCAAAAATTGAGCGTTTTGAATACTTTTTCCCATACATCAAGTAGGAGAAAAACGAACGGCCTAAATAATGAGTTGGTTAGTTTAACGATGTAGAACATTTAGAACCTAACAAAAATTGGTTTGTAGAAGTTTTTAAATGTTTAGATCATAATCAAATGGCTGGATCAAAAATTTGTATGCCTAAAGACATAGATCTAACCAACTCACTACTTTCGGCCGTTCATTTTGTGCCGCTTGATAGATGGGCAAAAAGTATTCAAAACGCTTGATTTTTGATTTATAGATATTTGAAATAATATAGACCAATTTCAATGGAGCGGATCTTATATTCGAATGTCGAACTGTTGTATGAGCTGGTAGGATTCGGCCTCAAATCCTTTTGGAAGGACACAAGTCTCTCTCTCTCTCTCTCTCTCTCTCTCTCTCTCTCTCTCTCTATATATATATATATATATATATATATATATATATATATATATATATATATATATATATATATATATATATAATCAAACCATTGATAAAGTTACAAACAGAAACTACTGAGCCACACACATAGATCTCACCAAGAAATATCATATATGAGAAGTAATAACTACTCAGCTATGTGCATGTGCCCAGAAAGACAATAATGGATCATATTTGAGAAGCCAACAAAAATAAAGATATGTGAGGATAATACCCAGACTGTGGTGTGTATGCACCCCTCTCACGAGCTAAATCCAGCCTCACTGCACGTCCCAACAGTGTCTCACCATTCATTTCCATGGCCTAAATGAATGAGAGAAAAGGTTAAAATTTAATAGGGAATAATTGATAACAAGAAATGTAACATAGGTATTATACAGAGCTGATTCGTAAATGAGATCGTCACAAACAATGAATATGTAATACATTAAACTAGCATAAGAATACGGGCTAGATTTGTATATGATTTAAAGCAAAAAATGTATATTAAATTAACAGTTCAACACAATTAATTGCATTTGAATACTATAGATTAAGAAACAAAAATTGAAAACTATAAGAAAAATGATAACTAACAGTATCTCACCTTTTGAGCAGCTGTTTCAGTGACAAATTCAACATGACCAAATCCCCTGAACCTGCCATCCTCACCTTTAGCCAATCGAACACCAAAAAATTTCTCCTGCCTTCTCAAAAAACTCCGATCTAAAAGACAAATTAATAGTTGAAGAAAAATAAAAGGAAAACCAATTTATAAATCAAATCATGTCCATATTTTGGTGAATAAAAAACACATACATTTGGTCCTCATCCGCCTCATATGATAAATTTCCAACAAAAAGAGTCTTTGATCCAGAGGGTTGGATTTGGGAAGGAGTCGTAGGCTACGTTGAAGAAAATTTGACTTAATATATACTTCTCCAAATCAGAGTTAACAGAGACACATTAGAGGGTAATTTACCTCCTTTTTTCTGATTGTGCATCTTTCATCTTCACATCAGTATCCTGCATGGCAAACAAATTATAGAGGAAAAAGAAAATACAACATAGTTTCAAAAGTAGATATTAACTAACATAGACTGGAATTCAAGGGAAAGGACCATTTTGAAAAATTAAACTATTAAAAAAAATTTATTTGTCATATAAGGCTATGAATCAAGCTATTTGGACCATACAACAGCGGAATCGAAGTACAGCTAATTAATTTCGAGATGCTCTGTTGTTTTAAAAAAAGAACTCAAAAAAAAAAAATCTGCATGCAAGGGGTAAAAAGAGGAAACAAGCAAACACAAGGCAACAAGGTCAAAAAAGAGACCAACAGTTGACAAAGGAGAAAATTTTCAAAAGATGAAATATAAGAACAGAACTAGACGAATAATAAACAAAGAATAAGTGGTCCTACATTTTTCATAAAAGTTACAGAAAGAATTTCATGAAATGTATAAGATGGGCTTGCAATGTGAATTTCTTAGTTGGTAGCCACAAATTCCAAATGAAGCTCACCATTGCATTCTTTTGAGTCTTTGGAGGCTCATCATCCGAGCTATCTTCTTCATCTTCACTTTCATCTTCATCACTGCTACTCTCTTTCTTGACAGCTTTTGCATTCGGCTTGCTTGGAGTAACAGAAACAAGAACCTGGAGGAGAAATAATGCCAAGAAACAATAACAAGTGAGTTGCCGAAAATTCAGGCCTCATTTGACAACTTTACAAAATACAGTATAGTAACTTCATCCAATAAAAGATGACACTAACCTTTTTCACATCAGATTCATCTTTCGAGCTATCATCTGATTCGCTATCACTGGATTTGTTCTTTTTTAAGCCACTGCTTGGAACAACATTTGAGGTGGCTACAGTGGGCTTTACTGTTGCTGAAGGTTTAGCAACTACAGCCTGCATGACCTTCAAACAATAGTTGAGCAAGATCTATGCACATGTAACATTAAATACAAAACTCTTACAACTACTTATGCACAAAACTTTGAATAGTTATGAACAAAATTACACTGTTTTCTTCTTTAAATTTATGAACTAAGAAGCAATCACCAGAAAGTAACAGAAGAAATCTCTCCAAAGAATAAAGGTCTGTGTGATTACCTCTTCATCCCCAGAAGAGTCACTCCCAGAAGAGCTGTCACTTGACTCAGGCTGCTTCTTGGCAACCGGCAGTGAAGGTTTCATCTTAGAGCTCTGTATGTGAAGAGTAAGGGAAAATATTAAGGTAACACAGTTAACATCCTTTTGCTCCACTATTTAACTGAAAATGTATGATAAAGATCATGCCACGCCACCTAACCATCCTCATTTTAATCACTTTCAGGAGAGCTATCACCAGAATCTGACTTTTTTAAAAGGTGCACCAGGTTCTTCTTGGAAACAGAAAGTTTCAAGATGTCATTAGTAATCCAGTTAAGAACCATCCAGGTCCTTTTCATCTGACAGATTCTACTGTTATATTAACGTTCACAAAAAACTAGCAAGATCACTCTTTGCATACAGAAATATTAATGACATAATCCAAGGCAGAGTAACCTAGGATGCCACTCAAGACGCAAATCCTAGAGAAAGTAACATATACGTGTTTATATTTAAGATTATAATATCATTAGATTCATTATGTTCTCCCTGGCTCGCTTTCTTAAGAGCTAGCACTTGATTCAGTCCGCTTTTAAGCCCAACTACAGTAGCGTCTTTCTTGGCATTTGGCATTTCCGCTTATAGATACACCTTGAACAAATTAAAAAACAACAGGCAGCACTAATGCTGCTCACCGGTTCATCATCTGAGCTACTATCTGAATCTGAACTGTCACTTGATTCATTTTTCTTTTTAGAAACCAAAGTCGCACCATTTTTAGCTCCAGTTGCTGGCAGTTTCTTTGACAGGACAGATGCTTTTGCATCAATTTCCTAGAACATCAACAGGGCATCAGAACTCAAATATGCAAATGTAGAAGTTACATTAGCGTCTAATAGATTAACCATTGCAACACAAAAATCACAGCTTAAACATGAAAGGGCACTGTTTTCCAGATTACCTAGTCTGCGCGCACACAGAGCATGGTGAATTATAGTCATTGGGTTTATAGAAATGGACCAACCACTCCTTAAAACACAACTTTCCATTATATCCCTTGGTAGTGCTGTCATAACCCACAACACAAGAATGAGCACAAATATTGTAAGTTTTGACCTGAGCATAGCTTCATTTAATATTATACTTACTCATGCACTAGACAGAGAAAATGCACAACCTTATAGTGTCTATCCTTGACGTATAACTTCTTTTTTCCCAAGGACTGATGTATTGTAATATCCGATCGCAATCCACTAATCACCATTCCATATACAGGCCAGCATTTGTGACATCTAAAATTCCTAAATGGGCTATGAATGAAGTTGAGTAAATCCCAGCCCAACACAAATAGTGCTCAGCTTGGACAGCACATTGCAGCCAAATGGACCAGTTTGGACCTAACTGTGTCAAACTTAGAAAACCTATCAGGTTTAAAGTTAAGCTACACAATTGCTATAAAATACAAAGTCTTTTTCTTCAAAAGTAAACCTAATCTTCACATTTGAAGCTTTAGATACATATCAGCATAACAAGACTTTCTTCAAAATATTGAAATGAGATTTGCCTCGTAACAAAGTAGATACAAGTTCATTTTTTGACTAATACTCAAGAGGAAAGAAAAAAGGGGCAGGCCTTTTGCTTTTTTAGTTTTTATTCAAATCTAGTCTTGTACAAGTCTGTTACTGTGAGTCTAAGGTCTATATTTAATGTATAATTGGACTTCATAAGCATGTGTAGTTTACTTATGTTTTGTGTTTTCTTATGTCTTGGATAAGAGACAAACTATATATATATATATATATATATATATATATATATATATATATATATATATATATATATATATATATATTAATGATAGATTATTTTATTAGACTATAATTGTCGTATTGAATCATGGTACTTCAATAATATTATACAATCATATCATGTAGTATCATCCTGATGCATCCGATCCGAGCAGCTTAGCTTGATAATGATAAAACTGCATATTGAAGGGGGTTCCTCTCAACTTGGTTATTATTTTCCAAAAATACAGGATTATTTTGATAGTTTATCCACAAATCATCACTGTGCAAGTAGGTGGAGGATGTTTGCTCTGAAGAAGCTTATTTAAGAAGCTTTACAAAATATGTATGAGACAATCAACAAGATAGTACACGATAGATTGATAAGGTCACTAACAAAATTACAGTCATCAGCTTAAAAAGGAGAATAAGATGTATAAAGAAGCACTGTGGGCCTGTGGCTAACAAAACTGTCATTACCTCATCTGAAGATGACTCCTCACTGCTACTAGATTCATTTGCAAGAGTTTTTGCTTGTTTGTTATCCTTCTTGGTCGGAACTTTGACCTTATAACAATTCAACATAGCATCGCAATAAACTATACAGCACAGAAAGGAAAAACATCTAACCATTGCTTACAAAGATATACAGTTGAGGAACTTACTTGTAATTTAACTAATAAAATTAACATGAAAATATCAAATGCAGGGTGGTTTGATAATGCAGTATAAATTAAAAAAACCTACAGATTCAATAAGGAAACATGGGATGATAGCTGAAATTGAAGTTAATATATACAGAACCTAACAAGTCTGATCAATGTGAGAATGCAACTTTTCAAAACTAAAATCTTCTGAACTAAAAAAAGAGATTGAACAAAGTAATACATGCACACTCACATATATGTACTATATACTTAATAATAATAACCAGAATGGCTTGAACTGTGGGTCAGACTAGAACTATTAACAGATGGGACCGTTTTTTTTTTCCCAGGTCCAATTAGAAACTAGGGGTGATGGAACCTCAGCTTTGGAATTTGAGGTCTACTCATAATCTCTGCGAGGCAAATCATAAGTTTTCTTGAGCAAAAAACAACAATTATTATAAATTCCACGAGTGATGGCAGTTATTATAAGGCAATTGAATTTATTTTAGGCCCTTACATTGCCGGCTAAATTGACAGGCTCCTCCAGTTATTTCATTTTATAAAATAAAATTCTCTTTATGCAAAATCCAGCAAATAGAGGTATCTCAAAACTAGATTAATCCTGATAATATGAACCAATACCTATTGTCATTCTTACTCACAGACAACAATACAATCTGCCATGAAACAAGAGTTAGAATCAGCAAGCTAGAGCCTTTTCACATGCCATGTTTCTAAAGTGAAAAATGCAATAAACTGAAAGTAACTACCTCTTCTTCCTATTCTGACAAATCATCCTCAGAAGAACTGGTATCAACTTTCTTCGGTGGAGGGGCCTTCTTCTTCTCAACCTTTACTTCTGTCTTCTGCTTTTTGGCACTCGCCAGTTTCTTCAAGGCCTCCTCTGCATCCCTCTTACCTAATTATCAGAAACAGAAAGAAAAACTCAGTAAATAAGAAATAGTTATATTAAGAAACCAAATTTGAAACAGCTAAGGGAAAGGATTAGACCCTTTTTAGCTGGCTTCACAGCTGGAGCAGAAGCAGCCGCAGCAACCTAAAATAAAAAATAAAAAAAACAAGGTCGAGATTTTTAATCAGAAATTAAACAATTGTTCTTTGAAATAAATTATAAGCTATCATTACCTTAGCATCGGATTTCTTGCTGGACTTGCCCATGTCGCAAAAGCTACAGTGAAGTAAAGCTAATCTGCAAAATGAAACGAAAGGGGCAAAAGGAACATCTTTTTTAGTAGATCTTCACCAGGATGTAAAATTAGTAACAAAATCTATTCGGTTTACTATGGTAAATTTGTGCAATCGATTCGTTTTCTCTCACCAACTAAACTAGATAGGCTAGGGTTTCATAAGAGCTAAACACCATGAATTATACAGAACACAATTAAAACAGTAACGAAGATGTTACCTTTGGGAGAAGAGAGGGAAGCGGGGGGCCGGGATCGAGTGGCTTTAAACCCTAGAAAATGGGACCAGGGTTTTGGAAAGATTTATGACCCCATGAGATAGGGGTGGCCACCGGGGCGGGTCGACCCGCGTCGACCCGCCCCGCCCCGTACTGTGCGACTCGTCGGAGTCGCACAGTACGGGTCACGGGTAAACCCGTACCCGTCCCGTTTAGGGGCGGGTCCAAACGGGTTGACCCGTCCCGTCGTCACGGGACGAATTCGATTCGTCCCGTGACGAATCACGGGACGAATCGGGTCGGGGAAAATTTCCCCGACCCCCCTTCTTTTTTTTTTTTTTTTAATCCAATAATTTTATAAGTCCAATAATTTTATAAGAACGTTAGAGGGAAAAATTATTCTGCGCCCCCTATATTAAAATTTTTTTTGTTTTAAACCCTCAACGGCTCAAAAAAGAGCCGTTGGTGTGAAAAAAGAGGGTGCCACGTGGCACCCTCTTTTTTCACCCCAACGGCTCAAAAATGAGCCGTTGGCCCATTTAAAAAAAAAAAAAAAAATTTACCCTAACCTCTAATCCTCTATAAATACCCTCTACCCTCATTCATTTTCATCTCAACTATCTCTCTCTTCTATTTTCATCCTCTAATTCACTCTTAGGGCCTGTTTGGTTCGTTGCAAAACGTCGCAAGTCGTAAGTTGTAAAATGAGAATGGAAAAAGTGAACTGTAGCAGTGAAAATATATTGTGTTTTACGGTGTTTGGTTGATAAAGTGATGTGTAAATGGAAAAGTATATTGTGTTTTACGGTGTTTGGTTGGTAAAGTGAAAGTGTAAATGGTAAAGTATTTTGTGTTTTACGGTGTTTGGTTGGTAATGTAAAAGTGAAAGTGGAAAAGTTGACCACAAAATTAACTGTAGCAGTGATTTAAATAATATAAATATTATTAAATTAAATCTAATATTGCAAATTAAATTGTATTAATAAATTTGAGATAAAAAATTAATAATCTTAATATTTTATTTATAATAATAATATTAATAAAATATTAATTAAATAAATGATATAAAATCTTAAGAAAATCTAAAGAACATTAATAAAATTTTAAGAATACTAATAAAATATAAATATTAAAAAATGTTAAAAGAAATAAAATATAGTAAAAATATAGTAATAATATTAAAAATACTTGAAAATTATTATAGTATAAATTTTATTATAATATTATTGTAATATTATAGAAATATAAAAATAACAAAGTAAAATATAATTATAATTTAATAATAAATTATCATTAAAGTATTATTATACTGAATTATTATTACAATATTAACATAATAAAATATTAATATAATAATAAAAATTATTATAATATTAATAAAGTAATTTTTATATTAAAAATTAAATAACTAAATATATAGTAATTTTATATTATAGTATAATATTGTTATATTAATAAAATATTTACTCTAAATAAAATAATAAAAAATGGAATAAGTATTAATAAAATAATAAAATATTAAATAAAATATTAAATAAAAATAGTAAATTAAAATAGTAAAATATTAAATATTAAAACAATATTAAAAACAATAAAAAATTAAAGATTAAAAATATAAAATAATTAAATACTTTATTACAATATTAACATAATAAAATATTAATATAATAATAAAAATTATTATGATATTAATAAAGTAATTTTTATATTAAAAATTAAATAACTAAATATATAGTAATTTTATATTATAGTATAATATTGTTATATTAATAAAATATTTACTCTAAATAAAATAATAAAAAATGGAATAAGTATTAATAAAATATTAAATAAAATATTAAATAAAAATAGTAAATTAAAATAGTAAAATATTAAATATTAAAACAATATTAAAAACAATAAAAAATTAAAGATTAAAAATATAAAATAATTAAATACTTTATTACAATATTAACATAATAAAATATTAATATAATAATAAAAATTATCATGATATTAATAAAGTAATTTTATATTAAAAATTAAATAACTAAATATATAGTAATTTTATATTATAGTATAATATTGTTATATTAATAAAATATTTACTCTAAATAAAATATTAAAAAATGGAATAAGTATTAATAAAATAATAAAATATTAAATAAAATATTAAATAAAAATAGTAAATTATAATAGTAAAATATTAAATATTAAAACAATATTAAAAACAATAAAAAATTAAAGATTAAAAATATAAAATAATTAAATACTTTATTACAATATTAACATAATAAAATATTAATATAATAATAAAAATTATTATGATATTAATAAAGTAATTTTTATATTAAAAATTAAATAACTAAATATATAGTAATTTTATATTATAGTATAATATTGTTATATTAATAAAATATTTACTCTAAATAAAATAATAAAAAATGGAATAAGTATTAATAAAATAATAAAATATTAAATAAAATATTAAATAAAAATAGTAAATTATAATAGTAAAATATTAAATATTAAAACAATATTAAAAACAATAAAAAATTATAGATTAAAAATATAAAATAATTAAATACTTAAATAAGAAATTGAACACTATTTAAAATATTAAATTATATATTGATTATCAAGTAACTGTTTTGAATTGGTGTACTACAAGTGAGAGTTACATGACCACAAAATTAACTGTAGCAACTGCAAGTGAGAAAATATGAGTGTAAAAGTGAGAATTAAATGACCACAAATTTAACTGTAGCAACTGCAAGTGAGAAAATATGAGTGTAAAAGTGAGAATTAAATGACCACAAATTTAACTGTAGCAACTGTAAAGTGGAAAAAGTTTTTGCATTTTGCAAATGGAAACAAACAAGTGTAAATGGTAAAGTTGCAAAACTTTTTGCATTTTGCAAAGTTTTGCAACCAACCAAACAGGCCCTTATTCTCTTACAATTACAAATCTCTACCAACTTTCAGTCTAGTCTAATGGAGCCCAACTGGAGTACTGGCGGTTTCTCATCCGAAGCCGGTGGTAGCTCTTCATCAACACACAATCCGTCAGCTGCTGCACTTTACACCGATGTTGGCGGTAGCTCATCTTCATCAACACACATTGTATGAGATGAGCACCAGAGTTTTGTTATGTATATTATACGAGATGGGTTTTATGTACATTGTATATGTGATGAGCAATGTATATGATTTTTTCATATTAATAAAATAATTTGCCTTACAAAAAAACTTGTAATTAGTGAAGATCAATTCTATTTTTTTTATAATTTTAGAATTTTTTTAAAAAAAATTCCTATTTTTTCCCTATTTTTTCCTATTTTTTTTAACTTTAAATTTTAAAATTTATGAATTATCGAATTAAAAAAAATTAAAAATAGGCGAGACGGGTCCCACCCGTCTCGCCGAATCCGGTAACGAATCGGGTCACCCGGGTTTTCAACCCGTCCCGTTTAACCCGTGACGAGACGGGTCCAACCCGTCTCGTCGTGAATTCGTTTGCCTGATGGGACGAATCAACCCGATTCGTCCCGTTGGCCGCCCCTACCATGAGGTGAGGGGTTTTATAGAATCTGATGTCGAAGGGGTATTCAGGTCATTTTGCGAGGTCGGGTTCGCGCCAGCCGACAATTCCAACCTAGTTTTTAGACTGGGCCGGGCCGTTTTATTGTCGGCTGGATCCAGTTGTAGTTGTTAAACTTGCGGGTTTGGTTTGAACTTGCTAAATCCAACCCGATTTCTACATGAGCCAAGTCAGCCTGTGTGGTAAGTGGTAAGTGGGGGAGGCTGCGGCCCAGGAGACCGGCTAAATTGACAGGCCCACACCCGTGGATGGAAAAGATGTGGGTGCAGATGGTAAGGATGTTTAGATTACTACGACTTTTTATTCTTGAGGGGAAAAAAACTATAAGGCAATCAGCATCATATCTTCTCTGAAGGCGTGCATAATTTTCTCAATAGTCAAGTTTGTAATTAGTTGTCAAGTATTATACAGTCGTGTGAGAGCTCTTTTAGAAATTTATACTGCTAAAATCAATTGATTATAGTTAAATACAGTAACTTTAAAAGAAAAGAAGAAAAAATCAACACTATGTTTTAAGCCTCCCATGCACTTCCAGATTAAGCGCTAGTACTGGTGACAGAGAATCCTGCCACAAGCACCGAGTCTTCACTAAAGTTCCTGGAAACAGGTGGAGCACTCTTCAGATCATATCCTTTGTTAGAAGTAATTTCCATTGAGTTACCGGCATTTGAGTACATTAGACCCTATCTCATGAGACTATGTATGAACATAAATCATATGAACAACCTGCTTTGTGAACTATATGATCTTGTTAAGAGTGGGGTTGTTCCTTTCTCTCCACAGCATTCAAGTTGCATACATCGTGAAGTACTGTCACTCGCGATGCGTGGCTTGGTCGTCCACTTCCTTTTAGCAAGTCCCACTGAACACCCGTTTGAAGGGAGCCCGTAGCAACATCACAGACACCAGACAACTTATCCTACTGCGGATGAGCGTCAAATGACAGTGAATCTTCATCGTCTTGCTGGCATCTTAAGCATCGCAAAGAAGAGTTGACTAAAAAATGTTTCGGGTACGTATATAGTCGCGCATTGCTTTGCACATTGCTTGTATCGGCAATTCGGGTCGGGTTAAAGGGTCGGGTCATCACGGGTCGATCTGTAATCGGGTTTGGGTTGACCTGACCCGGTTATATATACAAGTCAAAAATGTAAACAGGGGCCCGTCCGTCGACTTAGTCGGGTCAACCTGCCCCTCTTGTACCGATTTCAAAACCTTAAATAAAATTTCTCTACATAATACTTTCAAATTCTTGGGCGGTGTAGCTGGTCATCACACTAATCTCACACGCTGGAGGTGTCGGGTTCCGACGCATTTTTTGCTAATTTTATTTAGGTGGAGGGGGAGGCCGAGTGGCGGAGGAAGAGGTGGTGGGAGTGGTGACATAGGGCCTGAGGCGTCAAGGGGTAGGGGTGCGGAGGCGAGAGGGGAAGGGAGGCGAGAGGGGAAGCCGAGGGGGTGTGTGGGGGCGGCGAGAGACAGGGGGCGGCGAGAGGCAGGGGGAGAGAATAATAGGGTCAGACGGGTTCGGGTCGACCTTGTTGGAATTGAAGAATATAAGTATGAATCTTCGAGTTGAATTATGGCGAGATCCGTTGATCGAATCAATTGGATGATGGTTGGAGTGTGTTCTCCTTCCATTGGGGATGAACGTGGTATATTCACATGTTCAATTCCGACTTCGAATGAATGAGATATTCAAGTCTAAAGATTGCCTAATTCAAAGTCAAAACGGGACTAAAGGTAGCTAAAAGCATTTAGTCCCACATTGGCCATGGGATGGAAGTTTGTGTTATATAAATAGAGAAAATTGAGAACAAAGGGCGTGCCCTTTGGGTACTTGGAGTTTTCGCGCGCGATTGGGAGGGGTCTATGCCCGCCCGCACGTGTGTGCGCGCGCGCCGCCGCTGGCGGTGGCGGCGGCCGGCCGGCGCCGGTGCCGGGCTCAGGCCTGGGTTCGGGTTCCCTACCTGGCCTGGTTCTTTTTGAATCGGGTCTCGCGGGTATGGATTGCAAGCATACCCGCTCCGCTACCCGAACCTTGGACTGCCAACAGTTGCGACTGTTGGGCTGCCAACAGACACGACTGCTGGGTCGAAAGGGTGCAACCTTTCATTGGGTTCGAACCCGTTGCCCCTCCTGGAGCGCTATATAAAGCGCTCCGATCTCTCAAATGAAAAGACACCAACACCAAGAGCAAACAACTCTCTCTCTCTCTCTCTTTCTGTCTAAGTTCTGAAGCAGAAGCAAGTCTGCGTTCTGAACTAGGAAGTAGAGTTCTGAAGTGAAGTGACTTCCCAAAAGGGAAGTGGGAAATCCGTAACTCGGTTTCCGAAGCGACTTCAAAAGAAGATTATGCAAAAATTCATTCTGAAAGAGGAATCAGAAAATTCAACATATTCTTTTATAGAATTGTTGTCTGAATCTGGTACTTCTAAAGAAAAATATTCTTCAACCTTCCATCGTCCTCAACAGTGGGTGCTCCTCCAAATTAAAGGCAAATATTCATCCGAAATTTGTCCTTGTACCGCTGCTTCAACGATCCTGTGGAAGGTACTGGTTGACTACGGTTCGACCGTACAGTGATTTGGTAGTGCTATCCAAATACCGTGAAGGAGTGTTGTATCTTGGGAGACCAGCGTCCATTATCCCGTTAGCACCGGTGCGGGGGACGTAATTGGCTTAAGGATATTCGCTCTAAGCGTACCTCACTCCAAATACTGTATAAGTGGATTAAGTCCTTTATACAGGGGATATACTTTACAATATATCGAGACTGATTTAGATTCAATCTAATTGGTGTTTAACCAAGGAAGGAAATTGAAAGGTAGTTCTTAAATTAAGGAACGTTCTATTAAACGGAAAACCTCCCACCTGATATTTGCCGACCTGGCCAATTAGATTGTTGATATCTCAGTGATCTTGATTAGTTGTCAGATTGATTCCTGTTAAGCAGAATTACCAACAATCTTAAGACAATTATAGTTTCTTACTTCTGTTCTGCTTGAACTGGAAGAAAATGTCTGAGACTAATCAAGATAGCTCAAGCAAGGCACCAAACATGCAAGCTTTGATGCCAACTCCACTTCCTAACCCGAAGCCGGAGAAGCCAGGAAAATTTGGTGGCACAGAATTCAAGAGGTGGCAACAGAAGATGCTCTTCTACTTGACCACTCTTCATCTGGCCAAATTCCTGCAAGAAGATCCACCAGAGCCTGCATGTAACGGCCCCAGTTTCTAATAAACAAGATTAGGCCTACAACAACATTTATCTCCGTTAACCTTAAATTAAGAAAAATTTTGGCAGCATCATCCTTAATATTCCTTTTTTTTTTTTTCACTTACAATAATCAAGATTTCGGCTCAAAGGCCTACTTATATCACCAATAATTTCGGCACACCCGGCCTACTTATCAATCACATATACCAAGTCTTAACCACAAACATATATCATGACTTCATTCCTTACATTGCAAGCATAGTCTTTACATCAACATTTCAAGAGTTACTTTCCAACAATAAGCATTCCCACATATTGTCATCGTTCCAAAATTCCAAAACATACCTATCCAAGGGATTCACAAACCCAGAACATAATATTACATACAAGACAAAGGTCTCAAATACTATAAGGACAAAATGTACATCAAGTACAACTTAACATGTTTTTCCATAAAGACTTCCATAGGGTCTATACCTACACATTTAAGATCACATAACAAAACCAAAATGATGCTACAATACATTATGCCATCCATAACTTAACCTTTCCATTTAGAGAGGTCCCTTACCCTTATCCAAACCTGAAAAGATGGAAATAAAATAAAATGAGCTCGACAGCTCAATGAGTAAACCATATCATAGGGAATTGATATAACACTTTCATAAGCTAAACAGTTTAGAAAAGATAAATTACAATGAGTCCCATGACAATAATTTATTCGAATTACCTTACTTGTTCCAAGTTCCATACATATGTGGTCTACATGACTACACCATCAAAAGTGACATTTAACTATATCATGACACAAAAGATATAATTGTATGATTATGTATGAAGTTTTCATGGGTAAGTCCACTCACATCAACTAGGCTCGTTATATTCATAAAGTGACAATTTAGATTAGCATAAGCAATATCAAACATGAATGCAACTTAGTAATCACTTATGGATATTATTCAATCTGAAAGAAATTTCCCCGTCTTCCACCCCCTACCGGCTCCCGCACGGCCCCTTCCTCCATATATATATAATTCATATAAAATATATAAATTTCCCCGTCTTCCCCCCTCCTACCGGCTCCCGCACGGCCCCTTCCTCCTTATATATATATATACATACGTGTGTCAAATCCCCGTCTTCCCCCTCCTACCGGCTCCCGCACGGCCCCTTCCTCCTTATATATATATAAATGCATCATACAAGTGAAAGTTATGATATTCATACTAAGCAATATAAACTAACTTACATGTCATGCCCAAAATGATGTGCCACAATAAAGAAACATGCACTAGGGTTTCCCAAAATCATAGTAACGCCATAATGCGCCAATTCCAACCCCGTATGCACATATGCAATCATCCACATGTACTCACTAGTACACCACATAAAGTTATGACATAAAGAGGGATTATTCCCCATGCACTCTTGTGAACATAAAGCAAGCTTCAAGTTTATATCATATCCATATCGAATCGATTATCATGATAATAACCAAGAAAGATAGCGACATAACACGCTAATTTGGCTCAATAGGCATACATAATATACTAGCACAAGAGTTCTACACACACATATCATAACGATGTAATGTAGAGACATAATCAAGCATATACTACTCTTTTGCATTTTCATTAACCTAAAGTTACTTAACAAACAGCGAATTTAAGATACTAAATTGCCTTATCTAAGTCAAATTAGTGAGTTAAAACATGTATACCACACATTTATCACATCACAATATGATATAGGGCACAATAATTAAGTAATACTCATCGATTTTCATCTAGCGTAAAGATATCACAAAAACAGCAAATAATACCATTGTGAGTCACCTACACAAATGTAAAGTTCTGATTTTTCAAGCATTAATAGGATAACATAATCCCAAATGGTTAGGTTTACTCACTATGTTTCAATACCCTGAAACAGAGAATTAAGCCTCAGAATAATGCTGTTTGGCCGTGGGAGATCTCACCCCCAGCTCACCAGGAACCTCCTCCCCAAAGATCGAGCCTTCTCTCCCCCAAATTGCCGCAGAAACCTCTCCTTTGCCGCGGTTCCGCGGCAAAGTAACAGAGCCCCGCGCTCTGCTGCGGCTCTGCTTGCTGTGCGCCTGTGTCACTGCCCTCCCTCTCGAGGATTTCTGCTTCAGAGTCTAGAAGAGTAGGAATTCGGGCAAAAAGAGGGTACCCTAGTTTCAATTCTTAAATTTCTATGGATGAGATGAAATGGGGGATTTAGGGCTTCAATTTCTTCACCATTGCAAGGAAAATTTTCAGGATTTGGGAGAAAAATTCTGCAGAATTTTGAGTGAGGAAGATGAAGAGGCAAGCTTCTAGTCAACTCCTTGGAATTGCAAGAACTAGGTGGCGTATCCTCATGATGCCACTTGGCCAAGACTCTCTCTCAAGGTGCCACATGGAAACCCAACTTTCAAGAATCATTAGCCCATTTAATCTCCCCCCTAATACATACTTACCACTAAAAAGGTATTAGGATAAGCATGGTGATTAATAATATTAGCCCCTTTAATCTTCCCCCTAATGCATACTTACCACTAAAAAGGTATTAGGATAAGCTTGGTGATTAAGGGGATATGATGGATTAGGTTGACATTTTCTTTTACCATTACCTAAGTCATAAATTTGCCCAAAATACATGCACATAAGCCTTCATGCTAAACATTTTTAGTCACCACAATCAAATGATTAAATAAAAACATTGAAAAGGGAAGTGGGTCTATTAATTAAGTTTAATTTGTTGACATAGAATTATGGAGGGTGACTACTTCTATATAATGCCTTAAACAACATTCTTAATATTTAAGGTGAGGAGGAATTAGATACAATAAAATTTTGGTTGTTACATTCTCCCCTCCTAAAAGAGAGCTTCGTCCCCGAAGCCTGACGTACCTTGGAAAAGTTGCGGGTAATTCTGCATCATCTCTTCCTCTGATTCCCAGGTAGCTTCTTCAATCTCTTTACTTCTCCATAAAACCTTCACTAAAGGGATTGCTTTGTTTCGCAGTTGTTTCTCCTTCCTGTCTAGGATTTGAACCGGCTCCACAGTATATGACAAGTCGTCTTGGAGCTGCAGTGGTGAGTATCTAAGAACATGGCTCGGATCTGGTACATACTTCCTCAATTGGGACACATGAAATACGTCATGTATTTTCTCAATCTCTGGTGGTAAAGCTAACCGATACGCCAGAGGTCCAATTCTTTTCAGTATTTCAAAGGGTCCAATATACCGGGGGTCCAACTTATTCCGTTTGCCACCCCGTACCATCCCTTTTATTGGTGATACCTTCAAGAAAACTTTGTCGCCTTCTGCAAACTCCAAAGGTCTTCGGCGCCGATCCGCATATGTCTTCTGTCTACTCTGGGCCGCCTTCATTCTCTTCCTTATCATCCGGATCTTCTCTGTTGTATCTACCACTATATCGGCTCCGAATAATGTTCGGTCTCCAATCTCTTCCCAGCAAATCGGAGATCTACACTTCCTGCCGTACAGGGCTTCGAATGGCGGCATTCCAATAGTAGATTGATAACTATTGTTATATGCAAACTCCACTAATGATAGGTATTTCTCCCAATTTCCCCCGAAATCCAACACGCATGCTCTCAGCATGTCCTCCAATATTTGTATAGTTCTTTCTGATTGTCCGTCGGTTTGCGGATGAGCAGCTGTACTTGGGTGTAGCTTGGTGCCCAGAGCTTGGGATAGACTGATCCATAGCCTTGACTGAAACCGAGGGTCACGATCTGACACAATCGTCTCAGGGACTCCATGAATCCTGATTATCTCTCGGAGGTAAATCTGGGCTAATCTATCCATCGAATAGTTTATTCGTATGGGCAGAAAATGAGCGGACTTGGTAAGTCGATCGACTATCACCCAGATGGCATCATATCCTTGAGGGGATCTAGGGAGTCCTGTCACAAAATCCATAGTAATATTACTCCACTTCCATTCAGGGATTTGTAAGGGCATGAGGAGTCCAGGAGGCTTCTTATGTTCAGCCTTAACTTGTTGGCATATCAAACATCTCTGTACAAAATTTGCTATGTCCTTCTTCATTCCTTCCCACCAAAAGTTCGCCTGTAAATCCTGATACATCTTGGTTGTTCCAGGATGTGCGGTGTAAGGAGTGCAATGGGCTTCAGTTAGAATTCGCTCCTTGAGCTTAAAATCTGACTGTATAACTATTCGGTTTCCCTTCCTCAGCAAATCCCTGGAAATAATAAATTCTTGGGTTTCACCTCTTTGCACTTTCTCAAAATTCTTAGCTGTCTGATCATCTTTCCTTTGAGCTTCCTTGATTTCTTCATAGAGATCGAAACCAATACTAATTTGATTTATATGGTTCACTCCATCCCGGGGCCCTCTTATGTGAATTTCAAGTTGCATTCTTTCCATCTCCCTTATCAACTCCGATTGCTGTGTTAACAATGCTGCCAAGGATCCTCCAGACTTCCGGCTCAGAGCATCGGCCACCACGTTGGCCTTTCCGGGGTGATAATGAATGTCCAAGTCATAGTCCTTCATTAACTCTAACCATCTTCTTTGGCGCATATTCAGTTCCTTTTGGGTGAAAATATATTTCAGGCTTTTATGATCTGTATAAATATCACATGATACTCCATAAAGGTAGTGCCGCCAAATTTTTAAGGCAAAAATGACTGCAGCTAACTCAAGATCATGGGTAGGGTAATTTTTTTCATGGCTCCTTAGTTGTCTAGAAGCATATGCAATTACCCTCCCATTTTGCATCAATACACACCCCAGGCCTGACTTTGATGCATCACTGAAAACTACATAACCTTCGTTTCCAATGGGCATGGCTAAGATTGGAGCCGATGTTAACTTATCTTTTAGTTCTTAAAAACTTTTCTGCTGATCATCTCCCCAATGGAATTTGAGGCCTTTCTTAGTTAACTGGGATAAGGGTGCAGCTATCTTAGAAAATCCTTCTACAAACCTCCGGTAATATCCAGCCAATCCGAGGAAGCTTCGCACCTCAGTGACATTGGTAGGTTGAGGCCATCCCTTTATCGCCTCAATCTTTGTGGGGTCCACTGATATTCCTTCTTCATTTATGATGTGACCCAAGAACCCAACTTCATTCAGCCAGAACTCACACTTCTTAAGCTTTGCATAAAGTTGCTTCTCTCTCAATAATTGTAACACTATCCTCAAGTGTCTTTCATGATCCTCCTTGCTCTTTGAATAGATCAGTATGTCATCAATGAACACCACTACGAACTGATCTAGATATGGCTGGAAAATTCTATTCATCAAATCCATAAATGCTGCTGGAGCATTGGTCAAGCCAAATGGCATTACTAAAAATTCATAATGGTCATATCTGGTCCGAAAGGCAGTCTTAGAAACATCTTCCGGTTTGATCTTTAATTGATGATATCCTGATCTTAGATCTATCTTAGAAAATATGCTGGCACCCTGAAGTTGGTCAAATAGGTCATCAATCCTTGGCAAAGGATATCGATTCTTGATAGTGACCTTGTTCAGCTCTCGATAATCTATGCACAACCTCATGCTCCCATCCTTCTTCTTAACAAATAATACCGGAGCACCCCAAGGTGATACACTCGGCCGAATAAACCCGAGGCTCAGCAACTCTTGCAACTGGTCCTTCAATTCATTCATTTCTGCGGGTGCCATTCTATAAGGTGCCCTGGATATGGGACTTGTCCCAGGTAGAAGATTAATGGAAAATTCTACTTCTCTATCTGGGGGTAAGCCGGGTAGATCCTCCGGAAAGACATCAGGATAGTCTCTTGCAACTTCTATGTTTTCAATCTTAATCTTCATGTCTTCTTCACTAATAAGGGTTGCCAAAAATCCTTGATACCCTTGCCTCAATAACTTAGTGGCCTTTAAGGCAGAAATGACTGGAGTGCTGATTTTATTCTTCATCCCTTCATAAACTCTTTCGGGAGTCCCCTCCAACTTAAAAATTATCTTCTTCTGATAACAGTCTACATGAACCCGATATGTTGACAACTAATCCATTCCTAGGATGATGTCAAACTCCATTTCTCCTAGCTTAATCAGGTCTGCCTGTGTCTTCATCTCACCTATGATGATTTTACATCCCTTATAACACTCGCTAGTGGTCACTCTGGCGCCTACAGGGGTTGACACCACTAGTTGATAGCTCAAGGGTTCAGATTTCATGTTAATAGTTGCAGCAAAAGATGAAGAAATAAAAGAGTGTGTAGCACCGGGATCAAACAATACTCGAGCAACATTATCGGATACATAGACGGTACATTCCACTACGGCATTGGATGCTCGAGCCTCCTGCTGAGTGATTGCATTCATCCTTCCCTGAACTCTTGGTTGTTGTACAGATGCTTGTGCCATGGCCGAGCGAGTTCTGTTGAAAGGTTGTCGATAGGCGGTAGCTGGTCCTCCTGTTGTAGGGGCGATTCCCATGGTTGGTCTTCCCGTCCCTCTGCTAACTCCTGGGTATCCATGTAAGTTTGGGCAGTCCCTCCTCATGTGACCCATTCTTCCGCAGAAAAAGCATTGCTTACCGGTGGCGCAACTACCAGTGTGACTTTGGTTGCACCTTGGACACCGTTGGTTTCCTGCAAAGTTGGAGCGTTGGGAGGACATTGGTGATGCTGAATGGGGTAATCCCCTATGCTTGGGCCATGTGTTCATCTTGCTTCCCTGGGTGGGCATGATGGAAGATCCCGTGCTTTTGTCGGGCCTCATGGGCTGAGTCCCAAAACTCGGTGCATTATTATACCGGGGGCGCTTCATATAGGGCAGTTCCCTGGTCCTCATCTCTTGATTCTCCTGCATATCCCTTTCAATTTCCATTGCCTTCTCTACAGCTTGACTGTAAACTTGCAGTTGGAAAGGGATTAACTTACTCCTGATTTCTGGCCTCAAGCCCCTAACGAACCTCTTCGTCCTATCTTCCTCCTCGGACACCAATTTCTCAGCATACCTGGACAGCTGAGTGAATTTAGCTTCATATTGACTCACTGTCCATTGCTCCTGCTTCAGCTCTTGGAACTCCATCGCAAGTCGGTCCTTCACTACTCCAGGGATGTACTTTTCATTGAACTTTGCAACTAAGAAGTTCCAAGAGATCTCCCTTCCCAAGTTCTTAGCTCCTCCTTTTACCATCTCCCACCAGCGCTCGGCCTCTCCTTGGAACATGAAAGAAGCGAAAGATACTCGCTGGGTCTCAGTACATTCCATTACCTCCAGTATCTTTTCAATTTGTCGGAGCCATTCTTCAGCTTGAATAGGGTCAACTCCTCCTCTGAAGGCTGGTGGGTTGAGCTTTTGAAATTGTTCAAGAGCTCTACGAGGGTTGTTTACACTTGCCAACTGCAACAGCCAATCTGGGATTCTGTCCGGCACTCCCCGATTAGCATTAGATTGCCCACTCAGAATTTCTTGACTTGCCGGGGGATGGACGCTCCCAATTGCGCTGTGCAATGGGACGTTGCCCTCCGAGTTGGCATCGGATGGAGGAAAATTCAAATCCATCTAATACCTAGAAGAATAGTTGCACATAATCAATGGTAACTCAATGATGACAAGTAGAGTAGTTCACAAACAAAACACTGATTTCATTTATGCATAAAGCGTTTTCATAGCAACATATACATTAGCATGGCTGCAGTCATTCAAAACATACCAATGCAGTCAAAAAGGGATACAGGTTCATACATGTAACTATTGACGACCACTTTCTTTACAAAAAAATATATATATATACTTATGTGAATCGACATTCCTTTTCTTCAAAAACAAGAACGACAAAAACAAAAAAAAAAAAAATGCCACCCAACTAAACTCCCTTCAAGGGGTGATGTTAGATCCCGAGGAGCTCTCCCCCCGATCTTCCCCTACAGGTTCCTCTTCTGGATCCTCTTCTTCTGGTTCTTCTTCTATTGGTTCTTCTTCTACTTGTTCTTCTTCCATTGGTTCTTCTTCCATTGGTTCTTAACGGCCCCAGTTTCTAATAAATAAGATTAGGCCTACAACAACATTTATCTCCGTTAACCTTAAATTAAGAAAAATTTTGGCAGCATCATCCTTAATATTCCTTTTTTTTTTTTCACTTGCAATAATCAAGATTTCGGCTCAAAGGCCTACTTATATCACCAATAATTTCGGCACACCCGGCCTACTTATCAATCACATATACCAAGTCTTAACCACAAACATATATCATGACTTCATTCCTTACATTGCAAGCATAGTCTTTACATCAACATTTCAAGAGTTACTTTCCAACAATAAGCATTCCCACATATTGTCATCGTTCCAAAATTCCAAAACATACCTATCCAAGGGATTCACAAACCCAGAACATAATATTACATACAAGACAAAGGTCTCAAATACTATAAGGACAAAATGTACATCAAGTACAACTTAACATGTTTTTCCATAAAGACTTCCATAGGGTCTATACCTACACATTTAAGATCACATAACAAAACCAAAATGATGCTACAATACATTATGCCATCCATAACTTAACCTTTCCATTTAGAGAGGTCCCTTACCCTTATCCAAAGCTGAAAAGATGGAAATAAAATAAAATGAGCTCGACAGCTCAATGAGTAAACCATATCATAGGGAATTGATATAACACTTTCATAAGCTAAACAGTTTAGAAAAGAAATTACAATGAGTCCCATGACAATAATTTATTCGAATTACCTTACTTGTTCCAAGTTCCATACATATGTGGTCTACATGACTACACCATCAAAAGTGACATTTAACTATATCATGACACAAAAGATATAATTGTATGATTATGTATGAAGTTTTCATGGGTAAGTCCACTCACATCAACTAGGCTCGTTATATTCATAAAGTGACAATTTAGATTAGCATAAGCAATATCAAACATGAATGCAACTTAACAATCACTTATGGATATTATTCAATCTGAAAGAAATTTCCCCGTCTTCCACCCCCTACCGGCTCCCGCACGGCCCCTTCCTCCATATATATATAATTCATATAAAATATATAAATTTCCCCGTCTTCCCCCTTCCTACCGGCTCCCGCACGGCCCCTTCCTCCTTATATATATATACATACGTGTGTCAAATCCCCGTCTTCCCCCCTCCTACCGGCTCCCGCACGGCCCCTTCCTCCTTATATATATATAAATGCATCATACAAGTGAAAGTTATGATATTCATACTAAGCAATATAAACTAACTTACATGTCATGCCCAAAATGATGTGCCACAATAAAGAAACATGCACTAGGGTTTCCCAAAATCATAGTAACGCCATAATGCGCCAATTCCAACCCCGTATGCACATATGCAATCATCCACATGTACTCACTAGTACACCACATAAAGTTATGACATAAAGAGGGATTATTCCCCATGTACTCTTGTGAACATAAAGCAAGCTTCAAGTTTATATCATATCCATATCGAATCGATTATCATGATAATAACCAAGAAAGATAGCGACATAACACGCTAATTTGGCTCAATAGGCATACATAATATACTAGCACAAGAGTTCTACACACACATATCATAACGATGTAATGTAGAGACATAATCAAGCATATACTACTCTTTTGCATTTTCATTAACCTAAAGTTACTTAACAAACAGCGAATTTAAGATACTAAATTGCCTTATCTAAGTCAAATTAGTGAGTTAAAACATGTATACCACACATTTATCACATCACAATATGATATAGGGCACAATAATTAAGTAATACTCATCGATTTTCATCTAACGTAAAGATATCACAAAAACAGCAAATAATACCATTGTGAGTCACCTACACAAATGTAAAGTTCTGATTTTTCAAGCATTAATAGGATAACATAATCCCAAATGGTTAGGTTTACTCACTATGTTTCAATACCCTGAAACAGAGAATTAAGCCTCAGAATAATGCTGTTTGGCCGTGGGAGATCTCACCCCCAGCTCACCAGGAACCTCCTCCCCAAAGATCGAGCCTTCTCTCCCCCAAATTGCCGCAGAAACCTCTCCTTTGCCGCGGTTCCGCGGCAAAGTAACAGAGCCCCGCGCTCTGCTGTGGCTCTGCTTGCTGTGCGCCTGTGTCACTGCCCTCCCTCTCGAGGATTTCTGCTTCAGAGTCTAGAAGAGTAGGAATTCGGGCAAAAAGAGGGTACCCTAGTTTCAATTCTTAAATTTCTATGGATGAGATGAAATGGGGGATTTAGGGCTTCAATTTCTTCACCATTGCAAGGAAAATTTTCAGGATTTGGGAGAAAAATTCTGCAGAATTTTGAGTGAGGAAGATGAAGAGGCAAGCTTCTAGTCAACTCCTTGGAATTGCAAGAACTAGGTGGTGTATCCTCATGATGCCACTTGGCCAAGACTCTCTCTCAAGGTGCCACATGGAAACCCAACTTTCAAGAATCATTAGCCCATTTAATCTCCCCCCCTAATACATACTTACCACTAAAAAGGTATTAGGATAAGCATGGTGATTAATAATATTAGCCCCTTTAATCTTCCCCCTAATGCATACTTACCACTAAAAAGGTATTAGGATAAGCTTGGTGATTAAGGGGATATGATGGATTAGGTTGACATTTTCTTTTACCATTACCTAAGTCATAAATTTGCCCAAAATACATGCACATAAGCCTTCATGCTAAACATTTTTAGTCACCACAATCAAATGATTAAATAAAAACATTGAAAAGGGAAGTGGGTCTATTAATTAAGTTTAATTTGTTGACATAGAATTATGGAGGGTGACTACTTCTATATAATGCCTTAAACAACATTCTTAATATTTAAGGTGAGGAGGAATTAGATACAATAAAATTTTGGTTGTTACACTGCAACTGATGCATGGACTCAATGTGACTTCCTTTGCCGAAATTATATTTTAAATGGACCGGATGACTCTCTTTACAATGTCTACAGTCCTATCACAACGGCAAAGAAGTTATGGGCCAGTCTTGACAAGAGTACAAGACTGAGGATGCTGATACCAAGAAGTTCGTCGTAGGACGATTTCTGGAGTATAAAATGGTGGACAGCAAGACTGTAATCAGTCAGGTGCAAGAATTCCAACTTATCTTGCACGAGATAAAAGCCGAAGGTATGATTCTTCCTGAAACATTTCAGGTGGCTACTATCGTGGAGAAACTCCACCTGCGTGGAGAGATTTCAAGAACTACCTGAAACACAAGCGAAAGGAGTTGAAATTGGAAGATCTCATTGTGAGACTTCGAATCGAGGAGGACAACAAAAAGTCCGAGAAAAGGAGCAGTAAGAACTCCTACGAAGCAAAAGCCAATGTGATCGAAGACTCAAAGGGGAAAGCGTCTACTTTCAAAGGCTTAAAGCGGAAGAAGACTTCCCAGGGGTACAAAGGCAAGGTCCAAGAAGGTAAGAACATGCGCTTCAAGAGAACCTGCTACATCTGCAACAAAGAGGGGCATAAGGCAAATGAATGTTGCAGCCGTCTCAAAAAGAACAAGAAAAGCCACCCACAGGCAAACTTGACCGACCATGAGTCTCCAAGCCTTTCAGCTGTGGTGTCAGAAGTGAATCTGACAACCAATAATAAGGATTGGTTGGTAGACACTGGAGCTACTCGGCACATCTGCTCTGAGAAATTTTTATTCTCTCAATATCAAATACTGGAGCAAGATGAGCAACTATTCATGGGTTATTCAGCTTCCTCAAAGGTTGAAGGAAAAGGTAAGGTCATCCTGAAGTGGACATCGGGGAAAGAGCTTACTCTTAACGATGTGCTTCATGTTCCAGACATCCGCAAGAATTTGATCTCCGGATCAATACTTAGTAAGAAAGGATTTAGAATGGTGTTTGAATCCGATAAATTTGTACTTACTAAGGGAGGGATGTATGTGGGAAAGGGTTATCTTGTTGATGGACATTTTAAAGCCAATGTTGCAGTGGTAGATAAAAAGTCTGTGTATTTGTACCCAAAGCTTATAAATAAAGGAAAATCTTCTGTTTATTTGCTTGAGTCTCCTAATTTGTGGCATGCTAGATTAGGGCATGTAAATTACAAGTCATTAAAGAACTTGTCTAATCTGGGATATATTCCTAAACTCAACTTGGAAGAAATTCGCAAGTGTGAGATTTATGTTGAGGCCAAGCTGGCGAAAAATTCATTTCACTCAATTGATCGAAATACAGAACCTTTAGGGTTAATTCATAGCGATTTGTGTGACTTGAAGTTTATGCCAACTAGAGACGGTAAAAAGTATTTCATTACTTTTATTGATGACTGTACAAGATACTGTTATGTGTATCTTTTAAACAGTAAGGATGAGGCAATAAATATGTTTATAACATATAAAACCGAAGCTGAGAATCAACTCAACAAGAAAATCAAGATTCTAAAATCCGATAGAGGCGGAGAATATGAATCAAATAATTTTAGTGAGTTATGTGCTAATTTTGGTATAATCCATCAAACTACAGCACCATACACTCCTCAGCAGAATGGAATTGCTGAACGGAAGAACAGAACTTTGAAGGAGATGGTTAATTTCATGCTCGTAAGTTCTGGAGCTCCGCAGAACTTGTGGGGGGAAGCTCTATTAACTGCAAATTATATTCTAAATAAAGTACCCCACAAGAAACTTGGTCTTATACCATTCGAGTTATGGCATGGAAGGACACCTTCCTACCATTACCTCAAAATGTGAGGGTGCTTAGCAAAGGTGCTAGCACCATTACCTAAAAAGACTAAGTTGAGAGTAAAAACTATGGACTGCATATTCATAGGCTATGCCTTGAATAGTAGTGCCTACAGATTTCTGGTTCATAAATCAGAGATACCAGATATTCATGTAAACATGATTATCGAATCTAGAGATGCTGTGTTCTTTGAAGACATCTTTCCGTACAAACGGGAAGCAGATAAGACTTCTGGGAAAAGAACACACGAGATGGCGTTCAGGGACGAAAGTTCCGAGGAACCGACTGTTAATGCGGAAACTGAACCAAGAAGAAGTCAGAGATCTAGAATCTCAAAATCTTTTGGTCCAGATTTCATAGCATACGCTATTGAGAGCGAGCCTCAAATATTTAAAGAGGCTATGTCAACCCCAGAAGCACAAATGTGGAAAGAAGCTATAAATAGCGAAATAGAATCCATACTAAGTAATCATACTTGGGAATTGGTAAACTTGCCTCCTGGCAGTAAACCAATTGGGTGTAAGTGGATTTTTAAACGAAAATTAAAACCCGATGGATCTATCGATAAGTACAAGGCTAGATTAGTAGCCAAGGGTTATCGACAAAAAGAAGGACTTGACTACTTCGATACTTATTCACCAGTAACAAGAATAACGTCCATTCGGATGTTGATTGCAATAGCAGTATTGCATAACTTAGATATCCATCAAATGGATGTCAAGACTGCATTCTTAAATGGTGAATTAAATGAAGAGATATATATGGAGCAACCTGAAGGATTTAAAGTCAAGGGCCAAGAACACAAGGTGTGTAAATTGGTAAAATCCTTATACGGTTTAAAGCAGGCTCCAAAACCATGGCATGAGAAATTTGATAGTGTCATGATCAGAGATGGATTCACTATCAATGAATGCGATAAGTGTGTTTACACTAAAACAGTTGGAAATGCATGTATCATTGTTTGTCTTTATGTAGACGACATGTTGATACTTGGGACTAATATTGAGATTATTAAAGTCCACTAAACGAATGTTATCCAACAGTTTTGACATGAAGAATCTGAGTGTTGCTGATGTAATTTTAGGAATTAAAATACCAGAACACCAGATGAAATCAGTCTATCTCAATCTCACTATGTGGATAAGATGATAGAAAGATTTAAGGATCATGGGATAAAGGAAAATACAAATCCTTTTCTCCCACACATCCACCTTCATAAGAATACAGGAACTGGAATACGCCAGCTGGAGTATTCTCAGATTATCGGAAGTCTAATGTATTTGATGAATTGCACTAGACCCGATATTGCTTACGCTGTAAGCAAGTTAAGTAGATACACTAGCAATCCTAGTGATCTACATTGGACCGCTCTACTACGAGTATTGGGTTACGTATCACATACCAAGGAATATGCCTTAAGATATGGACAGTATCCACCTGTACTGGAAGGATACAGTGATGCTAATTGGATTGCAGATTCTGAGGAATCAAAATCAACTAGCGGATACGTATTTACTCTAGCAGGAGCAGCGGTATCATGGAAGTCTTCTAAGCAAACATGTATTGCCCGTTCCACTATGGAATCGGAATTCATAGCCTTAGATAAGGCTGGAGAAGAAGCAGAATGGCTTCGACAATTCTTAGAAGATATACCATTATGGCAAAAGCCAGTGCCCGCTATATGTATACACTGCGATAATCAAGCAGCTATATCTAGGGCACAAAATGTTATAAACAACGGTAAGTCTAGACATATTCGTCGTAGACATAATACCGTGAAGCAGTTGCTCTCAAATGGAATTATCTCTATTGACTTTGTATCGTCAAAAGATAATTTAGCGGATACGCTTACTAAAGGTTTAAGTGGAGAGCGTATAAACTTACCAAACTTCGAGCCACGTAGGTAGTGTCTCCATACTCAAAGACAGTGAATCACAGCTGTCATCTCCTTCTCTTGTACGATATACCGCCTCTCGGTATCTTTGGGGGACTCGGGTCTGGCCCGCAACTCGGCTGGGTTGGACCCATGCTGGTCCGAATATTTTTTAAAAAATAAAAAAACCATTTATAATATTAAATACTTTTTTCCCATAAATTTTACAACATCGTTGGGTGGTGTAGTTGGTCATTAGGTTTGTATGGTTGTGGACCTTGTGGTTTAGGTCGTGGGCTTAAACCTGAGGATTAACAAATTTATTTTGACATTTTATTTCCCCCTTGGAGGGGTCGGGGAGTGCTGGGGGGCGTTGGAGGGGGTGGCGGGATGGGAGGCGGAGGGGGGCAGCGCGGAAAGGGTGGCGAGCGGCAAAGGGCCGGGCCACGCCTAGGTGCGGGTTAGGCCCAGGCTGGGCGGGCCGTGGGCCCCCAAAGGCGAACATGGGCACGAGTCATGGGGGAGTCGTGCCCGGGCCGGGTATGTCCCGATTACCAGGTAGGCCGGGCCCGGGCCAATTCAGGTCGTGCCCGTGTGGGTTGCCGCCCCGGCCTAGTTGACACTCTTGCACGTGACACTCATGTCCTTACTGGCTGTGTTGAGTCGTGTCGAGACCATTACAACCATTGCACAAAAATAAATTGGTAAATCACAAGCTCTAACACAATCTAAACTATTATTTTCCCGACCCACACACCAAAAATTTCCATACCATCCCCGTATTACCTGGGGAGCCCATTACTTCACCAACCCAACCCTGTCCTATGCTGTTAAATTATTCTATAAGATTCACCCAAATAAGATCGGATTCACATCCGAATCGATCTCACTGAATCCAATCCACTAACACTAACGGGTCAAAAAATGTACTCGTGGACCCAAAATCTGGCCCATGTCCGATTGGGCAGCGGCCGACAGCACTTGTGGGCAGAGCACCATGAAGCGCATTTTAGAAACCACCGGCATCTCCTTCCTCCCCCGATACCCGAAGGAAATTTGGCCCCCAAAAAGGAAAAAAGGTTCATTTTCCCTTTGGAGATCGAGATCGAGATCGAGATCGATGAGAGAAGAGCTTGTAGGCTCAGGGACAGTGGATCTAGTCCATATTGGCAGATCCGCTTCGCCTCCTCCGACTCCAGCGGCGAGGTAACAGCCACTCCTTTCTTTCTCTTTCTCTGCTCTCTTCATTGGTTCTTAAAAACTGGTAGAATTAGACTGATGTAATGGTAGGGCTATGTTAGATGCAGTGTTTCTTCACTCCTGCGTTTGGTTTGATTGAGTTTCGGGTTTGTGGGTGGGTGGATTTGAAGAGACTAGCTCAGAGGGGATTAGCTTTGATGGGGCTTCGTGGAAATTTATCCAAATTTGTACATAACTCGCAAATTTTAGCTCAAAATAGTTTCTTTTTATGACACTCGGGTTAAATTTATTGGTTTTGTATGTGGGGTGTTGTTCATTCATTGTTACTGAAGATTGAGGGTTTTGCTGAAATTTTAGGTTTTGAAGGATATATGCCAGCGAGTTTCTTTGCCTTTTATGCAATTATTTCTTCTGGAGTGGAAGTTTTGGTGCGAACTTTGTGCCCTCCGAGCGAAATAAGCGTGAATTTAACATATATTTAATTTTGCCTGGAGGACAAAAGAAAATATAGAAGGAGTAAATCATTGAGCAACATGAACTTGTGGAAATTTCATGGTAACCATATTTTTCTTATTATAAACGTGCAAATGTTATCAGGTTAACAAGTACTTCAGTATAAACCTCTATAAAACACTCTGGTGGATGATACCACTTTTTAGTTTAGTCTAAATTTAGGGAAACTGCCATGAACTTTCATTTTTCTGCTGAAAATTATCATGGGCCTGCGCTGCTTTTCTGTGTGGAGCTACAATGAATTGTGCATTTACTTTTTAGAAAACTATCCATTGCCCCCTCTATCTGATGAGTTGTCACATGTCTTGCATATGTGATCTTTTATGGATGCAGATGCCCTTTCCTTAGCCTCTAATATTTGTCTTCTTCTTCTTCTTCTTCACATTAGGACTAAGTTCATATCTTAGTCTTCTTATCCAAAATGAGAAAGCATAATTTATATCCATATTGTGATTGTTGTGTGGCAAACTGGCCATGGATCCAGTCTTGCTAACTGTTCAAATCTAGTTTCGATTGGGTGTCAGTTGGTTTGAACAAGATGGGATCGCATAGAAGTAATTTTAATTGGGTTGTAATGGGTTTGAAGAAGTTGATCTAATTGTTTAAAGAGGGTGGGTTCAAAGAAAAGCAATTTTGATTTCCACGGGCTTGAATTAAAGCATGTGGGTTCAAAGAAGAGACATTTGATTCGGTTTTCAATGGATTTGGAGCGAAAGATAGGTTACAAAAGGGAAGTTTGTCTTGTTCTAGTGGGTTTGAAGAAGAAGGTAGGCTTAAAAAGAAGTGAATTCACACACACACACACACACACACACATCCTAACCCATCATGTAATCTTCAGTTTTGCATGAATTATTTTGTCTATCTGGGACTTTTTCCTGGACAACATTATTGCATGCAAAAGGATATGAAGGATCCTAAGGCATCCATCTATTGTTTGACTTTACATCTTACTTGTTGACCTATTGAGATTGTGCATATTACATTCATCTCTTATTGTGACTTTTTAAATTATTCTAAGCATGGTGTTGCTCGCCAGTTCTGCTGGGGCATCTTCACCTGCCGTGCAAACAAATATAGGAAGCACAGATTGGTTTGGCAGTGGACAAGGTTCCAAAGCTGGTTCTCAATCTGGAATTGGTCCACAACCTCCAAAAACGTCCTTGAGCACAAATGCTATTGTTGGTGGTTCTACTCGGGGTTCCTCACAACCTTCATGTCGACCATGGGAACGGGGGGATTTACTTTGCCGCCTTGCCACATTTAAACCTTCAAATTGGCCTGGAAAGCCAAAGGTTTGTATTCAATCAGCTTCCTCATCACCAAGTCAGTGTCCAGTTATATCATTTATTTGCTGGGTGTACGTTTTTTTTTCCAAATCATATTTTCTTTAATATCATATTGATCAGCAGAGCAGGATTCTGATGATAGTTTTAGATATGTCATGATATAGATATGATGCCGACCTACATATTCAAAAGTTTACTGCTTGAAGTAGACTAGTGCACTTAATGCCTTTTCTTGTTTAAGCTACAATGCACAAAAAACATACTTTAGTTTTTGTATGCATGCCTGATGCAGGGTGTGGCAATACGCACTCTTGGGCATCAAACAACTCTTGTCATGGAGTAACGTCTTTGCCTTTGTCAGTTGTCAAATCTTTGACTCAAAACATAAGAAGGGAATTGGAAGTCATGGAAAATACAATATAATATCTCTTCACCTTTTTGGGAAAAAAATGGTTTGCTCTTCTTTATTCAACCATTATGTATTTCCATTTTCTTCTGGAATTTAAGGAAGCTAGATTGCCTTCCGCTTTATGTTTTTGCAGCCCTTCCTTCCTCCGCTATGAATTTCTATGTGTTTATCCTTTCTTTAACACTATTAAAGTCCCTATCATTGCACCAAAATTCAAAATTTATGTGAGGGTTGAGGTATTTATATTTTAACACGCCCCGGCAAGTCGAACACCCTTTTTATGGGCCGAAACTTAGTCTACTTTGCTAGCGATATTTTTGATTTTAAATCCACTTAAATGCACTTGAGCCTGGGTTGCTTTATAACATATTAAAGTTATTATCACTGCACCAAAACTCTTAAGTTAAGGTGAGAGTTGAGGTATTTATATTTTAACAAACACAAAGCTACAATTCTCTCTCTTTTCCATAAAGAAAATATCTTTTCTTTTTCAATGTGCTTTACATCTAAAACATCTGTTAAATGAACATTCATGCATATAAAGATGCTTATGGATGTGTATTTGGCAGTGGGCTAGAGGAGATGACTAGTAAAAGGTGGAGGAATATCTAGTTGTGCGGAGGGGGTTGGGTGGGGATATGCAAATAAATTTTCTATGGCGATGTTTGTTTTGTTGTATCTGGGCTACTGTGCTGTGCAGCTGTACTTGCTGGTGACTCGAACAATCACATAACTGCCTATTGCAACTATAACTGCAGTTGCAAAAATTATCTAATTGCACCATATCCTCTTGCAGCCATCAATTCCTTAAGTGGTTATTGCAAGTTCATTGCAAGTGGCATCACATCACATATATCACACCATTCGACCCTGATGAATGGTTGACAAAGGTGAAAAATTTTGAATTTTTTTGGAGGAAAATTCAAATTAAGAGCAAAGTGAAATCTAGTGCTACTCGTTCAATTACAATGCAACCCTTGATGGTGCAATGGCTGTTCATTATTTGTAAGGCAAGAATAGGGTAGAGATATGGAGGGAATGGTGAACAAGCCAAAAAGTAGGTGAACTGAAAGCAATGGCTTGTGCTGGAATGGGTCACAAAAGATAATGCTGATGGGTGAGAAGAGAGGTTAATAGGAAGAAAGACAGACCTAGCATATCTTACCTTGTCTATGGAAGATTATGCAAATGAGTTTCAAAGCCTCAGAAAGGGGAGATCATGTCGTGTTGTGATCACCTCATACCAGAATACAAGGGAACTTGTAACTCCACAAGTGTATTCTCCGCCTAAGTTGCAAGAAGGAAGACTTGAAGGAAAAAAGATGAAGATATAGCTTGGGATCATTAGATTTATGAAAGATATTACTCCAATACAATAATGACCAACTTTTTTTGTTCAAGTATTGAAAAATTTAGAGGAATGGAAGCCAAACAAAGTAGCTGAGATGAATCATGGTCCCTGGGCAATGAACTTATAGAAAGATAAGTAGATGGGAAAGTCCTGTCATGTTGCACAAGCACGAATACACTAATTTGAGCACGACATGACACGACACACCTGTAAAACAAATTTTAAAAAGTACATAGAAAATAGAAGTTGTGTATCACGTGTGTTTGAGATGTATTTGACATGACACAAGTCTACATTTGAAGTGTTTGTGCCCGGGAAAGAAGAAATAAGTGCGAAGTAAGATAGAAAGATCTAGCATATCTTACTTTTATCATGTCCAAGCGCATCTGTCCCAAAATTTCCCAGCTCCGAAAGATCACCTTGTTGGAAATAGGCAAGGGAGCTCATGGTTGTCTAGCATGTTATGTTAGATGACAATATAAATCAATCAGGATAAATATAAAAAAACAGGTGGTAGGCGAGAAAATAAGATAAGGACAGTTAGTGTGGACCAGGGCTCATGAAATTTATGGTAGTATCTATCAGAAGGATGGTCCTTCGTTATTTTTACCAGAACTAAGGAAAGAGGAGGGAATGCACAACAATTCACACTTGCGTTGCACCTCGCACACAAAAAGAGGGTGGGAGGATGACCTTGACTTGTTTCCAAGAAGGAGATGGAGTTGCAGAGAGTTAATGAGACCCAATGGATATCATTTCGAGTATGAGAAGTATGTGTTTTGATTTGCTTAGCGGATTCATCTCCTTCAATATATTTTGATCCAGTAATTCCCTTTTTTTTGGATCTCATTAGGGCCTGGGCGTATCTCCCTTGTTCTTGTCTGATCGATATTCTCTAGACACAATTTCATTGCTATCGTTACTATTACTTATTTTTCTGTCAGATTCCGCCATACATATGACACACCATACATGCCTCATTAGTCCAGATGCGTACTTTCATATTGAGCTTTACTCATGCAATGAATATAAAGAACAGTAATATTTCAAACACAGTAAGTGCCAGATTACATCGAAACAGAAATATGAACTGTATCGAATCCCCTACTTGTAAGAATTTGAATTGCTCAAATTAAGTTATCATGATGTGTGAAATGATCTACGATGTACTGTCATACTGAGACCTACCCAACCCGTAAGAAATATGGAAGTTAAGCGTCGTCTTTTTTCCTCCTTTGTTTTTCTAATTCTGTGGCTTTTGAATTTCTTTCTCCATCAATAGGCGGTATTTCCTATCACTAATAGGAGTTTCTTTTGTCACCCTGAGGTAATCTAGGCATAGTTTTGAGTCTTAGCATTTTGTTTCGGATTTACCATTCTGTAGTTATACACCAGATAAGTAGGGGATGCCTAAATTAAACTATGTTCCAGGCATTTTATGAAAAGTGTTTTATCATATCTTGTGACATTGTATTACCTTTGTTATTGTGATGTTCTAGCTGAGCTGTGTATTATTATAAGTTGCGTCATAGTAAGCAATGATGAGGAAATGTAATTAATGCAATTGAAGTCATTACTCTTAGTTAATATAGGTTATTGATGGTTGACAACCTTAATTTTTTTGCAGCCTGTGCAAATAACTAGGAAATATAAAAGGCACAATGCACATACCAACTCCTTATGTAAGGCATCCGAGTCGGCCAAGACATGAAACAATTATTTCTATGAGTCTTGAGAAAGTATCTGCCAGACTCAACCCGCGTTTATTGGATCAGTTTTCACTTGGATTTATGGTTGTCCTAGAATGATTTGGCTTTTACCATGCCTGAATCTAAACCCCTAGCTTTGGTAATTCAAAAATGTTCACTTTCAAAATTTAATTTTGATCATGCCTGTACCTGTTATACAGGCTTGCACCTTTAGCTGTAATATATGTCACATTTTCATGTTCACGCGGATTTATTGAAATATACCTGATCTTCTAGCTTATATGGTTATTATGACCGCTTATATGGTTATTATGACCATGTTAGCAAAATATCAATTTATTTTTCTGCACTTTACTTTCAGCAGTATACCAATAAGTACTTTCTGTTCTGTTGTAATCCTTTTAGTGCGAAACCTGCAGGGAGCCAGTTCGCTGGCTTGTGCCAGGAGAGGATGGGTGAATGTTGACACTGACAAAATTGAATGTGAGGCATGTGGTGCACACCTTACATTTCTTGCATTAGCATCCTCTATTCCTCAAGAGGTGAGTTCCTACAGCATTACTGTTTATTTATCTATGCAGCTTCTGTTATTTATACTTGCCTGCATTACAAGGCCTGAACAGTACTTTGAAGTTTGATGAACATGTGAAGGAGCAATTCTTAAAATTTCTAACATTTCTGTTTAATTTTCTACAACTGCTGACTGTTTTATGTAATAGGTCCTGTTTTTGTCGTAGACTCTGACAGTGCTGCATATTTCTCAATCATAATATGCAGCTAATATGATTGCATGCTCCTTATTTGGAGCTAAGTTGTTCATTCCACGGCTTCTGTCTGTCTGTCCACTTTCTTGCTGGTGCAATAAATATCATTAGCAGCATTTACTTCACTGCTTTTTGATCAGCTACTCCATCAAGAGCCTAAGATCTGCAGTCTTTCTAAGACCGTCTTGTTTCTTATGCTGTAGTTGATAGTGCTGGAGAAGTTTTTGCAGAGCAGCTCGATGCAGGCCATAAAGTCACTTGTCCTTGGAAAGGAAATTGCTGTGCTGATAGCTTGGTGCAATTCCCCCCAACTCCACCATCAGCACTTATTGGAGGCTACAAGGACCGGTGTGATGGTTTGCTGCAATTTTTTGTCTCCCTGTAATAGCTTCATCTGCAATCGAAACTATGAGACTCTCAAGGGGCACAGCGATCGACCGCTTTCTATCACTATCAAATACATTTTTTTCTGAAGAACTGGGCTTTAGAGCAGACAACATACCACTATCAGAATTCTCTCGAGAGGAGACATTTTGTAGTTATTCTCATGTATGCTTATTCAACTCTATTGACTCTTTACAGTTAGTATACTGTTCATTATATTCAGATTTTATCCTTTTGGTCTCAATTTAAATTTATTCCTGCTTAAAAAAGAACATTTATTTGTATTTCCTTTCTTTGCAGGCCCAAAAGCTTATAAGCTTGTGTGGATGGGAACCTAGATGGCTCCCAAATGTACAAGACTGTGAAGAACATTCTGCACAATCCACCAAAAATGCATGCTCAATTTGCCCAACTGGAGATGAGCTTCACCGTTCTCACTTTCCCGAACTGAGCAAGAATACGTTCCCTGCCCCGGCCAAAAAAGATAAAGGAAAGAAGATAAAGTCCGTCCAAGAGTCTAGGTGCAACTTGAGGTCTCCTTTACTGGATTGTAGCTTATGCGGAGCTACTGTGAGAATCTTGGATTTCCTCACAGTTCCTCGTCCTGCTCGATTTGGCCCCAACAGCATTGGTAACACTGGTACTGGCAAAAAGCTGGTGCTGACACGCGGTACTAGTGCAGCCAGTGGAATCAATGGACGGGTTCCTGAAGATGACGAGAAAGAACGCATAGAGGACCGTGATGAAGCAGCTACGACTGATGAGGCGAAATCACTTTCGAATGCTTGTGTGGATTTGAATCTTACAATGGCTGGGGGTTTACCATCTACACAATCTGCCATGCCTGTGACCTCTGAGCATTTGGATGTTGGCAGTATGGGTAGAGATCTCATAATTGGGCAGCCATCTGGAAGCGAGGTTGGTGATCGTGCAGCTTCATATGAGTCTCGGGGTCCAAGCACTAGGAAACGCAACCTGGAGGAAGGTGGAAGCACGGTTGACAGGCCGCAGGACAGGATGCGTGCGGATAGCATTGAAGGGACTGTTATAGATCACGGCATTGATGAAGTAGATGATGATTCCCAGGCTTCAGATGGTCCTGCAAAGCGTTCACGTAGACTAGATATTTTTGATATGTATCATTCCTCACGAAGGGTAGACTCTTCAGGTGCTGGTCCTAGTCGTAATCTATGCCTTGACATTGATATAGATGTAAACAGAGCTGGGAGTGACTTGGCTATTGGCCATCCGTCTGCTAGAGATTCTGCTCGGCATCATCTGTTGTTGCTATGGATACCATTGGCCATAGTGCTGATGAAGATTCTATGGAAAGTGTTGAAAATTATCCCAGAGATCTTAATGACGTTCATTTACCCTCTCCAAGCATGTATAGGAACCTTGACATGAACGATGCATCGGAACCAAACTACAGCAATCAAGCACAGCAGAGCACCTGCTTACAACCTGCTGCTGGAAGTGTTGCTCGCGAAATGGGAGGCAGCAGTACCAATGAAGGGGAAGTAATCCTGAATGCAGAAACTGTTACTGCTTATGCTAGGGATAGGCTTAGTATAGGTATTAGTGGGGGGAGTGTTGGTATGGGTGCGAGTCATGAAGCTGAAATTCATGGGGCTGATGTATCTATTCACAGGGCTGATAGTGGTGTTGGTGATGCAGAGCCAATAGCTGAAGTTACTGAGAATCTGGGGCAAACCGGTGAATCTGCTCCAGGCCCTGGATTAATGGATGAGTTTGTACCAGAAGAAATGGGTAGAGAGGATCCTCAAGGTGATAGTCAAGATGTGATGTCACGGTCAGTAGGAAAAGCTGATAGCGGTTCAAAAGTTTATGGTTCAACAAAGGCTGACTCTATTGAAAGTGGGAAGAAGATGAGCCATAACCTGGGTCATGATAGCAGTGCTTGTCCTTCACTTTCTTGCAACGCGATGATATCTTCTGGTTATGATGCATCCAAAGAGGAGGTGACACAGAATGGCAAGACACTTCCTGCTTCAAATTATATTACTGGAAATGGGTTAGGTAATAATCACCATCTGAACTGAAGTAGCATAAATGTTTTGTGTTTCCTCTTTTAATTTTATTATGAAAAAGGTCGGGAAGTTTTATCTGATGGTGTGCCTGGACCTGGAACGTTTGGGTTTCATATTTAACATCCCCCCCCCCCCCCCCCCCCCCCCCCCCCAACCACAACCCCCCACCCAGAAGATTTGTGATTTTGGGGTGGCAGCATCACTGTGCTCATGAGTTTCAGAAATGTGTTCTCTTTTTTATGATATGACTTGTAAATTTTTTCCCCAACATCTTTGTATGGAATTTGCATTTTTCATACTTCGATTTCTCAACTTGCAATTGAAGTGGTTTACTCGTTCTCTGAACCCTTTCATAGACTAAATATTTAATTTCAACCATCCCTTTTATGAGAGTTATAATGGCAATTGGTTTAGGTATGTTAAATAGGGAACAATGGTATCTGATTTAGGTATGCTAAGTATGGAACAGAGTGTATCGATTTTTATATGCAGCTTGAAGGTCTTCATTAGAATTCTAGGTCATGAATAAAATTTGTAATATTTTTACACTGGCATGACATTTGAATCCTATTGCACGAAGAAGTTGTATGCTGACCCATTATCTACTTGTGCTGTTGAGCATAAGGCTTAGGGATTTATATTTGCTCGTCAACCATATATGTTCTTTTGGTGCTTTTGTTTCCTAATTTTGTATTTCCTGAGGTGTTTCCAGGACCTTATGCAATCCATGAAGTTTAAGATACTTTATCTGATTCCATGTAGATAACTTGTCACTATGGTTTCCTTATGATGATCCTGCCTTCATGTCACTTTTCATTGTCTATTTTTCACAGTGGTTTGTTTGCTCATTCATGCAGATTTATCTTTGCCATTTGGTTATTCATCGTAATGCATAGATTTTGATATTCCTTCTAATTGTAGTATTGTGAGTAACAAAGTTTCTCTGCTCGTTTTCCAGTGCCAGCAAATGGAGAAAATGACTATGAAGCGGAAGCTGGAGAATTTGATCCAATTAAGCATCACAACACCTATTGTCCTTGGGTAAATGGGAACGTTGCAGCTGCTGGTTGTAACATTAACAGTGATTCTAGTTCAAGCAGTTCTATAGCAGTTTGCGGTTGGCAGCTGACACTGGATGCCCTTGATACTTTTCAAGAGCTTGGCCACGATCCCAATCAAACAATGCAATCTGAGTCAGCTGCTTCTTTATACAAGGTTAATTCAGCTCATCTGTTCTCCACAATGACCTGAAAATTCAAATTTACTTGCATACCAAATACTTTCAATAAAATGCATTATCTTTCTTTTACTCTCTTTTAATTTTATATTAAAAAAAAAAATCAATACGCACATGCCGTATGTAATAGAGACATGCTTTATGTAACTTGCAATCTATGCCGCGAAGAATCTAGCAAATTTCTTTCTTCATTGCCATCTCCACTACTTCCTGTGGAAATTTTGTATAGTGTAAACACTGCCTACCAGATAATCTACTGGACTAGTTCCTTCTTGCTATATGATCTAGAAGGACTTATGCAGGTTTTCTTACTCAAGCCTACCGGATAGTCTACTAGACTGTGTTTCTGTAATTTAAATTCCGAATAAACTGGAGGAATTGGCGGTGGCGTTTAAAAGTAAAACAGATTAGGATGAATGGAAAGAGGGTTCTTTAGGGTTTGACTGTAATAATAGAGTTTGAAATGTTACTTCCGCTGCTGGTCTTGAATGCAACACTGGCACTGAGAAATCTCTCTTAGACATGCGCGCTTGAGCGCACACCCCTTCCATGACACATAGGACTAACTATTATTATTACACCCCCTTTATGTGGTTGGCATTGTAATCGTAGAAGAAATTATTCTGAAATCCTTTTATTTAACCCAAATTTCTTTTAGACTATAATTTACGAGTTGTGAGAATGCCCAGAATTCACTATGATTAAAACTTCTTCATAATTACAAAACATCCACCGAATTAATTTGCATGTGCATAGCATGTGCCCAAGACTAGCAATCTAAAATGACAAATCCAGATAATCTCATGTAACTGATAACAATTTAGTGTTTGTTAGTTGCTATTTATTTATAACCTTGTTGCTTGTAAGTTGCTACAATAGCTAGCTAATAATAGATGCATGTCTGAGGAGCAATAGGAGAAAAATAAATAGGAGCCAAATAACTTATACAATGAGCCACATATTCTATTATTACACATAAAACTGTCATCTGTCAGTGCTCATCAATGCCATCCATTTAAATTCTGGCTGTTGAGGTACCTAAGGAGTTCCCAGCTAAACAGCAAAACAGCTGCCCGGAATGCCTAGGCCTTGATACGATACCTGAGACAGTAAATTTTATCATGCATAATACCGATAAATAAAGGTTTTGAACCACATAAAGACTTTATTCACACTTTTGCTTTTGTTGTAGGTGGCCTTTTAATCTTATTGGATTTATATTTAGTTGACTGTGATATTACTAATTTGTAATTCTAAAAACAAGTGTTTTCCATGTGTGCAGGATGATCACTTGACTCATCGCCGGAAACTTTTGACACGCCGCTCTGCGAGTAAAAGCCAGGGACATCACTGACCGAGCCCTCATGAAAGTATGCTGTCCTTTTCAACTTTATTTACTTTGGATTAACACGGTCTGTACTTTTCATAATATGATACCAGCGGAATACACTTACAAAAGATATGAGATACCAAAAGAGAGACTTTTTGGCATTTTCAATCTTTCAGGCTTGAACTGATATTTTAATTTTGAGCTTTGGTCATCATGGTGCGTGAAATTTTCAAGTTTCTTATTTATATGAAAAAAAACATAATTTTTCTGAATTTTTAATCCAAACTTTAGTTTCAAAGGGAACTGAAAGACCAAGACCTCGAAAGTTAAAACATATTCAATCTTACTATAGGCTGGTGTTTATTATAAGTTTCGCCTTTTTAAAATTTAATACTACATGCTCTCGAGACATTTTTCTTTTCTCATGTTCTTGTTGGAATTTGGTTCTGAGAAAGAATTGTTTTCACAGTTCAGAAATGGATCATATTCTTCACATTTCTGTCAATCTATTGGAAAGGAGACTCTGAAATTCAATAATTCACTATCAAACTTCAGCTCTATGAATATAATTTGACATTTTTAGGGACATTATGGTTCTGAATCTCACTGTGCATCTGCTCTTATCAGGTTTTGCGAGAGGGTCATTCTGCAGGGGCAAGAACCGAATCATGCAGCTAAAGGTGCTGAAAGGGGAATACCAAGCTCCTTCATTATATTATGTAATGTTATTATTTTGTTGTACTTTCAGTTTTCTGTGTATGAGAGAGGACTGTAAGATGCTCTTTAGTGGCAGATTGGAATTCTGTCGGCTTTATAAGAACAGAGAACTGTTCCTGTTTTGTGCTTGTAAGTTGTAACTAAGGTGAGATTGCATCCAAATTCCATTCTGAATTGGTGAATGAGATGTACCAAGTCGTAGAAAGGAGACTATAGGTATCAGTTACCTTGTAATTCCATAGCATCATTTGCATTAATCAAAATAGACGGGCTGCCTTATGGATTCTTTGATTTCCTTGTTTATTTTGTTAACAGCAATTTTACTATTTTCAGTTGTAATCAGGTGACTGAAAATTTTCTTCGGCCTCTTTTTTTGCCTCTTGTTTCTTTTTCTCACGGTTAGCAGATTGAACAGCGCAAAAGAATTTGTTTAAGAATTTGTTTTGATGTGTAGGGTGTGTTGTTTTTTGTGTAATTGGCCTGCAAGTGATAAAATGTAATTGCAATAAGATCACTTACGGTGTTGTTTGGGGGCCGTAAGTCATAAATTGCAGGTTATGTAAATCTCACTTGTATCGCATTTATAGTCTAAATAATTAATTTTGTAGTCGTGTAAAAATCTCATTTAAAACTCATTTGCAGTACAAATAATTAATTTTGTGGTAGACAAATCTGTATTGCAGGCAATTAATTGTAATTAGATTAATATTTTTTTAATTATTAGATTAATTTTTTAAATTATGAGATTTTTTTTAATTAATAGATTAAATTTAAGTATTAAATTAAAGTTTTTATTAATTATTCTAATAATTTTATTATTAGAATCTTTTTTATTACTAGATTAGTATTATTTAATATAAAATAAAATTAATATTTTTATTATTCAACTAATTTTTTAAATTTTGGATTCTAATATATTTTTAATAAATTTAATAATATTAATATTAGATTGCAATATTAAATATTTTTTAATAATTAATATTAGATTACTATTAATATTAAGTAATCTAATATTTTTAAATTTTTTTATTATTAATTTTTAATATTTAATATATTTACTATTTTTATTATTTATTATAAACATTTAATATTTTAATATTTATTATTTATATATTTACTTTTTTATTATTTTCTATTTTTAATATTTGATAGGTTTAAATCCCAAGCAGTTAATTTTGTTGTCAACTTTTTCACTTACGACTTACACATTATTACCAAATACCATAAAATATAATATATTTTTTCACTTACAATTTCACATTACCAATCAAACACCGTGAAACTTACTTATGTAAAATTCGCTCACAACTGTGAAAAAATTTACGACTTATGACTTACGGTCACTTATAACAGCCAAACATGCTCCTAATATAGTCTTCAGAATTGTGTATGTTTTGACGAAAACACAAGAGGGTAACATCAAAATGTGGGTCTGCTCACTCTGTACGAAGAGTGCGGCTATTCACACCCACAAAATTGCTTAACACATCTGTATATTTAATACACCCACAAAATTTCTAAACACACACTTCCTACTTTTTCTAAATTATCCTTTTCATCTTAAATCAATTATTTTTTAAAATACCAATTCTGCCCTATCCTTCCTCCCTCAACAAAACAATCATCTCTCCTCTCTCTCTTACTGTGTGTGTTAGTTATACAGATAAAAATTAATTAAATAGCCTTTGAGTAAGTTTGATATTTTCAGCTAGTTCGAGGCTCACATCTAATCCACATATGTTTCTCAATACATTGTTAATGCATTTAAACTAACATGATCAAATAAAAAATTATTTTTGCAGAAAGAAATGCGAAAAAGAGAATGCTTAAATCAAAAGCCCAATCGACTATAAAACAACAAACATAAGACAACTAAGTAATCTGACAATCTTTCTATCTAAAATAAGAGAATGCTTGAAATCTGAGCGAAATACGCTAGAGACGAGTTTTGCAGGAAAACAAGATTCTTATGCATTAGAATAGAACACATCAAATTGAAAATGATACTGAAAGGCGAGCGCATCAAATTGATTTTTATGTGTTTCTATTATCTTATGTCTGTATTACACAGATTAGCAAAAAAAATATTTCCATTAAAATTACTATTTTTAAGAAGATCAAAAGATAATGACAATATCCCAATTTATAATCTCATTCATTATTTGAATACATTAACTTAATATTATTTAGCTATTTTTCTAATCATCAGTGTAGATTTCTGAGACATAAGAGGAAATAGAAAGCACATTTTTTTTTTTGAGAAGAATAAAGCGAACAAATTTGTTCAGACTACAGGGGGTGAAAACTATGTTCCGATAACACAATATAGACTTTGGACAATAGAACACTACTGAACTTTATAAGAAGAAATACACGGTTCTTTGTTAAAAAATTTAAATTAAACATCTGGTGCATAGATTTTGTTGAGACTTCGTTGATCGAACTAGCATCGATGAAATGCAAAAAAAACAATTTAATTTAATAAGCTATATGGGGGAAACTTACTTTTTGATTATTTGCCATGCTCTCATGACATTATTTGTTTGTCCATAGCTATCAATGTGACAATTTTTTGACAGTATAAACGTTGAAATTTTTTTTACGACTTGTGTTGGTGAAGAAGAAGTATATATTTAAAAAATAAAAAGGAAGCAGACTGATTAGGAATAGGATTTTGGTGGGTGTATTCAACAATTATTAGTATGCGTTTAGGAATAAAATTTTTAGTAGTTGTAATATTAGAATTAATCAATATCTATTTTAACCTTTTGATTTAAGGTTATAACTGCCTAACAACTTTTATTTTTTAAAAGTGAGTGCGTTAAGTAATTTTGCGGGTGTGAATAGCCGCCCTCGTCAACGAATCAAATGATTAGTGCATCTATGAGTGAGGTCTTGATAACTGTGAAATCTCTAAGCCACCAATGAGCAACCAGCAGTCTGCCACGTCACTCGCTGTACCGTGAATAAAGCCGCGCCGCGGGATCAAGAGATGAAGGAGAGCGGGGTGAGGTTGCTGCTGCCGATGACGCTGAAGAGCGGTGATGAGAAGTTCAGCGAGATGGTCCAGAAAAGGAAGCAGAGAGATCGTTATTGCTTTGTTACTTTGTAAATAAGTCTTCTATCTTTTGTGGATAGGTCCTTTCTGAAGAAAGCTGCGCTTGAAGCCTTTGGTTAGGTGTAAGTATTGACAAAATAGGCCGGAATGCTTATTGAAGCTGAGGGATAACTTGAAATTTTTGTTGCATCTCTATATCTGAATGAATGAGCAGCTACACAATCTAAGGAAAGATGAGAAATTTCGCATCCTGATTGGGAAATTTACGGCATTCACACAACAAACAATCTTTTTGATTAAATTCGGTTTCTAAATGCGGCTTTTGTGTGCAAAACTACATCAAGTTAATGCAAAAAGTTTTAGACTATTTAATAAATGGAGATTGTAAATGTCCAGATTATTTGCACTGTTGGCATCAATGATAATCTCGCTACTTCTGGTTCCTCATAATAGAACATTCATGAATTCATCAGTGACATTATGTTTGCTTTGTCTCAGGTTCTACCAGGAAGAAAACAACATGATCAGTGAATAAGAAGAAAACGAAGAAGGCCAAAAAGGCAATCCAAACAAGCTTGTGGCAATGTAAAACTCTTGCTTGTATAAAAGATATAAACCACCTTTATATAATCATCCAGGTTTTGTCAAGACAACATAATGAATCACGAGCACAACCTTCATATGCGCACAGCCTGCCTTTACATGAACTTTCAGTCTTAATGCAGATGATAATAAATCCCAAGAGTAAGTTAGCATACACAATCAAAACCACACATGAAATTCCATCGTTTGCAACAGCAAACTCACACAAGAGTGACCCCAAGGCAATTTCGCCTTTCAGTTTACAGGTACTTGATGAGAGCCCAAAGGACAGTAGCCAGAATCACAATAACAACAACTAACAGGAGAAGACATTTGCATGAGCAACCTGCTTTTGTCCGTTTATTAAGTATAGCTAGTCTCTTCTGGACACGCTGCATCAATATCAAGCAGATGATAAGATAACTGTTATTAGAAGCATTTAAGTTAATAATTTCTTGAATATTAAATATTAGATTTCTTCCTGGATATAAGATTGCTTAAGCATTTAAGTTAATAATTCTTGAATATTAAATATGAGTTCTTCCTGGATATGAGATTGCTTAAGCATTTAAATTAATAATTTCTTGAATATTAAATATGAGATTTCTTCCTGGATATGGGATTGCTTATTGAAGGCATGCGAGTTTACATCGAAGTTTTCTTGTTTGAAAACATTCAGCCAATTGCTGTGAAAGTTTGTGGAACATGAGCTTTAAAAAATTCTGGGATTCCTGATGGCTAGCCAAGAGGCAATTCAAAAGTTTTCATACACATCGATTGTCATTTTACTTCAACACAGGCTTCATATCCTCAAAAGTCTAGAGGTCATATATTCAACTTAGTATCGTCCAACACAGAACTTCTCTTATGCTTTCAAATTGTACAACACAAATTATGGACATTATGCCAGGCAATAAGAAGAGCGAATCTACCTGAAGTCTCGAGTCTGTGGTATCCACGTGTTGGTCTAAGTCATCCTGCACAGTAAACAAAATAAACAAGAGGATCAAGACCATAAAAGCTGCAGAAAGAACTTAAACATTTAACTAGATCAGGGCCTTGAACATACTATCAGTCTGGTGTGCAGGTTCAATTCTTCGTTAACTGCCAAGGCAACATGCTTCGTACTAACGACTGTTTGCTCCAGTTTCTCAAGGCCCTGATCTTGCTCTATGTAATACACGAGATAGAAGGTAAAGAAACAAAATAACGTGCAAAATTTAATAAAGTATAAGAGTAAGAATACCTTTCATAATCTGCCGTTGAAATCCAACAATACCACGGTTGTCCAAACCTTCAGTTCGGTTTATCTCATCAACTGACATTTTACTAGGTCCAAGCAATTCATCCCTAAATTTCACCAGAAAAAAATCCCATTGCCAGTGACACAAAATTAATTGGAACCAAGAACACTATGGAAGTGAGTCAGTGACTGTTTTTTATTAAGATTTACTAAACCAAGATAAATTATAGTTTTTTAATTTAAATAATCTATCAGCCAAAAATAATTTCTACATGGAAACATTACCTAGTAGCAAAATTGGACATGTTCAATGTTGACGCCATCTGCTTTGTTTTAGACCTCAAATTTGCAAGCATGTCCTGACATTTGTGCAACTCCTTATCTGTCCTGAATGACAGACATGCACAAATGTAAATTTATTTTGCTTTAGAGATAGAAATTAGAAATTCCATTGCAGTTAGATCTTCACATGCCTATTAAACTCCAATAACAAAAATACAAAGTTTATATGTCCAGCTGGAAAAATTGACCAGGTTCACATGATTTGGTTGAAGTAATCTCTTTTCTTATGTACTCTCTTTTCTTACGTCAAATAAGACTCCTATTACTTGTACAGAACAGAAAATGCCACAAATCAAAGACAGAAGATCTATCAGGTACCAAGTATGTCAAAAGTATTCACTATATCACTAACAGAGCTCACGATTAGACTTTACAAAGGAATTTTATTTTAAAATCAAACATACCAACAACTGTAGAGGAACAACAGATAAGTAAATAAATCGACTCATAAAGATTGTTCAACTTAAACAGATTAAGACCACAGAAAAAATGAAATGGATCATAATAGCAGCCAACTGAAGAAAAAACTACGCATTTTGTGAATTTAACCTCCCAAGTATAGCAAACTGAAAAGGACACAGAAACCAGACTGATTTAGAAAGTTTAGCAGCAACATATCCTTGCCCTAGTTAAAAAAGATCTGCCACAAAATATTGTTATGCAGTGGACAGATTACAGCAAACTCGTGCTGTTATCTTTTAATTATTCCACTCGTAAAGAAATGTGTAATTCAATCAGCCATAAGATATCAGAACATTCAGGTTCAACAATATGAATGCTAAGTTGCTAACGAACCATATATCTCAATTGTAAGGAAACAATCTCCATAGAATTTCAAGACTTTCCTCTTTTTATCTAGCTTCGGTAAAAGGATATATATCCATGAATATAGAATAGTCTTTGTTGCAGGCAATGCAGCAACACTTACAATAACTAACCAACCATTTCAACACTAGATGCGACTTGGATTCAAACAAAAGCTTTTTAAGCATTTAATGAGATGGAAGACTGCTCTAACTGGTGCTCTAACTGGGGGTAGAGAGCTGTATATCTACATTTCATTTGCGACCTACAAAAAGCTAATGCTTTGTAGCACATCCTAAAGTGATGAGGACATCACATGCTGCCTTCTTTTGGTTTAGTCATTTATGAGTTGTAGTTCATTTTGCATAGTTGTGTTTTCTTTTGTGTGGGTGTTTAGTACCACATCAGTTATTTTCTAAAACTGAATTCTTGTAAAGCCTATAAATAGGCACCAGACATCTTTTTTATTATTAGACAATAATTAAATTAAAAACTTTTTAGTTAAATTCTCTTGAGTGTGCTCTTGAGTATTGGGGAGTGAAGCACGTGGTGTAAGGGGTGTGAAGCCCGCGCAAGGGGTGTGAAGCCCAAATCTATCCGGTTCTATCTCTAAACCCTAATCCTCTTTTCATTGTTCTTGTCAAAACCTTGGTTTTCATTTCTCAATTTAAAAGTGATTGCGATTATCTCCCGTATTACATTGGTTTGGTATCAGAGCTTTGGTCCCAATCCTTTTCAAATTTCTTCCCTTCCCCAAAACCCTAGATCTAAATCCCTAGATTTACTTCCAAAAAAAGAGAGGAAAAAAGAAAAAAAAGAGACAAAAGAAAAAGAAATTCAAAAAAAATTACCAATGTTCCCATTTATCTTCTCCCTCCCTTCCACCCCAATTCCCGCTCAAAACCCTAGCCCTAGGGTTCCCCCCCAATCGTCCAGCGACCTCTCCGCCGCCATTCCACATCACCACCACCTCCCGCGCATCACCACCATCAAGACCCGCCACCACCATCATCAGACACCATCATCATCATCGTTGCCATCCATCACCAACCATCAAAGCTCCACCACTACCCCTACGTCACCCTCCTCCCTTCGATTTCATCATCATCATCATCGCCACAGCCACCATTAACATCAACTCCACCAAACACATCGACACCACTGCCACCTACCAACTTCACCGCCTTCCACGACTACCTCCGATCGAGCAAATCACCCAGATCTCCTCCACCACCGTCGTCCGATCCCCCTGCTTTCGCTGCAATTAGTCACCGCTTCCAGACCTCGTCGCCATCGCGGCGTGCCCTCGTCCCGCCGACCTTCGCCAACACTGACGCCCACCGTCGCTGCCTCCTCCGAACCGCCGTGAGCTGTTGCCACCTCGTTTGTCGTTGTGAGAACTGATCGAGTTCTGATCTCACTCATCAGGCTGATTGGTATTTGGGTTAGAACAGCTGGATAGGATCCAACAAAAACCGACCCAACTCGCCTGAGCCCGACCCAACCGAGTCCATCGCGGCCCGACTCGGTCCAAACCAGCGTGGCTCAATCTGAGTCAACTCAAGCGTGACGACCAGTACTACGCGTCTATAGCCTTCACATCCAAGTTTAAGCTTCAGATGTCTACTAGATTCAGCTCAACAGATCAGCGCACAGCAGTCCAGAACTTGTTTCTGGCCCGATTCGTGCCCAGTTTGCGCCATCTTAAGGCAACCATCTTCCACTTTTTATTTCCGCTGTCCAAGATATTTGTGGGTGATTTTAGCTATTTTTTTCAAAAATTTTAGAGGATTTTTGCATTTTAGTGTGAACGACTCACCCTCGGTGATAACCTAACTTGAGTTGAATTATTAACTGTTAAATTACTTGCAACTACTATTTGAATTGCGATAATTTGTTGGTTGAAATGCTATTTGCTTTTATCTAGTGGTTGCATCAGTGTATGCCACTTTTCATCATTTTAGAAATGCATTTTTTTACATTTAGAACTTAAATTTTAGGATATTTTTTCTCTCACTTAGTGCATGCATTTAGTCTACTTGAGTCTAGAAATCCCCACTGCATCTGCTTGACTGTTAGATTTTGCATTTGAGCTGTCAAAACCAATTAATATTATAAGGACCACCTCTTAGACCAGCTACACAACATCCGTTAGGGTCATATGTCCGTTCAGGATTACATAACGCTAAGGCTCGATGGTCTAAGTGTGAGGGATATGGACATTATGATTATCAGTGCTCCAACATGTTAGAACTGTCTAGTGATGAAGTTGACGACTCAAAAGTTGTTGAGAATGTCCACGTTTCTACTAAGACTGCTAGTATAATTGAAGACCTATCAGTTGGTTCTGGTCCACCAATTTTTGATGAAGCTCACGTGTCTTCTGATACTACCAGTGATGACGTGAATGAATTAATTGAGTCCAATATACCCATAGTGCATAGCAAGTCAATCGAGTTTCCTTGCCCTGAATATACATTTATGGTCGTTTCTACCGAATCATATTCTAATGAGTCACCTAAGTTCTTTGTCATAGTCTCTAGTGCTTCTTTTACTGGTCAGTTAGAGTTTATCCCCAAGTCTAATTTATCATTAGCGGAGTTTGATATGTGTCATCCTAGGCATCCCATATATCTGATTCTCTCGTCATTAAGAGTTATGCCTAGAGTGCCTACTGCATTGCATTTCCCTGTTGCACATATTGATAATATCACTAGGCAAATAACAATTTGCAATGATACCTACAAATTTGTTGTATACTCATATAGTATATTGCAGGAATTTGCACTTGATAATAAGGTGATAGTTACGAGTCACCCTAAGACCGTGAGGAAGTTACACGCTTGACGTACATATTTCGATAAGATTCTGAAGATAAGTGCTTCCATTGCTTAAGAGTTGCATACCCCATGGAATCCTGGTATTAACTCCGTCTTTAGCAGGAAGTCAGGAATGATGCGCCTCGGTCTACTATCTGTACCTTGATCGAGTTGCCATTTTTCAAAGTCGACCTGTCTACCTCCACCACCATGCTCTCGACGTGATGTACCAGTGTTATTGCCACGACCACCACCTTGACCCGATTGAGATGCTTCGTGAGGAGAGGCTCACTCGACAGGTCGAGTTTCTCCCACCCGAGGGAAATGATGAGGACATCACATGTTACTTTCTTTTGGTTTAGTCATTGTTAAGTTGTAGTTCATTTTGCCTAGTTGTGTTTTCTTTTGTGTAGGCGTTTAGTACCACATCGATTATTTTCTAGAACTGAATTCTTGTAAAGCCTATAAATAGGCATTAATTATTTTATTATTACACGATGATTAAATTAAAAAAATTTCAGTTAAATTCTCTTGAGTGTGCTCTTGAGTATTAGTGTGTGAAGCCCATGGTACAAGGGGTGTGAAGCCTGCGCAAGGGGTGTGAAGCCCAAATCTATCCGGTTCTATCTCTAAACCCTAATCCCTTTTTCATTGCTCTTGTCAAAACCCCAGTTTTCATTTCTCAATTTGATGGTGATTGCGATCCTCTCCCGTATTACATCGTAGAGTGTCTAGTAGTTAAAGAGTTATTCTCATCTTGCTATAGATTAGATTTCACAATTAAGGGCTTGTTTGTTTTATCGTAAAAGGCCGCAAGTCGCAAGTGACTTACGGCCTTTAACGATCCGGTGTTTGTTTCATTGTAAGTCATAAAATGCACTTGCATCTCACTTACGATCTATTTGCAATACAAACAGTTAATTTTGTGATCATGCAAATCTCACTTACAACCCACTTGTAGCATAAACAGTTAATTTTTTGGTCATGCAAATCTGTATTGCAGGCAGTTAATTGTAATTAGATTAATATTTTTTATTATTAGATTAATCTTTTAAATTATGAGAAAATTTTAATTATTAGATTAAATATAATTATTAAATTAAAGTTTTTATTAACAATTTAATATTTAATTGTTAATATTTACTAATTTTTAATTATTTAATATTTAATATTTTTAATATATTTAATTTATTTTTAATTATTTATATTTAATATGTTATATTTTTAATATATTTATTTTTAGTATTTATTGGTTTTATTATTATTTTTATTGGCATTTAAAATATTTTTTTAATGTTTAATTATATTTGATTATTTAATACGTAATTATTTAAAATTTAATATATTTTATTTTTAAAATTTAAAATTTAAATTTAAATTTTAATTAATTAATTAATATATTATATTTTAATATGTTTAATTTAATTTTAATTATTTAATTTATTAAATAATTATATATTATTAATATTTACTATTTTTAGTATTTATTGATATTTTTTAATATTTTTAAATTCGCAAACAGTTAATTTTGTGGTGAACTTTTTCACTTACAACTTACACATTACGACGACCAAACACCGTAAAACATAATACACTTTTTCACTTACAATTTTACATTACTAACCAAATACCATAAAACTTATTTACAAGTAACTCATTTACAACTGTAAAAGAATTTATCACTTACGAATAATGACTTACAGGGCAACCAAATAGGCTCTAAGCCTACACGATAAAATCTAAATTGATGATATTAGAAGTTTGGAGAGTTCATCAAGAGATGAATCAGAGTCTACATCTACAAAGGCCACATGATCACCAGCATTTGTAATCCTCATACACCAACAACAAAATTAAATAAAATTATTTCAAATTATTCCCGTTTAAATAGATGATAATTTTAAATCTTGGATATGAAATATTCCAACAATCCAATGGACATATGCTTTCAATCTAAACGACATGCAAAGTTCACCTATAGAATCTGATGGAAACAATTCATTCCAGCAAGCCCTAGGAAATGTAAAGTAAACAGTTGATGGTTTATTGTTGGAACATTTCTTCCAAAAATTAAAAATGTTGGGTATTTAAAAGTGTTGCTGAATATATTTGCAATCTTCATATGATAACAAAAGAAACTTAGTACTGAATATTTATGCAATCCTCATATGATAACAGCAAAAGAACTCAACCCAATTCTTTCCTTAACCCCCACCCCCCCCTCCCGGCTTCCCTTCTTGCCCCCCCCCCCCCCCCCCCCACAACGCCCAGAGAGAGAGAGAGAGAGAGAGAGAGACTTTTTAAATGCATAATTTCATAGGCTTTTGCTGTGTGAATAGGATTCTGAATTATTAATATTTCAAAATGGAATCAAACTACAATCTACCAAACTGCTGTCTGATCAAGAACCAGTCTGTAGGAAAAATGAAGGGGAAATGGGTCCTTTCTTTTTGTTGCATGCGCGCACGTGTGCGTGTGTGCTTGTGTGGGGATTGGGGTTTTTTGGGGGGGGGGGGGGGGGGGGGGTTGGTGCAGGGCATTTCATTTCGCATCCTAAATCAGCTGGTTGCAATTTCCTATGGGGTAGTAGTGTCTCCTTTTCTCTCCCTTAGTCCCCTCTCCCATATTAATCTTTCTTTGACCCACATCTTGTCTCTTCCGTTGTGACATTATTTTGGGCCAACATGAAGCATCTTTCTCCTTCTAATATCCTGTTAGGGCATCTTTCTCCCTCTACAGTACCAAGCCATGTATTTCTGTACAAAAAGGATCAACTACTAACACCATTGATAACAGACATACATAGAAAAGTAAGAACCTAATAGCAAGTTTCATTCAAAGAAACTATACAATGAGTAGCTTAATAATGAAAATCTTCAAGCAAATGTTCGTTTGCATCTCATTGTAGGGTATTCAAGATTTACACAGGAGAAGAACATCAAGCCTTTATGTTATCATTCAAATTTTATTCAGGTAAATAATGAACTATTAACACCATTCAAACACAAAAAATACATAGAAAAGTAAGCAACCTAATAACGGGGCTCATTCTAAAGAAATTATATAATGACTAGCTTAAATTATGTAAATCTTAATGTCTTTCAAGCAAAACATTTCTTGCATCTCGTTGTAGGGCATCAAAGATTTACACCGCAGAACAACAACAAGCCTTTATGTTACCTAATCACCGAATCTAGGCATTGGCGCAATATTATCATAACAAATTTTCATTCAGATAAAATAATGTATTACCGGGAATAATATGAAACACGACTATATACTAAGATGCAGAATCCTTTGACCCACTTTTGTGTGGGTTTTGTGGGTGTGTGGTTTTTTTTTTTTTTTTTTTTTTTTTTTTTTTTGGGGGGGGGGGGGGGGGGGGTTGGTTGTCGGTCGTGTTGTGCGGGGAGCAACGTATCAGTTTCACTCCTTATGCAATATTGTTTTGAGACCATGCTGAGCATCAGTAACTTCCAGTTACCTCAATAGACCTCTAGGTTCCAAGGGAGGGCCAACATTGCCTTGTGTGAATCAGCATCATTAAATCTAGGCATTAGTAGTCTGATCATTGTAAGTCATCAACCAACAAAGGAAAATTTTGAATCTTTGCAGCAAAAGGGCGTTGAGGATATCAATACAACAAATCCAACATAAAACAGATACTTGTAACAGCTAATCAATGCCTACTTATTGTACATCGCAAGAACCATACAAAAGTAAACTGGCAGTTTTAGCTCATGCACGTCCTTATGTATCTTTAATGGTTTAACTTTGCAGTTAAAATTCATAATCTCCATGTGAACCTAAACTGTAGGTTTCAGCTCACGTAAACCCTTCTGAATCTAATAGTCTAAACTTGCTTAAGATCTTTTAACCATAGATTATTTCTAGTAAAAACCAGTAGAACTTTTGGTTGTCAGGATGAGGATGGCTTTCCTTTCTACTTTCTGTAATTCCTCTGAAACACAACTTTGAAACTTTTGAATGCAATTTCTCGACGGATTCAGTTTATGCCTCAGTTCAGATTGATCTACATAATGACATTGCATATTATGATATAGCTACACAAAATTAAATCCTAATTGATCGGATTTATGAGAAAGGCAAGGAGGAAAAGGTGATTGTTGATGGAGTTCACATTAAAGAAGAGATACATGGATTCAGTCAGACACACACTATTTATCCAGATGATCTTGGTCAAAGAAATCACGGTGTTCAAAAAAAGATTTGCTTTTTCTTTGACTTTATCACAAATGACTAGCATGCCTGATTCTGGCACTAATGTCTCTGCTGATATTGAAGGAAGTTTCTCGCATGATACCTATTATTTGAAGCCAGCAGAGATGAAATTATAACTGTACTGAAAGTTGATAGGTCTATCCCTCCTCAACATTGCCTTTTTGACAGTAAAATTGGCTTATGTGCTCTATATCATGCGCCACAGTGAAGGTAAATTATTTATAGCAACTTTTCTCATTTAGCCCCTAAATAAGTTCCTACTCTAGGAAAATTGTAGAGGTTGCTCTTGGTTGCATGAGCTTAAAGCCTTTAACTGAAAAAACAAAGCAGTAAATATCCAGTTGTTAACAGCTAAGAGCCTTGTTGGTTCGATGGAACCTCCACCTTGGGGGTTCATAAGAGCCTTTGCATGATATATGATACAAGAAATGCAAGAAGATCAGAGGGTTGACGACAAGCCGATAAACACTGGTAAATTTTGTAAAAATTACAATGAGCCTTCTCAATATATAATTGTTCTAAATATATATTGTTATGTCTCATATTCGTGCCTTGTGTCATGTTGAGGTTCCTTAGGTTCATATTACGGCGATCTCCATCATCTAAGCCTTTTCTCATCAAAACGCTATGGAAGACCAGCTTCTCAAGGAAGATTGAAGAGAAAAAAAGAATTGCAATCAGCTATCATCCTATTATCCCCAGATTTCCCACATCAACCCTTTAAGAAGGATACAAATTCCCAGAAGAAACTATTGTCAAAATAGTAGCCTGATAAATTCCTAAAATGCCAGTTAGTGGCTAAGGAAACCTTCCCCATCAGTTTCACAATTAAGGTCTTGCAAGTAAAGGAAAAAAGAGATTGGACATCGATCCTAGGAAAACAAAGTCATCCAACATGCTCACTCAATATAAATCGTTAGTGTCTCCTGCTGACATCCACTATAATCATGTCGTTTAGAAACTGAAATACTTCCAAACTCCACTGAAGAGAAATGTGAATAAAATTATAATCATGAACGGAGTTCCGGGGGAATGGGTCTCCAGCTTAAGAACAACACCTAACATCTATGAAAGACAGCAGGACAACCTTGTTCAAATCAGACCATATTAGGATGTGAATTGGTTTCCAAACAGTCAACTTTCAATATCTTGAATATTTATTGTGCCTCAGAGTTGAATACAGTTCTGTGTATTTCCTCCTCTTTTTTATATACTGTTTTTTAGCTAGGAGAGTTTGGTGGTTGCATTAGCTTAAACTACATGATAAATAAGCAAGTTTTTCCCACCAGTCAATTGGCCTTTAGGATTTATTGGATGCTACCTTGTCCATGGTTTCCTTGGCAGGGAATTCCACACCAATTTAGGAGGTTGGCATTCAGTCATAAAATTTGAACTCTTTATAGAGCGTTGTGCTTTGACCAGAAAAAAAAGCTTAAAATGATTATGATGATGCACGGTCTTCCACACAGGAGGTAAGAAATAAATGAAGGTGTAAAATACATTTAAGGAAATTTGTTGGCTCATATGATTATATTCTTATATGGATCAAATGTATTTAAAACATTCAAAAAAGGAAATTCATCCTCACATGGGACCACGAGAGGGGTTCCATGCCAATGAAATTCCAACAATGATGGATCAGAGCCAAAGACAAATTCAATAGATAATTACCAACAAGCTCTGTTGTAAAGATCATAGGACTATATGATGTACTGTAAAGAGAGAACATTTGGAGGATTCGAATAAGGTAGGTCTTAGAGAAAGGGACTAACATATAGGTGAAGAGAAAAAGAGTAGGCCATGAAGAGACAAAATTTGAATAGTTGCAAGTTAACAATACTTGAAAAGTTGCAAAGACAGTCTGTCTGGACTTGTAGAAGAAATAAAATTAAGCCCAAATAAGTTCATGAGATAATATTTGGATGTTCATGTTTGCATCAGTGAGTTACACAATTTAAAATTATTCGCATGTAGCATAGAAAATGATGTAAAACTTATTTGAATATTGAAAAGGCAACTTTTTCTGTCAGTTAATTAGGTCATTGAGAAGAATCAATAGTGCCAGTTCTATTGGTGAAAAGACCAACCCTAAAAAAACATCCATATGCATGATCAACGGCATAAATGATTGCTAACTACATGTATAATAAATCTCTCTGTAACACTGAAGTTAATATATTCTACAACTGGTCTTTATGGAGTCACCATATATACTGGACACCAAACCTCTTACTAGCAGATTAGTCTGGTATGCAAATAAAAGTCAATGATCTACACAGATCAACACATATAAGTTCAATGATTCCTTGGAACTCTAGGTGTTTTCATTTATCAACATACTCTAAGATGCATATAAACCTATTAGTGTTGAGGAAACACAGAAGCAAGTTAAACAGTATGTGAAGTGGCAGCTTAAAAGGCAGGACACAATTCTCTTTCTAAAAACCAATATAGCATGAGAAGACATGAATCCACATACTTTGGTTGTTTCGGAACCTTTGACAAAAGGACCTCCAAATTGTCTAGTTTGGTACCAAGAATTGTTATCTTCCTCCTAATTGCAGATGTATGTCTTTGGGTATCTGGGCCTGACGAAGGCAATGAACCCCTTCCAGAAATCATTGCAGTAATATCTTCAGCAAGCTTGGAAGCTTCATTGAACTCCTTCAGCCACAAATCCAAAGAGGATGCCATCACTGGAAAAATATGATTCAAGCATTATTCCACAATTCTATGATTAAAACTTGAATCATCTTATTATTTGTAATGCATAGAACCTGCGAGAATACAATTAAACATTACTAATTTACATGAAAAAATCATATACTTCTGAAATGTCAAAATAGACTTCAGAAAAACATAGAAGTATTCTAGCACGAAAATTCATAACAACAGACTGATTGGCAGTCTAAATGCTATAATGATATTGTAACCAATGAATTGGCACCAGACACTGTAGAAATTTAACTATACAACATAAATTAAAGCCTCTGAACTAAGTTATATTTTGTTTCTTACAACTGGTGTATTGTTTCTCTGTACTTTTAAAGAGAAGCACACTGGTATTATTCCATCTATTTTTAAGAACAAAGTCAAAGCATCTTCCCTAAATTAATAGTTCTTGCAACGAATACAACTGAAGAATTTTCTACTTCATAAAGATCAAAGTTCAAAATAAATATTAAGGAATAAAACTATCATAGATACAATGAGGATATAAGGTATTGTAGACAGTGTAAGAGTTCTTGATAAATGCTACAGTTAACGGTAAGGCATAGATGACTGTATATAGAATGAAGGACAAGAAGTAAAAAAAAGAAAAGAAAAGAACTTAAAAATGTTAAAGTTCAAACATGTGAATGACCTTTCTTTCCAAATGTTCAAGTTTGCTCTCCTCACATCATACTAATAAAATTTCACCAAATGGGTGTTTCCAAGATTATGTACCATAGTTCTTGTAAAATTTTTGTGGAGGAGGGACATCTGCATAAGAAGCCAATAAAGTGCATAATTCTAATAGATGTGCCTCAGATGTGCATACAATGAATCTAACATAATGTCCCACGCTCCTTCAGTGAAGTTGCAATGACCATTTCTTTCATTTAGCATCTCTTCCACCACTATCACCCTCTTAGGTTTTCTATTGGACGAATGTCCACATATTGGGATGCATTTAATGCATAATGATAAATGTACATTTGTTCCCAATCACATTATGTTGACATAGGAACCTTTTGTAACCATCATGGTAAGCTAATGGGGCAATGGAATAAGAGGAACGAATTGCTTCATCTTAAGATACATCTTATCCCAGTAAAGCTAGCACTTCTGGCTTCAAAAAATCAAAGCACCCATGTCAATTTAATCTCCACAAAGCTAATGTCTTAACAAATTGATATACATGTGCACCACTATTCAAATTTGCTAAGATCTCTCACATCAAGGTCAAAAAAAGAGCAATTGCACTTCTCGCTCAATCTCAAGCTACAGTCTACAACCTAAACAAAGTTCTAGTTTCTTAATTCTCCCCTTTTCCTTTTGCTTAACTCGTGTGATCGTATGAAATAATCCAAGTCGCAAGCACTTTTTTCAATTGAAACGGAATTAACATTATCGCCTTCAAGATCTTATAGACAACAAGAAAAACAGTCAAAAACAGGAAGAAAAGAAAAAACTACGCCAGATATCCAAAAATGAGGTCGAATCCCTAGATCAAAACAGCTCAAAAATCACCAAAGAAGGAAAATTTACCAGGAATTTAATAAGGAAAGCATACCGTTCAAGGAGATTGAGAGCTTCGATCAGCCTTGCGTGAATAAAGACAAGCGAAGTCGAGAAAGGAGAAGAAGATGATTGATTGGGCTTTTTTTGCTTCCTTTGGTGAATTTAGCGCTGGGACGGCTGACTGCCAGATTGGATTGTTAAGTGACCGACCCGCGCGCGACCCGGTTAAGGATCCGAAATATCGGCCAAAACTGACGTATCGGCAATCCGAAAGGGCATCGAAGCAATTCGAATTATTTTTATTCAACATCGGATACCGACGCCGTGCGAATCCCGCACGTACACGGGCCGGATCTCAACGGGTTCTTATCGGGTCTGGTTTTAACGAGTTTATCTTATTTTAAAAAAGCAGAATCTGTGACCAGCAATCAGTTCGATCAACACGTACTTCTCCCATAGAATAAAAAAATAACAAACTAATAAAAGCGGCGGGAGGCGACGACGAAGAAGAAGAAGGCGACGACGTGGAGTGGCGGTGGCGGTGGCGGTGGCGACGATCGAGAAGTAGAGGACGGCGACGGTCGAAAAAGAGGAAGTCGAATTTGGAGACACATTACAAAGAGAAAAAAGGTTAATTTTGTTTCTAGTTTAGAAGTTATTTATGTTTCGATTTTCAATGATAACTCTCGGGCTCCCAAAAATTTATGATGATTGATAATAATTGATTGAGTTAGAAATTTAACGGCCTGGATCATCGTTACGTTTTCAAATAAAAACTAAAACAGAGAAGTCCTTGAATTATGAAGGTAGGTTCTCTCGTGAGAGATATAGAAATTTTGTCCATTCATTTTCATCTGTGAGAGAGAGCATCTCAACTCCTCCTTTCTTTTTTCTTTCTCAGCTATTCCTTCTTCCTCTTTCTTCCTCTCCTCTTCTTCTCCTCATCGAGCTCGGTTTCTCATTTACAACGACGGTATACTAGTATTCAAAATTGATTGAAAAGAGGTTTTTACCCGTGACTCGTATAGAAACTTTGTCAATCCATCTGTCTTCATCCGCTAGAAATAGAGCATCATCGACCTCTTCCTTCTTCTTCCTCTCTCAGCTCTCCCTCCTTCTTCCTCTTTCTTCTTCATCTTCGCCATCTTCTTTTTGACCGATCAGTCAGTTTCTTACCGATAACGACGCTATACTAGTTAATCAAAACCGTCTGAAAGGAGGTTTTCTCTTGTGACTCATTAAAAGCGACAAGAGGAAGGTTTTATCCTGTAACTCGTATAAAAACTTTGTTCATTCGTCTGTCTGTCTTTCATCCGTGCGAGAGATAGCAGCGTCGACCCCTCTTTCTTCCTCTCTCGGCTCCTCTGTCTTCTTCCTCCTTTCTCTCCGCCTCTTTTTCTGATCGTTCGATCAGTTTCTCACCGATAGCAGTGAGCGAAGTGAGATTTTCTCCCGTGACTCCTTCACAAACTTTGTCCTTTCATCTTCATTCGCACCAGAAACAGAGAGATTAAGAGAGAGAGAGAGAGAGTGCTCTCCTTCTTCTTCCCTCAGTCTCCTCCTCTCTCGCTCCAGCCACCTCCTCTTCCTCTCTTGTCTCATCGCCGCCTCGCTCGCCGTCGTCGCTCGGTTTCTCACCGCTGAGATATACTAGCTTGTTTGTCCGTCTTCACCCACAAGAGTGATAGCAGCATCGATCCCTCCTTCTTCTTCATCCTCTCCCTCCTTCGTCCAACTTTCTCTCCCTCGCGGTATATTAGATAATTAATAATTACGACAGCGACCGCCTCCGCTCTTACGCAGCCTCCGCCTCTTTTGTGAATCTCTTTTCTGTACTCACTTGTTCTCCTGTGCACAACTCGATCTTGCTCTCAATTTCTGCCCCCTCTCTTGCTCGGGGCGGTGCTAAATTAGGTAAAACTTAGCATTTTTCTTGGATTGTTTTTGGTTTTTTTTTTTATAAAAATAATCTGAAGTGCTACAATCAGTGAATTGGAGCTTGATAACAGGAGGAATTGGTCTATATGCATTTGAGATGGGCTTTGAGGAGTTTGAGATAAAAAAATGGGGTTCTTTTATGGCCGAAGACCTGAGAATTTGATATTGGCTGCTCGTTTTGGGACCATTTTTTGGTACAAATCCGACTCCTTTGCGGTCAAAGGTACAATTTTTTCCCCTCACTTTTTACGAGAAGCTTTCTTCTTATATAGTTACTATTTGATAATTTGCTAATCCGCGAGCAATTTCCTAAATCTAAATGGAAGCTAAATGACCGTATGCAGTTTTTTTTCATCTCAATGTTGTGTTAGGGTCCATCACACTTGTTAGAAAAATAACTTTGCTCTAATAATACGATGCCAATGATAATATTCTACTTTATCATAGGTTATGGCATGGGGTTCAGGATTACTGTCAGAAAGTTCTGATCTCAGGATACCAGCTAGATAATATAGCTGGACATACCAAAGTTAGATAATTAGTGTGTGTGTGTGTGTGTGTGTGTGTGTGTGTGTGTCTATCTATCTTAGAAAATTAGGCTAGTGGGAATTATTGCAATTACTTGTTGAGTCCCTTGCATCTTCGTTCATTTGTGCCTATTCGTGAAAATTATCACTTCTTTTTAACACTGCCTTCAACCCAAGCATGACTTAATTGTTCGTGCCGCTATGTGTCTGAATTGGGTGATCCAAATTTTGAGTGCTAATATCAGTGGTGTTTGAGAAGAACTATGAGAATTAGTTGAGTTTATGAGTCTTTTTTACTTAGCCCTTTGATTGCAGATGATTCACATAATAAATTACTTGAGCACGTAAAATCCTAGAATCACACATATACCTTGTCACATATAAATGGTAATTTTCTGAATTCCTTCTGATGTTTCTTTGATGTCTGCACTGCATTTTTGTGAATTAGTAGGTATTGGTTTGCAGAGAAACTTTTCCTTGGGATTTGCATGGCTTGCATGATATCAGATATCAAATTCACACAGATGAAAGTCCTGGAGATGAGGTAATTTCTTTTGATCTGCTTAGATGTGATGATTAAGCATATCAACAAGAAGTTAATTTTGATAAAGAAGTTGATGAGTAAAAATTGCAATAGTTCGAGGGTATCTATTGAGGTTTCTCTAAGGGTAATTTGGTTGCATGTATTGAAGTCAGATGTAGCTCAAACTACACCAAATGAAAGCTGCAGCCTCATGTTAAACAAGGAAGCATCATTATCAATTACACGAGTTGCAGTTGTGGGTCTGCAGTTGCAAGTAACCAAGTTGGGTCACCGTAAATTGCTTTTTCTATCAAGTTTCTACAACCTTTCTGTATGTTGAAAATTTCTCTCCCCTAAATAATTATTTTTCCTTGGAAAAATTTCTGTAGGATACTCCAAAAGACTTACTAGATATGGCCGAAAACCCTCAATTTTGTAGACCGTGATAGTGTGCTCTGACTAAGCAACCTTACATGAATTTGTAGCATCCAAATATGGGCTGGAATTTTCAAACTTCCCACCTTATGAATCGCACTTGACGTTTCTTGATGCATATTGCACAAAACGGAAAAGTGTATGGGTACTCTTCATGAAAAAGTGAAAATGCAAGGATACGCATCCAATTTTGGATTAATGTCCGTATATGCGTCTCAATGTCGCAAAATGAGGATGTGCCATTATGTGTGTACTGGGTGCATGTCTCATACACTGTTTATGCGTTGCACACACAACCACATGGTGGCAGCACTAATTTTGAGATAAAACAATTTCAGAGAAACTAAGTTAACAAAAAGTAGAACAAAATGTGAAAATGTAGAAAATCTAAAAATAGCATCACATTTGGCATTAGTTAAACAATTCAAACATGCAGAATGTTAACTTTCTGAAAGAATATTCTAAGCTTCATTTTCTTGAATTATGACAAAAGTTTTAAATGATGAATCTAAGTCAAGAAAATGCAACAAATATTTAATACAGTTTTGCAAAATCAAGATGATGTTTGAGCAGAAATTTCTCTTGGTGTTGTGTTCTTGTCCAAAATGGATTGTTGTTTTGGGAAGTTGCATGTTCTATAAAAGCTGTTCTATGTTAAATCTCTAAAAAAAGGGGAAGGATTCTGATATCAGCAAGATCTTTTCTCAGGAGCCAGTGGATCCCTTTTCTCCGGTCACAGATGAATTGTCGACCATTGCAGATATTAGATTACACTCGATGGTGGTTGCTGAGGTTTGTAATCATACAATATTTTGCCATGAACTGCTCGCTTGAATTTTTTTACCGTATCTATGTATTAGATACTAAAGGAAGAAATATATTGTTTAATGAGCTATAGTAATCTAGGAATCCTTTCTATGTGTGTACCTTTGATTCTAACTAGTATTTCCTGTAGGTGCCAAATCTGGCTTCAGCTGCTGAATACTTTTTCAAAATAGGTGTTGAAGGAAAAAAGATTCCGCCCTACAGTAAGAGCTTCAATTTTGAACACCTTTTATTCTATAGTGTATGCAAAATGCATTTATGTGATTTGTACCCTGCCTTATTAATCTTCGTTTGTGGGGGTGGGGTTTTTTTTTTTTTTTTTTTGGGGGGGGGGGGGGGGGGGTTGGTGCGGTTCATACTCTGCTGTTGGTTGTTATGTTATGGCTGTTCATCTGGAAATTTCAGGCCTATGATCTGCATGAGACTTTCTATCATATAGTATTGTGATACTATGTAACCACTCAATGGAATAGGGCTTGTTGGTAGTTTTTGTGGAGGGAAGTTTTGTTGTATGATTCTTTCCATGTTAACTGTTCCACCAATATGGTTACTGTATCAAAAACTTGAAGATACCATTCTATGCAGGTTTGTTGTTAATGGCATCTGTGTGGATGTGCCCATTCCCAAAACAGTTGTTGATGTTGATTTCCTAGTTTACTAAAGGAAGTGCGAGCAAGGCAGCAGTCTATTGCAGAAATAACAGAAATGATCCATGTGAGTTTCTTGTTATTGGGTATTTGTTGTTGTTGTGCTTTTGTTCTAGTTGGTTTTTTGGGATTCAATATTGATGGTATTCTAGTTCTATAAAGTGTTTTTCTCCACAGGCAATGGCTTTAACTCAACTGTTCTTTTTTCCAATTAACAATCTTGTATGCCTTTCCCATTACCAGGTGGCAAGCCTTCTGCACGATGATGTCTTAGATGATGCAGAAACAAGGCGTGGCATCAGTTCATTGAATTTTGTAATGGGAAACAGGGTAATGTCTTGACCTAACAATTAACATTGTAGACACTTGATAGGCGGAGATGAAACCTCAAGTACTTCTGATATATTTTAATGCATCGATGCTAATGAGTGAAGGGTGAAGGCTGAAGGCAAATTGAAGTAAGCATTTACCATGTGCTTTCTGCACAATCTACAATTCCATACGCTACTTTGTGTCTGGCAATAATCACTTTTTTAAGTAGTGGAATCCACGAACTTGAAGCAACAACAACTAAGCCATTTATCCCAGGTATTTGGGGTAGGCTACATGAACCAAAAGAGAATTACGCCGTGTCGAGCACATGGATCAATATTTTCCACTCATTCCAATTGAGCAATATGCCTTCATTAAGACCTTCAGCCTCTATATCTTGTCGTATCACCTCCATCTATGTTTTCTTTGGTCTCCCCTTTGCTCTTTTAACTTGTCCTAAGTTGATAAGTTTTACTCGCCGGGCTGACGTATCTATAGGTCTACGTCGCACATGATTAAAGTATCGTAGGTAGTTTTCTTTCATCTTCTCTTCTATGGGGGCTACACCTATCTTAGTAAGAATATCCTCATTTCTCACCTCATCTCTCCTCGTTTTATCACACATCCAACGAAACATGCACATCTCTGCTACACTCATCTTCTGGGCATGATATCTCTTTATAATCCAACATTTCATGCAATATAACAAAGCTGACCTAATAGTAATTCGATTAAACTTTTCCTTTAGCCATAACAGGATGTTACGGTCGCATAACACTCTTGTTGCACTCCTCCATTTCAACCAGCCGGCTTGGATTTTATGGTTTACATCACTATTGTTCTCATCATCCTTTTAGATAATAGAACCTAAGTACCTAAACTGACTGCTCATCTGTATCTCTTGCCCGTCTAGTGTCACAATATTATAATCTTGGATCCTATATTACTGAATTTGCACTCCATATACTCTGTTTGGACCTACTTAATCTAAAATCTCGAGATTCTAGAATTTGCTCCATATCTCCAGTTTGGTATTTACTCCAGCTCTTGTCTCATCGACTAGGACATTATCATCAGTAAATAGCATACACCATGGTATCTCATCCTGAAACTCTAGTAAGCTCATCCATCACTATGACAAATAAGTATAGACTCAATGCAGATCCTTGATGCAATCTAATTGTGATCGATAAATCACTTATTAGGCTTCTACAAGTTCTGACATTTGCCATTGCTCTATCATACATATCCTTGATTATGTCAATATATTTGATGATGACTTCCTTCTTCATAATATCCACAATAATACCGCTCTTGGCACCTTCTCATAAGCTTTTTCTAAATCAATAAAGACCATATATAAATTTTTTTCTCTCTCTCGAAATCACTCTATAAGTTGACGAAACAAATGAATAGCATCTGTCGTCGATCTCCCCGGCATGAACCCAAACTGGTTCTCTGATATTTTAATATTCTGCCTTAACCTGCATTCAATTACCCTTTCCAAAAGCTTCATGGTGCGACACATGGTTTTATTTCACGATAGTTTGAATAATTCTGAATATCACTCTTGTTTTTATAGAGAGATATTAGGTACTCTTCCTCCACTCATTTGACATTTTTTTAGTTAGTCAGATCTTGTTAAAGAGGCTTGTCAGCCATCTCACACCCATCTCTCCTAGGCATCTTCATATCTCAATAGTAATTCCATTCTGGTCAGCAACTTTTCTTGATTTCATTCTCTTCAAAGCCTCTTTAACTTCAGATTTATTAATTTTGCGCATAAAATTAAGGTTCATAATCTGGCACTGAATGGATAGGGCACCCAAATCTTGAGTAGAATTACCATTGAATAATATGTCAAAATACTCTCTTCATCTTTCCTTGATTTCTTCATTCTGAACTGATCAAATGGGACTCTTACATAGATTTGAAGAAAAACAGTGATGGAGTGAGTTTTGAGGGGTATAAGCTAGCCAAGAGGAGGCTAAAAGAGCTGTTCAAAATGCAAGAGCTAAATACAAAGAAGTGTACGAGAAGTTGGACACCAAAGAGATTGAAAAGGATATATATAAAATTGCTCGAACAAGGGAGAGAAAAGCTAGAGACTTATGTATGAGATAATCTATGATGTTTTTACTTATTGAATGTGACATTATATTTTACCAACGTGAACTTACGTAAGTTAAATGAGAAAGAAAGAAGAAACATACACTTACTGTAACGTCAGTTGAAGGAGCTATGACCAATGAAGAGAGATCCATCTGTAAGAATAAGAGTTGATGATGCATGAAAGATCTCTTCATATTAGCGTTACATACATTTTCCTGTTCGCATGAGGTCCATCCTGGCATGGGTCAACTTGCTCGAGCTTTATTTCATATCATGTATCTTCTATGTTACTTCTAGTAGTCAGCTCCTATATATTTCTTTATATGATGGGACAGCATCATAATGCTTATATACAGAGTTCAAAATCAATTTTTCAAGATGTAAATGAAGTTTAACTGGGTCAAATATTATAGATGGTATATGGAACATTTGATTATTTCTTGATAAGCAATAAGAAACAGTCTTTTATATCTCATTTATGAGTGGATCATTATTGTTATCTTGATATCAATTGTCTGCTATCTAAATTACAATAGATCAGCCTCATAAACATTTCTTCTCCTGGCCAACAATTACTTGTATCTTAACAAGCAAGAGAAGCATTTTCTGACAAAGTAAGATGTTTGTATACTACTTTTTATGATTATTTATAATTCCCAGTGCATGTTTTCCTTGTATGTAGCTCGCTGTGCTAGCAGGAGATTTTCTACTTTCTAGGGCATGTGTTGCACTTGCTTCCCTAAAAATACAGAGGTATTTGATTATTTAATGCTGTAATCTTATAAGCAAAAAGCATTACAGTTTTGTCATCTTTCTGTACATTTCTTATTATAGAAACTGAGCTCTGATGTAACATTGTGAACAATTAGCCATAACCATAAGTTTAAATTTGATGTACAGAGTATTGCTGAAGTGCCTACAGTGTGATGTTGAATTAATGTACAAAGTATTGTTGAAATATATTCAGTATCCATAACCAAATCCAGATTTGAAGCAAAAGCAAATAATAACATGGATATCTGATATCATTATCATGTTTAATCACTAATTTGACAACTGAACACGCATATCCAATGGTTGTGCCTTTATGCTTAGCACCAGAAGCTGCTTAAGTGCTTAGGGTATAAACATTTTGATCCAACTTGCCCTAAGCTATTCCAAAAAGCCAAGTACTTGCCATGAACTATTTTAAAAAGCCACCTACTTGGCATAAACTATTCTAAAAGGCCGATGCGTAAATTTTTTGTGCGTTTCGTTTAAAGATCTATTATGTTCTTGCAAGTAGGAATAAAAAAGCCTTGACTTGTCCTTCTTTATAGTATTTATAATATTCAATTAAGTCAATATGTTTTCACACTTATAAGATACTTGTATCTTCATTATTGTTTCAAATCTAGTCTATTAAGAAAAGAAATATGCATATTGGTTGCATGCACAGGTTTTCTTTTCCTCCCTAGTATGCTGTCAAATTATCGATATGTCTTACAAAATCTATATGGCACAAAAGATTTCAATCAATTCTAGAGGGTAGGATAAGACCTTGAAAATTTATAATTTCATTTTGGTACTGGGGTCACTAGAACTGCTATTGCTAACCACATTGATGCAACTATTTTGAGCCAATTTATCTTTGGCATGGCATGAATCATTTTAACTACTACATTAATAATTAATATTATATTTCATAAGCATATCCACTAGTTCTTGCCCTCTATTCACCTATCAATGTTAATCTCTATTCACTGAGAACCACATCCGACCCCTCGGAAAGTGGATACTAATCATATAAGATCTAAGGTCTCTACTACAATAACTGGAGAGGGAGGGTAGCGGTTAGATGCATGTGACCATGACTACGAAAAAGAAGATGATAGTGGAAAGGGATGTTATGGATAATTGTGAGTATGATGGTTGAAATTAATGGTGATTGCTCCTCTCTAAAAAGGAAAATTGTTGTCATTACTATTCATTCTGCACTCCAAGATTCTTTACAGTAACACATGCAGAGCAGTTGAGCAGGTGCTTGAAATCTATTACTATGTACTTGATATGCCAGTCCTTGCAGATGGATCGGTCTTAAGCTGCTAGGCTGCTTAATGTAAAAAGATTTAAGTTTGTATCTGATCCTATATAAGGTAAATTAATGGTGACTCAATTTGATATGTATTATTGCTGCCTGTGTGGATACCAGATTTAAGAATAAGCAATGTAGATTAATATAAAGTTTTGTGTCTCTATCAGATTACGTGTAACCTGTCTAGTTTTCTTAGCATAACTTGCAATTATAGTATGTGGATTATAATATATTGTTTACCATGCACCTACAGGTTGTATCATTGCTTGCAACTGTAGTTGAACATCTAGCTACAGGCAAAACTATGCAAATGACAAACAGCATATAAACTGTAGTGCTTCTTTTGGTTCAGCTTTAAATTTCACCGTTAGGTGTGTCTGGTGTTGAGATATTCATATCAACTTTGTGCCCCATGTATCCTTGTTTTCTCTTGGCCAGTTATGATCGAAGAATTGCCTTCTTGTGTAGCTGAGACATTATATTGGATATACAGCATGGAATATTACTTACAAAAGACGTATACAAGACAATTTCACTGATTCCCAACAGTTGCAAGGCTATTGCAACCCTTTCAGGTCAGACGGCAGAAGTTTCAATGCTTGCTTATGACTATGGTTGAAATCTGGTCTGTTTCATGTCTGATCCCTCTGTACCGTCCTAGTTCTGCTCTATCAGCATTCATCATTATTTCACAGTCATATGACTTTCTAGCTTTTGCATAATTGTAGGGCTTGGTATTTCAGTTGATTGACGATGTTCTTGATTTCACTGGGACTTCCGCTTCTCTTGGAAAGGGCTCATTATCTGACATTCACCGTGTAATCTTCTTTCACCTATGTATTATTTTTGACATCATTTTAAAGGGGGACGGCTTTCAGGTCTCTTTCTCCTACGCTAACTATGGATCTCGGAAGGAGGGTTTAATCCATTGAATTCCTTTTTTTCATAAATTGTTAACACGATTCTTGGGGAAAACAATAACAAGTATCCGAATAAATTATCATAAATAGTAAGCACCATTCATCATTTTGTCACCATGATCTTCATAATCTTCATCAGTGCCTCCTTGTTAATCAAAATGGGGTTGGCTATGTATATGACTCCATAGAAGGATTGACCAATTTTTATGGCCAGTAGGAATGCCAACCTTCTATTTGTCGGTGAGTTCCTGGCTGATACAATTATGGGGAAAAAGAAGGGCTTGCTGACAATGAATTGGATATGGACCCAGTATCGGGATGTACATATTAACATTATCTTGTTTTAGGAAAAAAAAATTCTGCTTTGTTTGAGAGGCTGTGGATATGGATATCAGTCGAGTAGAAGAGCTTGTATCATTACATATCTTTAAAATCCAAATTTGTTTAGCATGAGTAGGCTAAAATGAATATCTACCATCATACAACACATCATGTTTGACAGTGTTATGATAGAGAGAAAATGGCACATCCCTAAATGGAGTGTTGCTCTTATTCATGTTGATGGAAAAATACAAAATTATAGAAATACCCTTTTTTACTCTAATACTCTCCCTCAAGCGGAAGCATAAATGTCAACCATGTTGAGTTTGTTACAAAAGAAGAGAAAAACTCAATATTCGTGACAAAGATAATAAAGATATCATCAAGTTGAACACTATATATGTAACAAACATTACATCACCATCTCTCTAAAAGTGACAGTCATGTGAGTAAAAGTACAGAATCAATGATCCAAGAAGATGGAGACATATGTTGCACGTTCATGGCCATACTGACAGGGACACAACACACATATAGGTGTTAAGTTCTACAAAATATACATACCATGTTTGTCTAATGCGTTTGTCCAATGCATGTCTGACATCACACTACCTCACAATAGGAGTGTTAGTGCGACATAGATGGTGATGAACTCACAAGCAAAAGATACATGGAAGAACAAAGGTGTCTATGTCTATAGTGGAGGCTGATTGTAGCTTTTGAATTAAGAAGTCAAACTAAATCTTAGAGAGAGTAACAGAACCATCAGAGCTTTGTTTCCATACAGATTACTGAAACTCATATCCTCTTGAATGTGATTAAATTGAGAAAAAATTCCTTGTTTTCTCTTGTTCCTCCCTATTTTATTTTGTTCCTGTCAATTGCGATATAGCCAACAGATACTAAGTATTGTAATAGAAAATGTGCATTGAGGGATGAAGTTGTGAGTAAAGATGCTACTAGGAGGAAGATTAGGCCAAAATGAACATTGATTGAAGCTGTGAATTTGTGAAACAAGGTAGTATGATAATATAACTGAGAATCACCATTAATGAAGCTAGATTGAGAAAATGATCTGTAGCTGAACTAAGGGACTTGGAGAAGGCTTTGTTTTCATTGCTAGTATATATCTAATATTGTTGGAGTTAGTGTTTTAAATATCATATATCGAGAAAATATCGGATATCATAATTTTTAGAGTATTTCGGGGTCATCTAGTAAATTTCGGACGTCATGGCGGATAACAAATATTTGTCTTACATGTATTAAATAATATAATCTTAAAATTCTTATCAAGGTAATACATACATAACTTATGCAAAACTATATAAATATGTTGAGAATCGGTATACTTAATTTAACATTTTGCATACGTTCACTAACTCTTTGTAGAGATTTCTCAATTGCTCCAACTTTCAAGACTTACCAGCATATTGGGTTTTTCCTGAAATGTCGGCCGATATTTTCTCAAAATATCGGCCGACATATTGGATTTTTCTCGAAATGTCAGCCAACATTTTCTAAAACGCCATTTCAAATGAAGATAGGGATGCCGTGACGATGAGGGTTTGAAAATAAAATGTTAGCTGACATTTCAGAAATGTCAGCCGACATTTAAAACACTGCACTTGGAGTACATTGAAGTTGGTTAATGAGCGTCCTCTCCTATGCTATGAGTTTTTGGACTCACAGTTAGGGTTTTTAAAGGGCCATTAAGATTTAATTGGAGGTTGGAGGACAATGTGATCTGTAAGGAAGTAGCGTACACAATAAAAAAGGATTTTCTTTTTTGGGTTGAGGTGGTAGAGGTGTAAGGAAGTAGATGAGTGTTAGGGAAGTGAATAACGACATTAGGTCACATGACATCTGAGTGTCTGACCTTTTTGGATGGAGAAGTTAACATCGTACGATAGTTGGAAAAAGCCCAGGGGTGCTTGGTGCTAATAAGTCGCTTTAGGATGATATGTGTCAGATAGGATATATGAAAAGAGGGTTATTTACAATTTATCCTTATATAAATGAAGACATTAATGTCCCTACGTTCCCTCCCCCTCACGTGGAAGACAACAAGCTCAACTTAACTATTTTACGTGCAGACATCTAGTCTAAATAAACTAACTTGTGTGGGGCAATGTATAATGCATATGGTGCCCCATAAGAGGGAGCAAGAAGAAGTGACTGCATATCTAAGATCTTCTTGGCTTCTCCCAAATTCTTCATGTCGAATTCCTTCTTTAGCTGAGGTTTAAGCTTCTGAATATGTGTTGTTTCTCACAGCAATCAGCATATCATCTACGTATAACAGTAAATATGTCAGATCATTATTCTGCTTGAAATAGACACAACTGTTATACTCGCATTGACTGTATCTGACCTTGATCATAAAAGAGTCGAACCACTTATACTACTGTTTGGGAGATTGATTAAATTCATAGAGGGACTTCTTTAGAACACACCTTATTTTCTTGACCTTCTTGAATATAACATTCAGGTTGCCTCATGTATATCATCTCATCTAGCTCATCGTGCAAAAACACTATTTTGACATCTATCTGCTCCAACTTTAAATCAAACTGAGTTACCATCACCAATAACATCCGCATAGATGTATGCTTGACTATAAGAGAGAATATCTCATTGTAGTCAAGACCTTCCTTCTGAGTTATCTCTTAGCAACTAACTTTGTCTTGTACTACTCACTGTCTTTCTTGTGAAAGACCCATCTGCAACCTATTGCCTTGAAGTCCTTTGGAAGATCTATCAATTTTCATGTTTGATTTCTATCCAAAGACTTTATTTCCTGCTCCATTCCTGTAATCCACTTGTCGTGGTCATCTGCTTCGATTACCTCCCTGTAACTATTAGGATCACCTATTTCTGTTACTAATGCAAACGAGACATGATCATCTTCCTAACCATATCTTATTGGTGGCACCGTAACTCTGACTAACCGTACAACGATCTAGGTTGCTCTTGAGTAGCCTCTTCATTATCTCCATCTGAATCTGAGGAGTCTTCTTTTGACTTTTCAGATCTTTTAGGGCCATCTGAGAACTCAAAATTTTTTTCTGAGTGTCTGCCGAATTGTCTGAAGCTCCACCTTGCGCTTTATTCTCCGTCTCTGACTTGTCTTGCAATACTAATTTTCCGTCAAAAATCACATCTCTACTGGTAAAGACGATGTTTGTCTTGGGATCCCAAAATTTGAAACTCTTAACTCTTTTGGTGAACCTGATGAAAATACACTTTTTAAACTTGAACTCCATTTTGTTTCTTTTCTAACTATCAATCAAAATATACGCTGGACAACTAAAAATTTGTAAGATTGAATAATCCACAGACTCTCCTTGTCATATCTCCTCTGGGATTTGAAGATTAATGGTTATTGATGGTGACTTGTGATTCACCACCTTTGGCTAAAATCCTTCTAACATATCAGCCTGTAACCTGATACTACGGGCACACTCTGTAAGTGTCCATTTACGCGCTCTGCTAATTCATTCTATTCTGATCGTCCTGAAATGCTTTGCTGGTGTTCGATGCCCTTGCCTGCTAAGTAAGCTTTGAATTATATAGAGATATTATTCGCCTTCATTATCATACCTTAAGACTTTCACCATTCTCCCCTTCTGATTCTCCATCATAATTTTTCACTCCTTGAACTTCTGAAATACTTTTAATTTCTGCTTCAAGAATATACCGGAACTCTCCTAGAGAAGTCATCTATGAAAGTAACATAGTACCTAGAACCCCTGATGGATGCTACTGGTGAAAGGCCCTACACATCCGTGTATGAGATCTAGCAAGTTCTTTGTCTTGTACTGTGATGTAGAGATCTCATCCGTGTGTATGAGATATAGCAAGCTCTTTGTCTACTTATGATGCAAATTTACAAAAATCAAGTTTGTAATATTTGATACCTGGTAGAGCATCCTTTTTGTGTAGGATTTGAAGATCTCACTAGCTCATATGTCCAAAATGCATGTGCCAAAGCCTTGCATTATCCTCCTTCTCTTTTACTGCTGAAGTATCACTAACAATAATGCTTTCTGTCATCTTGTACAAGTTTGCTGTCCGTTCTCCTTTGAGAATCATCATGGAGCCTTTGGTAAGTTTGATATCTCCATATGCACTTGAAAATTTGTACCCTCGAGTTTTCAAAACTCCCAAGGAGAGAAAATTCTTTTTTAAGTCTGAAACGTGACATTAGTTCGTGAAGGTTCGAATATGTACATCAAACATCCTCATACGGATGTTGCCGATGTCAACTGTCTTCCATACGGTGTCGTTACCCATTAGGACAGAGCCTCCATTATAAGGCTTATAAGTACTAAACCACTTTCTTTTTGGGCACATTTGGTATGTGCACCCCGAGTCAAGTAATCAAGTACTTGAGTACTTACCGTTTCCTGACTGAGTTGTCAAGACATCATATGGATTCACATCTGCTTGCTCGAAACCCCGGTTTAATTTGACTTTCCACAGGTACCAGTCCTATCAGAATTCTTACCGTCTTTCTTCGTCAACATTTTCTTGTATTTCATACAATTCTTCTTGATGCGTCCTAGTTTCCTACAAAAGTAGCAAGTAAAACTGTTAGAAGCCTCTGGATCTCTTTGATCTCCCTCACTCTTTGATCTTCCCCTTGGCCTTTGAGAACCGGTCCCGAGGTCTCCTTTGTACAATCTGTCTTTTTTTTTCAGCTCTTTGTTCTGAAGCATCTGCATGACATCTTCTAACTTTAAGGTCTCTTTGTCATGCATGATGGTGGTACCCAAGTGTTCATAACTTGATGGAAGAGAAGATAGTAACAGAAGAACTTTGTCCTTTTCTTCTAACTTAACCTCTAGAGCCAACAAGTCTCTTAAAATTCTATTAAAAACATTAAGATGTTATAGAATAGACGTACATTCCTTCATCCGAAGGCTGTATAACTACTTTTTCATGAAGAGATTGTTCGACAAACTCTTCGTCGTGTAAAGGATGTCCAGCCTACACCAAATACCAACAGTTGTCTCCTCGTTCACGACGATGTGGAGGACCTCATCTGATAGGCATAGTATAATCGTCGTCTTTACGCGAAAGTTGATGTCGTTCCACTTATAATCTTTCACCTTCGATGGCTTCTTCTCAATACCAAGTAGAGCTTTGTGTGTGCCCTCTTTCACGAGCAATGACGTTACTCACATCTTCCACAACAAGTAGGTGGACTTCCCGTTGAATTTCTCCACCTCGAACTTGGTTGTCGTGGTCGTCTTGCTAGCCATTGCTCTGATACCAATTGTTGTGATCAAAGCTGATACAACAATAGAAAAATACCGAGTTGAAGACTCGACAGTAGAAGCAAAAGCGTAGAAGATCTACCACTAGTAAGTAATCAAGACAAATCATCAGACAACTAAAGAACACCAAATTTAACGTGGTTCAATAAGAGTGCCTGCGTTCACGGGAAAGAGGAGAAATTTTATTGAAAACAGAGAAGAAAATACAAGAGTTATAAGAATATCTCTCTCATCTCAAAGCTCTCAATGGTGAAAATCTCTCATAAACTTGACTTTCCTTTAAAGTCCAGCTCTAAGAGGTTTATATAGGCACATAGGATGATCCTAGTCCAACTCAAACTTCAACAATACAATCAACACCATCTCAGAGAAAGAAGAAAACTCGAATCGATGCCAAACTGAAAACAGAACCTGAAAAAAAACTGTCAAATCCGTCATTAGTCGACTAATAACATGTATTAGTTGACTATACTCAATTATTAGTCAACTAGATAAAATCCGAGAACTCAGCTCTCTATTAGCAAGTACTAGTCGACTATACCCAAGTATAAGTCGCCTAAGTTAAAACATAAGTCGACTAATAAAACATATAAGCCTACTTATAACATGCGCAAATCCTCTACAAGTCCGTTTCTTGATCTTTGAAGCTTGTATCATCTCCATCTAAACCTGAATTTTTCTCCAATGAATATGAGACACTCAAAATACTAACAATAGATAAAATTAGTTTTGGAGTGTTTGAAAAAACATACGGATAATTAATTAGGTCGTGAAGGAAAATGTATATATTGAAGTACGACTATGTTCTTTCTAGAATGAAGAGTATGTTTGTGCATGTTCATGGTGACATCTCATTGTTGAGATGCTGGAAATATGCATGCTGATTGAAGGAGAAGATGCATGTAAGGTTGTTAATGCGAAGAAGTATGATGGCATGAAACTATGAGGATGTTGTTTGAGTCTGGTGACCAACGTCAGGATTTGGGTTCTTATTTAGGGGGATATTATGACTTAACTCAAGGCTCAACTATTGTTATTTTAGTGTGAAGAGGATATTGAGACATGGGATGTCACAATCACTGTGTAAGTTTATTGTTGCGTAGTTTTTGTGAATTAACTGAGAACAAGTCAATACAGCTGAAGTTTAAGTTTCTGATGTGGACACAATGTTTGTTCATGGGATTGTGTTGGTGGTTGAAAAGGTGAATTTCTGGTAAGGTCCCCGTTCTCTTCTACTTCATGTTGATGGCAAGAATACCAAACATATCATTACTTTTATCTACACAATTATTTTATGCCTATTCCATTCAATGCTAATGTGTCAAGGTACTTCCCTACCCAAAGGTATTGTATAAAGGTTTCTTCTAAGACACACACACACATATACATATGCACACACGCACACACGCACACACACATAGATAGATTTATGTCATTCTGGAAGAATTTGAGGTCAAATCTTTCCCACTCAAGTACAACTCTACATCATCCGAATGCAAGATCTACTCTGTTAAAGTTGATTTATATTATTTCAAGTATCAACAAATCAAAAATCAAGTATTTTAAATACTTTTTGCCCATGCATCAAGTAGGAGAAAATAGACGGCCGAAATAGTGAGTTGATTAGTTTAACAATGTATAATATTTTAAATCTAAAAAAAATTAGTGAGTGAGAGTTTTTAAGTTTTTAGATCATGATGAAATTGTCAGATCGAGAATTTGTATGTTTAAAGATGTAAATCTAAGTAATATGCTATTTTTGGTTGTCCATTTTGTGTCACTTGATGGATGGGTAAAAATATTAAAAATACATGATTTTTTATTTATAGATACTTTAAATAATGTAGATCATCTTCAACGGAGTGGATCTTATTTTGGATGCATAGGCTTGCATTTGAGTGGGAAGGATCCGGGCACGAATCCTTCCCGAAAGATCCTAGTCTATCTCCATATATATATATGTATATATGTGTGTGTGTGTGTGTGTGTGTGTGTGTGTATATATATATATATATATATATATATATATATATATATATATATATATATATATATATATATATATATATATATGGCTTACTGTACCTCAGCCTGCAGGCTGAGAGAGTTTCTCAGCCTGCGGGACGTGGCTGAATATAGGCCACACATCGGTCGCAGAGTGTGGGCGGCAAAAAAAATCAAAAAATCTCGCCTAAACAATCGTGAAATAAATTGACAAAAATACCCCTTTTATATGACGACGGCGACTTCTAGCATTGAAAAGTAAAAAAATATTCCATGGTCGCATACTTAATACAGAATAATGAATACTGGAGGAAACATGCTATCGTATAGCAATGCGACCTCCTTCAGTACTGCGACCAAAGTCGCAAACTTCTTTCTCATTACGATGGTGATGACGAGGATTAGAAGTTTAAAAAATTGTATTTATTTTTTTAAATATATATAAATCTGTTTTCTAAAGTTAATTGTGTGAATTACATTTTTTACTACTATGTCTTGGTTGAAAATGCTGTACAATTGTTACAAACCTTCATTTTAAATATTTTACGCTAAACGAATATACTGTGACCATGGACGCAGTTAATAATTATATTACTTCACCCTTATAAATTTTTAAAATGAAAAGGTTGCGACATTGGTTGCAGTTGCTGGACGCATACTTAATAAATACACTGCGACCTTGGTCGCAGTTGCTGGACTTTAGTCTTAATCAACAACAACACTGCTACCTTGGTCGCAGTTTCTGACCGTAGTCTTAATAAAATAAACGACCGTAGTCTTAATAAAATAAACTGCGACCTTGATCGCAGTTGTTGGTGTTTAGTCTTAATAAAATACACAGCGACCTTGGTCGCAGTTGCTGGTCTTTACTCTTAATCAATAACATCACTGCGACCTTGGTCGCAGTTGGTGGTCTTTATAAATAATCAACAACACTGCGACATTGGTCGCAGTTGATGGCCGCAGTCTTAAAAAAATAATCTGCAATCTTCGTCGCTATTGCTGGTCTTTAGTCTTAATCAACAACAACACTGCGACGAGATGACACGTCACCGCAGCAGTTGCTTAGTCGCAGTCTTTGGTCACAGTGTCGACCCTGGTCGCAGTAGTTACTGTTTGCAATGTATCTTATGCGACCTTGGTCGCAGTGTCATCTATGGTCATAGTTGTTTTGTTTGCAATGCATGGCTGCGACCAAGTTCGTAGTTTATTAAAAAAACAAATATGTTTTTTATTTATGTCCAGGCATTTATCTCCAGGCATGTGAAAATGATACAAAACGATCTCTTATACAATAAGATTGAGTGTTACAATATAGCAGTACAAAGAAGACTAAACATCAAAAAGATCCCTTGTTGACTAAGAGCAGTGGTGTTATTGAGGTTTTTTATTTATGTCCAGACATTTATCTCCAGGCATGTGAAAATGATACAAAACGCTCTGTTATACAATAAGATTGAGTGTTACAATATAGCAGTACAAAGAAGACTAAACATCAAAATAGCCAAGAAGACTAAACATCAAAAGAGCCCTTGTTGACTAAGAGCAATCTTCTTCTTGAGGTCTGGTGGCAGCAGAATCCTCCGATTCCAACTGACCCTCCAAAGTGCCGGGATACGATCTTTCGTTGATGAACATCTCTTCACCAGAAGGTTATCCAGTGAGCATGGAGTTTCCTCGATGTCACTTCTGGGGTAAGAGAGGGAGAGTGAGACCTCACAAGGTATGCTACCCACCACAATATCCACCACATCCCCCGCCGCCATACCCACTCTGACCATCCGTTATCAGCAAGCTTGACTGGTGCATCAAGTCAGAGCAGATCTCGGTGAGGCTTAAGTCCTCGTCAGGGATCATGACTTCTTCCCTTGTGAACGACGAGGACCATGACTTCTTCCCTTGTGGACGATGAGGTCTATGACTTCTTCCCTTGTGGACGAACATCGATCAAGTTCGTCCATAGGGTCATCTTCATCCATGGAGGCAGGCCCCTGTTAGAGACTCTGAAGAAGACGGAAATTCTCAGAGCAATTGCTCTCGAAAGAAAACAGTCTAATTATGGGCTGTTAAAGGGAGAGGGTGAGCCCTATTTATAGGCAGCCCATAATAACCATAATTAATGGTTCATTAATCAGAATCGTCGGCATTAATGGTCTCCAACCGCCAGCGCCGGTTTGGCATTAAAAGACATTAACGCCTAAACCCAATGAAGAGCCGACGCGTGGACAACCGCTTCGGGAAACAACGAATGGTGCGGAGTTCGTCAACGTAGACTTGACGTTAAAAGATCTCATAAAATCTTTATGACAGGTCGCGTCTCACGGAGTGACTCCAAGTCGCATCAGACAACAGACAACTTTTCATTTTTCATTTAGATTCAAAAAATGACTTAATCCAAAAACAACACTTAATAAAACAACACTTACTTAACGTACTGCGACCAAAGTCGCAGTCCATGTAATGCAACCCTAAATTGCAGTTGCTGGCCATCTTTATCAATAACAACACTGCGACCTTGGTCGCATTTAACCATGTACACTGCGACCAAAGACTTTGACTAAGGTCGCAGTTTAAATGTACAATGCGGCCAAAGACTCTGACTACATTATATACAAAAAAATTAATTACTTAACGTACTGCGACCAAAGTCGCAGTCCATGTAATGCAACCCTAGATTGCAGTTGCTGGCCATCTTTATCAATAACAACACTGCGACCTTGGTCGCATTTAACCATGTACACTGCGACCAAAGACTTTGACTAAGGTCGCAATTTAAATGTACAATGCGACCAAAGACTCTGACTACATTATATACAAAAAAATTAAACTATAAAGTAGAATTTTATCGCAGGCTGAAAAAATTGATCTGAAAAGATTTTATATTTTCAAAAAATTTTTTATCGCAGGCTGAAAAGGAGAAACTAGATCTTTCCAAAAAGAGGTAAAGAAATAGGGCGAAAAGTAATTTATATCCTATAAAGAGCGGCAAAATAAAAGGGGAAAAAATAATAATAAACAATAAGGAAAAGTTATCATAAGGGGTATTTGGTAATTTAACTTCTACCTAAAAAGCGGGCCGCAAGTCAGTGAGGTGACAAATTGAGCCACGTCACCGCAGGCTGAGAGAGTACTCTCAGCCCGCGGGCTGATATATATTTTTCTCATATATATATATAATATATATATATATATATATATATATATATATAATGGGGAAAAACTGGCGTAGGAGGAAATTTCCTCCAATGTCGCATTCAAAACTCGACTTTCGGACCAAAATTTCAAGATCCAACCGTACATTAGGATTTTTCTTGTCTAAAATGTAGGTGTATGAAAATTCATATGATTTGGACCTTATTTGCTCATAGATCTAGTGGTTGCATTTGTTCTATTATAGGAAAATCGTTAATTTTACAACCATTTGATGCACAAGTAAAGATGTTTACAACTCGTGAATTCTCATTTATATACATTTCATGACATGAAGATTAGTTTGAATGGTTTAGATCTTGAAATTTAGTAAAAAAGTCGAGTTTTGGGTGCAATATAGGAGGAAATTTCCTCATATGCCAGCTTTTTCCCGTTTTCTCACTCACTCACACACACACATATGAGTTGGATTACAAAGTTTCCAATAATTTTTGGGTAGAAAACTTAACAACTTTCTAGCTATAAATTTCCTTTGAGATTTGTGCTTTGGTTGAGATCTAATCCTCAATAATTTACCAAAAACACCCCCAACAATCATAATTTTGTAAACAACACCCCACTAGCACAAGTTTCTCTCTATATCTCCAGCGCGTTGCCGCCCTCTCTCCTCTCCTCTCCTCTCCCGTCTCTCTTTCCAAATCCAAGACAGAGATGGCGGATGAGCGGAGAAGGGAGGAAAGGGAGAGGGAGGAGAAACGGGGAGAGGGAGACGACTTGTCCCTGAGCACAATCCGATCCAGCTCCCTCATGCACATTTGATTCAACGCTGACCTAGATGTCACATCGAACAAGAACCCTCAGTCGCTGAGCATCGATTTGGTGATCTCGAGAATGGATCACTCGATGGAGAGGGCCATCGAGGAGGCGTCGAGATGGAGAGCTCGCGGCAGGAGGAGGCGAGATCAAGGTCGGTTAAGGTTTTGAGGGAGAAAAGGCTGCTGGTATTTGGCGTGGAGCTTGTGGAGGGCGGCGAGGATCTCAGAGTCAGGCTTGAGCTGGTTCCTGAGGGAGTGGGCGTGAGAGGAGGCTGTGGTGGTGGTCGGGAGTTTGGATTTCTTGGAGGTGGAGGGATTGGATTTGGGAAGGGAGAGGGAGAGGATAGGAGAGGAGAAGGAGAGGGGGGAGGGAGGAGGAGGTCATAGTCGGGGAGGAAGCGGAGGGAGAGGGAGAGGGAGATGGTGGAGGTCAAGAGGGAGAGAAGGAGGAGGGTGATTTTGTTTTCTCTTCTTCTTCTTGATTTGGGTTTGGGTTTGTATTTTGAGGTTGAAGTAATTGGGGCGGGGGGGGGGGGGGGGGGGGGGGGCGGTGGGGGCGGGGGGAGGGGGGAAGAAGAAGGCGCGGTGGTGGTGGGGAGGGAGACCATGGGGGCGCTGGTAAGGGCGATGTGGGTGGGGGAGAGGGCGGCGGAGCACGTGGCGGGGGCGCTAGTGGCGGTGATGAGGGCGTCACAGGGGCTGCAGGGGGAGGTGGTGGGGGCCGCGCTGGTACGCACTGCTGGTCAAATGCCGTGCTTTATATAAACTGACACTAATTGCAACTTTTTCCTTTGATAACTCTACTTGTCAGTCCACAGAAATATGATATGCGTTGAAGAAACAGTACATTTATCTATATAAAGCTGTCTCATGGTAAAATTGATTATTATTGTACAGGGGATTGTGACAGCTCCAATATTATTTGCAATGGAAGAATTCCCTCAGCTGCGTGAACTTATTAATCGGGGCTTCAGTGATACTGAAGATGTTGATGTTGTAAGTATTACTAGTTTCCATGTTCAGCGAGTATATAAATGATTCCTTACACTGTGAGAAGAAGATTAAGTGTGATGCTACGTGAATTGTCTATAGAGTATCCTTATATTTTCTCAAGTTCCTGCACAACATGTTTACTAATAGTTTCTCAAGCAACATTATTTCTTGCTTGGTTGGTTGTAAATGGTGCTATTGCCGCACCACTTGCAACATGTTATGCTGTGGCACCACTTACAAACTCTTAGGTATAGTTTACATGTTATAGATGGGCAATAGCCTTGACACATCAGCGTACAATTCAACCACACATTGGAGTTGTATTTGCAGCAATGCTACTTACAAACAAATTAAAATGTTTGATTACTTGCAACCAAAACCGCGCCCCAACTTATAAGTTGAAAGACTGCTTTTCTTCTTCTTCTTTTTGAATCAATTTTTTTTTTTCTTTTTTAGTTGTTGCACTATTTACCACAACAATACTTACCGCCACATTGTTTACAAGATGCAAATGCATTTACCAACAACAGCAGATACCGTTTTCATGAGTACATTTAAGCATTGAGTCTGGTGATATATTTCGTGTAAGTGGTGGAGCGGCCTACTACTGCATGTACTGCGAGGGTAGGCACTATTACACTTGACAGTTTCAGGAGGCAAGTGCATAGGTGTGGATGGCTCTGTCTGTCTGTCCAGACACAACGAGCGTGTGCACGCGTGCGTGTGTGATAATTCTTTGCTCTTGAAAGATTATATATTTCTGGATATTCATCCTGGAACAGTGATTTACTATTTCTACAAATATTGGGAGGCTTTAAGGTCATTTTATTCTAACAAACTGCAGGCACTCAACTACCTTGGAAAGAGTCAGGGTATCCAGATGACAAGAACTGGCTCAAGAACATGCAGCCTGTGCTGTAAAAGCAATCGAAGCTCTTCCAGAAACAAATAGAGAAGACGCATGGATTTCAAGGAGAGCACCAGTGGATCTTACTAGAAGGGTTTACAAGAACGAAATGATTCTTTTTTTTTTTCTAATTACAATCAAAATAAAATAAAATTATGGAGGAGTTGCCTTCAGATCCATTTATTATTACCTTTTTCTGCTCACAAGTTCCTGTAGAAATGTGGTCCATATTGCCATCTGGAAATTCAGTTTTCATAGGTTTCTGCCTTTAAATTGTAGTTCTGAGTAGTTCAAGGTCCGCAGCTTGGAGGTCAAGTGGACCATGCAATCAGCTATCTATCCTGGTTTCAGATGTAACAAACACACAAGCAATCAACTATCCAGGCGATGTAACACAAAAACACAAGAAAGTGGTGCTGTGTATCACCTTGGTGCTTAAATGCACAGTGGCTGAGATTCTTGTACCATATTCAAGGGGGAAAATCAGGAGAAAGTATCATATTCAGAATTGTTAGATGTATCAATGTACTTGAATTCAGATAATAATGTAAAACGCTGATGGAGAAGAATGATAGCATAATCTCTCTTGAAAAAGTTCCTGTCTAGTTGATTCTGTGTGCTGCTTCACTTGCAATGGATTGCTGATCTCGACTTGTTTCCAATACCTAGGTGCTGGTTCAAGCTATAGTTACAAAGGTTTAGTGCACGCATAGGGGTTATGAAGTTCGTTTAATTTCATTCAGCAATTTTGTCACTTTCATGGTTCCATTAAAGTTTCTATGTGAGAATCAAGATGTGTTTACCTACAGGTTAACCTGCCCTCTTCATATGGTTTTTGTGACGGACAAATCTGCTACTAACCATCATCGTCGTTGGCCCAGAACTCAGCACAACGACACCGACCCAGAGTTGTTGACACCGAGTCTGTCTGGACCAGAGACTCAGAATTTTTTTGGCTTTCATGGTCTTCAGAAAGATATGGATTGTTACCAGGAGGTCGAATCTGTCCCATAATAAAATGAAGGATCAACTTATCTTGTAATTCTTTGCATCATGGCATAAAGTTTTATTTAAGCAAAAATTAGTCTGGAGTGCTGTTTTAATTGGATCCACAAGAGTTGCTCTAAACAGAATCATGCAGATCTCGGTTTGTTAAAGGTCTTGGAAGGATCAATATTAACATTAAACATATCGTGAAGACATTTTATGCAAATGAGGAGAACTACATTTATGAGGTGTAAACTGTAACATTCTGATCATCAAATTGCACAGGGGGACTGGACAATCAACAATTCAGTTCCCCATATGGAAAAACATAGGGACATAGAATTAACATCCCTTTTTGCTAGTGCTAGCACGGAGCCGAATGACAAGCTCGGAAGCTCCTGCTTTTGTGTAGTCCGAATTGTGGTACCGCACAACACAGTGTGCCATGGTAAAATCTTAAACTAAAGAAGACCAAAAACATCCTCCCCTAGGGAAGTCTGAAGACACATTCTCAGAAATCTGCTCTTCTGGGTAAGAGTAATCCGGTCCTGGTAACAAATACTTGCACAAGATCAATGGGCTTCTTTCAACTCTCCCTCGTAGTTCACTCTGCCAAAGTGATTCTGCCAAAACTAAATTCAAGTTTCTGAACGAAGGGTCTGTAATCATGCAGGGAACCTTCCAGAACTCTTTCATGTCACCACAACCAGTCAAGCCACGAAGTGGTGAAAAATGACTGGTTTGGGATAAATAGATTCCACCTGTGAATAAGAAGGGGGAAAAAAATAGTAATGCATATAAAATGTGCATGACAATATGGCAGGCAATGAGGGAGCACTATTGCTGCAATGTGAGAATATGTGATCCATTGGGAACTTCTATATTTGAACTTGAATAAGGTAAGGTTATGTGTGTGTGTGGGCTTGTATGTGGTGTTTCTCAGAACATGCAATGAACCATGATCATCAGCGATAAATCCCTTGTTCACACTGTCCAAGGTTTTCTAAATATCGGATGTCCGGTTCAAATTGGTTGGGACTTTTTCATTTCAGATAGCAGATATCGGGCGATAATGTTGGGAATATGGGATCATATTGGACTGGATGTTCATATTGGACATTCTATATATTAAATATTAATAACTTAAAGATAATTATAAAGTTCACGTCACATATTGGATAAATACGTAACAAAGTGCACGCAAAGCATTCAAGTATAAGCGATATACACACAATGCATAAAATTAAATTAGAAATTTGCAAAACCAGGTTTAATTTCAACAACTCATCATTTATAATTTTACATAGCATGAATCAAGAAAAACTTACTACTTATCTGGGAAGTGGGCGAATGAATAAAATAATAAAAGATGAAATCCTTACACTTTTTAATACAAGTCTTAAAAGGAGACTTGCAAAAAGCAAAAGATGCACAAGTAACTCCATATATAAACAAAACAAAATATAGAAAACATTACTCATTCCAATCCTCAACCAACCCTTAACAACATAGATAAAGTGATGAACAACATGCATAAGCAATAAAATAAAACAATGTCATAAACTATAAATATATAATAGATAATCTCAAGTCTCAAGTTCCTAATAATAACAAAACATAGCTCAAAAATTGGGCCCAAACCCGTTTGTTAAGAAAGAGCAATATTGGTCAATATCAGCCAGATACATATCGGTCAATATCGGCCAATATTGGCTCAAACCCACTCTAAGGTGATAGCCTGCAATCTTACAGACAATTAACAAAATGATGTCGGAATCACATCTTCTATAACAACTTACAAAATAAACCAAATGTTAACCACTTTCAACTTCAGGAATACCCTAGGTTAAACAAGTGGAATGTAAGGTAAAATTCTCTTGTTCCCCTTTCTGAAGTAGTAAACTATGCATCTATGAATGGTCATTTCAAGACGGGATAATAAACATGTAAAAGTGCAAAAAAAGATAATGATGCGCTTCTTTACAAATAGGCTATCCGTATTGATGCAAGCAAGCATCTAGTTCCCCCGAGTATTATGAGGTTAAATATGAGAATAAATCCCATTAAATACTATTATGCTATCAAGTCACTAAGCTTTCCACTCCTGTGGCTGCCCAAATTGGACTGCAAAAAAAGACTGGCTAGACCAGTGAGATCATACGCATCAGGCTCGTAATGTAGATGGACAACTTATAGATAAGCCAGATAACAAAAAGGCCTGGTAGAATTCAGACAGATTATGATACAGTCATACAAATGTATTTGTATATGTCCAACTGAACATACGGATAGGAAACACACCTGAGTACACTTTAGCGTAAATTGGCACGGAAGATTTATGAAGTTCAACCTATTATCTTGTTGCAGTTCCCTGAACTCCATCCATGTTAAGCTTTTGCATTTCCATATAAACTTCGTCAAGCATCTTCTTTGCTCCAAATCACAAATGCCAATCTTCTAATTCTCCACATCATAAGGCAACACTAATAATCCTGAGGTAAAGGGTGACCCCTCTCCACAAACTTTGTCATAAGCCTTCCAGCCTCATCTGGCAGCCCTTGAAGACCAGCTTGTTGCTCACTTTCTGACACAACTTGACATCTGGAATCAAATTCCTCTGAAACATCCGGCATGCTACTTTATATGACTGCACAGGATTATCTTTTCTAAAATAACTCTCCACCATATGCGACATGTCTCAGCATCAACCTTAGAGGCTGTCCTCAAAACCTTTCCTAGAACTTTGTAGGCTTCATCAAGTTTACCAAATCCACAAAGCTTCTCTATGACTTGATTATAGGCAGTCTTAAAATCCTGTTTGCTTAGCATTCTGTCCAGCAACTTGAGTAGCTCATCAATGTTACCTTTCTCACAGAATCTATGGATCACAGTTCTATAAGTAACAGGAGTAGGAAGCAAGCCCCTATAAAGCATCTTTTTTATAAGCCCAGTAGCTTCCTCAAATCTGCCGTTCCTTCCTAAAGCATCCACCACAACTGTATAAGTTACAGCATCAGGATGCCTGTTACTCAGATACATGTCATCGAGCAAAGATAGAGCAGATTCCAAATCACCCTCTTTACAGAACCCATGAATTACGGTTGTAAAGTTGACAACATTAACCGCACAACCTTTGCTCTGACAATCCTCCATGAACTTCTTCGCCTCACTTGCCTTCCTCTCCTTACAGAGCCCCTGAATCAGCAAATTAATCTCAGCTGGAGTGGGATAAAATCCGTTCCTTATCATCTGCGTCGCCAGATCACATGCCTCAGCCAGCTTCCCCTCTCTCCTAAGCCCATGCATGACCACACTGTATGTAATAGCATTTGGAGTCCACCATTCCTCTTCGCTTTTATTCAGCATCTCGCTCGCCTCTAGTGAGCTGCCAATTTTACACAATCCATTCAACAAGGCAGTGTATGTAACTGAATTGGGCTTGCAGCCATTTTTATACATGTGATTCATCATCTTCCTTGCTTGATCTATCTTTCCTATGCGGCAGAATCCATTAACAACAGCGCTATAAGTCACAACATCGGGATGACAACCCTTGGAAAACATCTCACGGACAATATCCTTCGCTTCATCCATCCTCCCATCCGAACAAAAGGAATGCACTATGGCACTATATTCAACCTTATCAACCCTAAACCCTTTCTTCTCTGATTCTCTCAAGAACTCAAGCGCTTCATTGGCATGACCATGCTTCGACAGCACATGAATCAAAGTATTATAGGTTACTTGATCGCGAAACAAGTTAGCATCTTTCTCCATCTTCTCCAGCAATTCTCTCACCTCTCCGACCCTTTTCTCTTTACACAAAAAGCTAATCACCGTGTAGTAGCTAACCTTATCAGGAGGACAGCCCTTAAGTGGCATCTCTTTTATCATCTCCAACGCATCTTCAACCCTATGCAGATCACAAAAACCCTTTTATCAAGCAATTATAAGTAACAACATCGGGAACAATCCCAACCCTCTGCATCCTATCCATAAATCTCAAAGCCTTCTCCAACCGATTCGCCATCACAAGCACATGAATTGCAGTGTTACATATAGACAAATCGGGGGCACACCCATCTTTCTGCATCAAATTCAACACTCTCATTGCACTCCTAAGCTTGCCAGCTCGACTGTAAGATACCATCAAGAACCCGAATAATTCAGGGGAACGAGGAATTCTCCTTCGAATCATTAGCCTTAAAATTCTCCGTGATGCCTGGCAAAGCTTGGTCTTGCTCAGGATTTCAAGCATGATATAGTAGACTTCAGGCGGGTGACGATAGCGCCATTGGCGATCAGCCCAGTAGAAAAAATTGACTGTAATTCGCTCATCAGATTGAGAACGGAGAACGGCAGCGAGCTGTGGGGGTTTGAGACTTCTCAGTAAGTGCCTCAGCTCGCCTTCGAGCTTTGGAGTCCAAATGTGGCGAAGCCCGATCAATCTGCAGGTTTCTTTAACTAACGGGTGTCTAGATTCATCTTTTTCTTCAATGAAAGCTTCACCTTTTTGCTTGGGCTCGGCATTCTTGCCAACTAAATCTAAGACCTTGAAGTCGTCATCGTCGATCCTCTCTTCAGCATCGGTTTCTGAATCTGATTCCTCTTTCTCATCTAATCCATCGACTTCCCCGAAGTTGCAGCCAGAGGTTCGTCGGGGTTTTCATTGGCTTCGTCAATCTCGCCTGAAATTGGGCTAGGATTGGGGTTTAGAGCTGCACTGTATGAATTTGATGAGAAAAAGCAGCCATTTTTATTAGGAGAGCCGGGGTTAGTGATGACGATGGTGTGAGGTTCTGTAGACTGAGTAGTGATTGAGTAAATAAATTTACAGGGGAGGCTAAAAACCCTAGATTTGTAATATCTTTCTAGGATTTTGTGCATCCTGCTTGAAATCGAGGAGAGAAGTGGGGAGATGGGCGTATTAGACACAATAATAATCAAAATCAAAGCTTTTATTTGACGAAGAAATCTAATTCACAACAAGAACATCTGAGAGAGAGAGAGAGAGAGAGAGAGAGATTTGGAGTTATGGGCATCGGTGACGCGCGAAAAAAGCGAGTGCGGGAGTGACTCAGACCAGGTGCCCAGAGACGGCGCAAAGAAGGAAAACGGGCGGTAGCCTTCTGTGACTACCGGCCCAATTCAGGCCCGACCCGCTACAAAAATAGGAGGTATTTTTAATTGAAAAAGAGCGGGGGGGTAGTTCATCTTTTTCTCGTCAAATTTTCCATTTATTGTTTCCCTGTAAATTTATCTTTGGCTTTATAAAGTTTTACCGTGTTCAAGTGTGAATAGTTGTTACATAGGCGTTTTTTTCCTGTAAATACATGAGACATATAATTTTTAGACTACTTGAGGGGACAAATCGTTGTGATCACATGGTTTAAGCCAGTCCTAGTACATAACAGTCTAAATCTTACACAGAATAAGCAAGCAACTTTTAAAGCATATTTTTCATCACTTCATGAAAAGCCCTAAAAAGGCCCAAAAAAAACAAGCCCACTGAAACTAACTTCCCGCTCCTATAAATAGCAGCGCATCGTCTTCCTCTTGATTCTTTCGATTCTTCCTCCTCTTCCCCATCGAGTTCCCGGGAGAAGCAGCGGAAGAAAGAGATTAATGGAGCCAAGAATCGTTTCCCAAAACGGAAGCCTTTCCAAAAATGTCGGATCGTCTCTTATATTTCTCGGGACTGGATGCTCGAGCGCAGTCCCCAACGCGAGGTGCTTGATCCAGCCCCCGGACCCCCCCTGCGAGGTCTGCTCCCATTCTCTTTCGATTCCGCCTGAGCGAAATCCCAATTACAGGTCAGTATCTGTTCTCGATCTGTTCTCTTTCTGACTCGCTTCGTGGAATTTGTTTGAATCTAAGGATATTTTGTCCATTTCTAGGTTTTTTTTAATGCCTTTTTGATTTGTTATTGTTGATGCACGGTCTAGGGTTTATGAATTTATTCAGATTTTGAGAATTCTTTCTACATTGTTGTTCATGTTGATAGCTATTGCTCACAGATGCAAATGAATTCTATGGTTAAATTGTTAAGTATTGAGTTGTTCAGGGATTCATAGGATTAATGCATTAGTTTTGATTGCTCCTTGTTGCCACTTGACTTGGATATTTTGGCTAAAAATATTTTAACTCATTGACTCTCATCGATATTCTGAAAGCAATTATAGTTACTAATGCAAGTTTGTTTAGGCTTTTTCATTGAAGGAAAATGGTAATCCCTTATGGTTGGCACAATTTGTTGGGACCTTGACACTTGTAAATTTGTTGGACAAAGCAGTGGAGGGAGAGGGAGGGAGAGAACAGAAAATTACACCTGCAGGCTCTGCATTGTCCTGCCTTCACCATATCCAGACTTGAGTTCCAATGACAGAAAATTTTTCATTTAGCCCCCAGATATAGGTATAGTTGACAAATAGGGTCTCAAAGATAACCGAGCCCTGATGAACTGAGATACCTTAGACCTCATTACACTAGGTGAGTTTGCCAGCAGAACATGCAATTGGTGAGATTATGAGATGACCAGGATGACAAAGAGAGAGAGAGAGAGAGAGAGAGAGAGAGAGAGCGCGCGCGCACAGAGAGAGAGGAGAGAGAGAGAGAGAGAGAGAGAGAGAGAGAGAGAGAGAGAGAGAGAGAGAGAGAGGCTGCAGCAACACCTTCAACTGATGAAAATTGACTCTCAATAAAATCAAAGTTTTCATGTAGTTGCACGATCTGGTCCTGTCAACACCAGGTGTCAAAGATATTTTACTAGGAGAACTTGCAACTGATGCAATTATGAGGGGATTGGAGGGAGACAGACGCTCAGCTAGATGGCAGTAGCTGTTGGATATGCCACCTTCAACGCATCCAGAGGGAGTCTGATTAAAATCACAATTTCTATTAAGCCCCATGATCTAGATCTTGTCAGGCCATCTAGGAAAATGAACCCTAAATAACTTAAGAAACAGTTTCGGGCCTAACCGGGATAGTTGTGCTCTGAGAACCTGCAACTGGATGAATATGATAATTCTTTTATATTGTATTATTACTTATATTTTCTAAAAATTCTAATTGTGCATCAACAACCAATGTGCTTCGTACTACTCCATATAACTTACGATTCACCACTCTTTCTGGTTTCCATCTATTTGGCGCCAGCAGTATGAATCCTTCTCCATCAGTTTTCCCTGTTAAGGGCAGCATACAAAGTAAACCCATCTTTTAATGGATATAATACAATGCATCTTGTCACTTGTGTGATCGCTAATGTAGTTATAATACTTAATGTTGATCTAGGTATGATTTTCACCTCCAGTCAATCTGAAATTGCATTCCATGTGTTGTTTTGGTTATGCGTCATTTGTCTTCTCATACTACAAGAAAATTTTCCACAATAGTCTATGGTCGAGCCTAATTCTTGTATTAATAATTAGCAGTGCGTTAAGTAGCATTCATCATGTTAGTTTATCTTTAATACAGTACATCCATCATCCAAGCCTAAATAGATATGAGTTTACTTTTGATACTTGGTTTTAGTCCCACGCTTTTCAACTAGCATATCTCACCTCAGCTACTTTTTTTCTGACGCTCTTTATCATCCAATAATACATGTCCTTAACTTTATAGCTTAAATTTATCTTTCCTTACAACTAGCATGCCATCTTCATATATGTATACTTTGTTTCAAGTTTAGTTCAACTTTTACTTAACAACTTTCTTCTCTAAATTTTTAGTTATCTCTTATATTTGTTTATTTTTGCAAACAGGTGCAATACTTCTCTTTTAATCGATTATGCCCAAGGTGATGGTGAACACAAGTACATATTGATTGATGTTGGAAAAACCTTTAGAGAACAAGTCCTTCGGTGGTTTACTGCCCATAAGATTCCTCAGGTGGATTCTGTAAGTTTCTTTTATATGGATGCTCTGTCATTTGAAATTATCGCACGCTTAAATGGGCATAAATAAGAATTATATCAGGGAAGGAATAATTCGCTGTGGTATAAAAAATGTTTTAAAGTGCAATTATTCACTGTAGATGATAATTGAAAGACCCAATTTGGATTAACTGCAAATGTCATATAATGAACACAAATACATTCTATTTGTTTGAATGCAGATTATTTTGACACATGAACATGCAGACGCTGTTCTTGGTTTGGACGACATACGTGTGGTACAGCCATTTAGCCCTACAAATGATATTGATCCGACACCCATTTATCTTACTCAGTATGCAATGGACAGGTATTTGTGATCCTTTTGAGCTCTGATCTCTTTCGTTACTGGTTTTGTAGGAAAGAATGTGCGCGCGCGCGTCCCCAAGGTGGCCTAGTGGCAAGTCATTGAGTTTGCTCCCCAAGTGGCTTGAGTTTAAGGCCCTTGGTGGACATATTTCTTTTCCGGCTACGGCTCGCGATTTATCTTGTTCCATGGTGGAAAACTCTCGACGGGGCTACGGGACCCGTGAGATTAATCGGGGGTCACACTCATTGTCCACGTTGTAGACCCCGGATACCCTGACGGATTTCAATATATATATATATATATATATATATATATAATATATATATATATATATATATATATATATATAAAAGAATTTTCAGAAACATTCGCACTAGGCTTGGTGCGAGATTCAATATGGACTGTTGGATCTGATCAGGTGGATGAGGTGGAAAAGAGTCACTTAATAACAGCTATTAACAACCACTTAATAGTCGCCCCCTTCTCTCTAGGGATGAGCAACCCCGACTCTCTCTCTCCCCCTCTGTCTACCAGCGCAACCCTTCTCTCTCTCATCGCCGCCTCTCCCCACCCCCACCCTCTCTCTCTCTCTCTCTCTCCCCTCTTCCCCTCTTTCTTACCGATCGCGACGGCAGACAATCTCGCGGAGCTGGAGAAGGCGATGGAGATTGCGGAGATGGAGGAGGCTAAGGTCAGAGTCCGGCAAGAGATGGGGAGGGTTTCGGGGAGGAGGCGGGGACCTGATGAGGGCAAGGCTGCCGGTGGTGAGGCTGAGGCATGGGGAGGTGGCGAAGGCAGCATCGTCGCCTCTCCCCACCCCTCTCTCTCGAGCTATCTCTTGATCTCTCCATCTTCCCCCTTCTCTCTCTTTCACCGCCGCCTGCCGCCGTCTCTCGCTCGCCTCCTCTCCGAGCCCCAAATCTGGCTCGCTGGAGAGGAGTGTAGGACTTAATGAATCTCTTGATGTCTAGTTTGTTGATGAAATGCTCTTTTCTATTATCAGGTGCTCTACTTGGCATTTATCAGTCCCATTGCTTATGATTTCTACAACTATGATATTGAGAAGCCAGAGTTAATCTTTTTGTCAAATTCACTCAAGTTTGATACCCCCCTCATATTTCAGCTTGTATAATTTACCCAACAGAAAATAAACAAGTTCCTTTGTGCTCTTTTTGTAGAACTTGACATTCTTTAGTTCACTGCTTTTCTACTTGGGGATGAAGAACTCAATCCTGAAGAGACAACCCAAGAAGAAGGTGAAATCGAAGACAGATTAAGTTGGGAAAGCTTTTGTCTGCTATTGGAGTTTGATTTGGGGGGTGGGGGTGTGGTTGGGGGGGGGGGTTGCTGCACTTGTGTTGCCATGGCAATCTTGATACTTCGTGTGCTTGTTCTCATTATGTGTAGATGATTCTTTTTTTTTTTTTCTTTTTTCTTTTTTTTTTTTGGGGGGGGTGGTGTTGGGTGGGGGGGGGGCAGCCTAATTACGAGATATTATTGCTGGTAAAGATTAGGACTTTTATTGTTTTCTTTATCTTTGACATGCCAGAGGATGAGCCAGTGTTATCGAGGCGTGAGGCGCAGTGTGAGGCGCAAAGGATCCAACGCACACGAAGCGCAAGGCGCAAGGCGAGGCGATCGCCTCACTTCAATGAGGCGCATATTTTTTTCTTTTTATATGGATTTATTATGAATGTATTCTTTTCTATGTATAGATGTATTATGGATTTCTTTTTTGTATGGATGTATTCTTTTCTTTTTATTGATGTATTATGGATGTATTCAGTGAGGCACATACTTCAGTGAGGCGCATGATTATGAATGTATTCTTTTTTTTTTGTATTCCAAGATATTGAAAATACACACTAAAAATGCATTAAAAAATTTACACTAAAAATTCACTAAAAATTTATACTAAAAATGCATCAGAGACAGATCTCTCTCGTTCTTCCTCTCTCTTCTAATCTCTTTCTCTCTCCAGCTTTCTCCCCCTCTTCCTCTCTCTCTCTCTCTCTCTTTTCTCTCTATTCTCTCTCAGAGATGAGAGATCTCTGTCTCTGAGAGAGAGAGAGACAGAGAGAGATCAAGAAAGGGTCGAGAGAGGGG
>JAVJIF010006826.1:0-207446 GCA_038442645.1 Agave tequilana | reverse complement strand
TCTAGATCACGTGCTTCCTATTGTCGATGCGCTGTCCAAGAGCAGCACCGATAGCAAAATCAGAGGCATCGCACGTGATTTCAAACGGTTGTACCTAATTTGGAGCATAAATAATAGACGCAGATACAAGGCCTTACTTAAGCTTCTCCCATAATTTGAAACATATTTCATTAAAATCGAAAGGCACGTCCTTTGTGAGCAGGTTGGTTAAGGGCTAGCGATTTTGCTAACGTCCTTAATAAACCGTCGGTAGAACCCAACATGGCCTAGAAAGGATCTGATATCCTTGATGCTTTTGGGTAGTGGAAGCTTAGCAATCACTTCTATTTTTACCTTGTCCATTTCAATTCCGCTCCTAGAAATCTCATGGCCTAGGACGATCTCCTGTCTCACAATGAAATGACATTTCTCCCAGTTCAGAGTTAAATTCTTTTTCTTGAATTATTGCAGAACCAACTCTAGATGAGAAGACATTGATCAAATGAATCTCCATAGATGGAGAAGTCATCCATAAAAATCTTAAGAAAACGTTCCACCATGTCGGAGAAACAAACTAAGCATGCATCGTTGGAATATCGCGGGAGCGTTGCACAATCCAAAGGGCATGCGTCGGTAGGCGAAGGTTCCGAATGGGCAAGTGAACATAGTCTTCTCCTGGTCTTCTGCAGAAATGGGGATCTGATTGTATCTTGAGTACTCATCCAAGAAACAATAGTACTCATGTCCACCCAAGTGTTCAAGCATTTGGTCGATGAAGGGTAGCTGAAAGTGGTCCTTATGAGTGGCTGCATTCAACTTTCTATAGTCAATACAGACACGAACCTTAGTAGGCAGTCTTGTTTGTACCAATTCTTTCTGCTCATTCTGTACCACCGTAAAACAGCTTTCTTGGAGACCGCATGAACCGGGCTAACCCATTAGCTCTCAGAAATGGAATAAATAATCTCATTGTCTAACAGTTTGAAAATTTATCTTTACAGCCTCTTGCATAAGTGGGTTAAGCCTACGTTGTGGATCCCTCTTGGTCGCTTCATCGGTTAAGTGAATTCTATATTGAACTATTGCTGGACTTATCCCCTTGATATCTTTAATTGTCCATCCAACGACTTCCCTATGTCTCTTCAAAATAGACATCAAGCTGTCCTCTTGTTGCTCAGTCAGATGGAATGCGATAATGACTAGCAGGGTTTCTCTTCCACCCAAGTAGGCATACTTAAGGTGTTCAGGTAAGGCTTTTAACTCTAAGGAAGGTGTTGATTCAGTGGAGGTGATATCTGAATTTCGGTCCTGTGATGAGGTACACTTGGATTTGATGCCCAGTCCACTGCGAATTTATAATCTGGTCCAGATTGAAATCCTCAGACTCTAGATTAAACTCGCTCTCTATTTCCATTTCTATACTTTCTTCATGCTCACTGTGTCCTTATCAGACGTTTGCGGAGTAGATTGGGGGAAGCTGACAGATGTAGAGGCAGGAGCAGGATCAATGAGGGTAGGATTTTTCTGCTGACCTGATTGTCCACCTTCTTTCTTGATCGAAGAGTATGAACAACATTGCACTAGTTGATCTGAGGATCCTGAATTTCATACGCTTGATTGGAATTCTTAGGGTTAACTAGCGGCTGACTAGGTAAAGTACCCTTTGGTTTTTCACTTAGAGAGTTTGCTAATTGACTCATCTGCATTTCCAATCTCGATATGGCCTGTGAATGGTTGCTCAATGTTTGTCCTTGATTTTGCATGAAGGCGGCTTGGGACTTCATAAATGCCTTACTGAATTTCTTCTCTATTGGTGAACTTTGGTAGGAGAAAGATGGAGCTTGATTGGGAAATTTGTTTGATGATTGGGATGGTGGAGTTTATTAGGGAAGTTTGGCCTGGGAGAATTGTTCTGGGCCAAGAGAAATTTGGGTAATTTCTCCAACTGGGATTGTATGTTTGCGAGTACGGATTGAATTACGGCCATGAGTAGGCCGCATTCATATGCTCCAGCGGTGCTTGCTGAGTCTAAAAAACAGAACACTCTTCAAAAACATGGTTCGGTGCCTGACAGTATGAATAACCCGGATTGTGAATTGGTGGCGGGTTGATTTTGTTGACATTGGCTGGCTCTTTGTTTCTAGATCCTCTATTCTCCTCATCAGGGTCGCGATCTTAGCTTCAGCAGCTATGGATGATTTTAAGGATAGGAACCCTCCTTTCGAAGCTATAGACTGTGAATTCCTTGGTTTTTCTGAGGTTGGCTCCCATTGCAGGGTTTTCTCAGCTAGATCCTCAAACAAATTTCAACACTGATTTTCATTCTTTTGCAAGAACCCGCCCTGGCAAATGGTTTCTAACAGGGTTTTTTTGATAATCCAAATCATCATAGAGAATCTGATACTGACCACATTTCTCTACACCGTGATGAGGGCACTGAGCTAAGAGATCTTTGAATCGCTCAAAGATCTCCAGAATGGTTCTCTCTGTTCTTGTCTAAACTGCATGATATTCTTTCTCATGAGGGCAGTTTTGTGGATTGGGCAAAATTTCCTCAAGAAGGCCTTGACGAAATCGACCCACGTTGTAACTGAATCTACAGCAAAACTGTACAACCATCTTTTAGCTAGGTCCTTTAAAGAGAAGGGAATGAAATGTAACCTAACGACATCGTCTTCTAGCTGGAGAATGCGCATCATGAGGCATACTCCTTCAAATTCCCTAACAAAAAAGTATACATCCTCTGATTCTAAACTATGAAATTTTGGAAGAGTGTTAATTAATTAGGGCTTTAACTCAAAGTTATTTCATTCGCCTCAAGAAGTTTTATACAAGATGGCAGTGAGGTTCTGATCGGGTGAAACATGTCCTGTAGCGATGCCATCACCGGTTCTGGATACAAGGGTAGAGAAGTGTTTCTAGTTAATCTGAAAGTTACAGGATCTCTCACCCACCCTTGCATGCAGCACACCACAAATAACGTATAGACAACAAACAATCAAAAGAATAAAAACAAACAAAAAGAAAGAGAAACGACGACCATGCCTTAGTTTAAGGTACCTGGACCTGGACCTAGACGACTCCTAACTGGTCGATTGCTGGAACTCGACTACAAGCTAATCGGCCAGAAAGGGGCAAAACTCGATGGGAGGTATCCGGGCGTGAGCCACGGGCCTTAATTACGCCAAACCACGGAGCTTTCGAGGCTTAACCTCTCAATCCTCTTTCCTTAGACACCAATTTTGCAGGAGTATAGTTCTTTCAATTTTCACCCTCGTTAATCTCTTAGTGAGTCCGAGATGTCCCTAGGGCCAACGTATATCGATTTTTAGTTAAGGCTTGGGATTGTGAGTGCAGTTGGAGATGGTTTTTGGGCTAAGAAAGGGTGATGAAATCTTGTTTATTTGGGTTTTGCCTTTAATATCAATTGTGCAAGTGTACAGTATATTCACAACTAGATAACACTCAAAGCGATAAATCACTCTAAAATGTTGGTCATTTCTATATGCAACGCACACGTACCTTTCTCCAGCACTCTTCAACAGAAATTGAAATGAATTAAAATAGACATGAGTCCTAAATGTAAGAGTCTAATCCGATTTTCATTTTAGCAACAATGGATTTCTGTTGAATTATTACAAGTGTAAAGATGAAGCATACAAGTGAACTAAAATTTGAGAAAGCAATTTGAGCAATTTTCAGCAACCCTGCAGAAGAGCTTTTGTGAGTACTTTAATCCAAGAAATTCACTTTTAAACGAATTTTCCGAGGGCAAATAAATTTCTCATGCAATGTCTTTGGCCACCACTCTTGCTTCCCGTAATAGTTAGCTCCTCGGAATTTCTACACACAAAAACAAAGAAGAATCTTTAGTGTTTGAACAATAAAGCCCTTCCCTCCCCGGCAACGGCGCCAAAATTTGATCTGCAAAAAGCATGCACAAAATTAAGTAAAGGAGTGATGGTTGATGTTACTGCTTATGCGATTCTTCCGTACTAGTAAAGGGCTATACCGATCGTATTCACAAGGAGGGAAAGCGATTGAAGCGTTGATGCGGCTTCATTGTTTAAAGTAAAGAAAAAGTTCTTTGTTTCAAATAAAGAATTTAGAAAGAAAACAAATGAAATTTCAAAGATTTCTTTGATTTGGTTGATGTTTGTAAAGAAGAGTTTTTTTAAAGGTAAAAATGCATGGCTAACTTTCTACTAAGTGCTCCCACTAATCTCTAACTTCTTGAAGATGTAGCCTCACGATAGATCATAGGCAAGCATAACCTTTATGCATAGAAACTATTCATGCTGGAGACTGAATGAAAGTCCTTCCTTTAACTTACTTTTACACGGCAAAACTTAGACATTCCCTTATCAAGATCCAATCAAAGGTGAGAATAAGAGAAAAAAATAAGTATACAAATGGTATCGACAAAGATTAATAGGAATACCTCTAACTTACAAAGACAAGTAAAGTTTACAATTTATAGATCATCAAAAACCCATTAAGCATGAAATATAAGAAGATTATACTTATAAGTAAGTTAGAGTTAGAACCCTCGCCTTAAGATGTCATAGCTCTCGTTTACACAAGGCTTGCTTGACACTGTTGACTCATTTGTTTCATCAATCAAGTTGTTAGAGATTAGTGGGTTAGTACTTAGTTAGCAATACAATGAAAGAGTTAGTTAGACATGAGTAAGAAAAGAAAACAACAGAGAGAAGAAGTAAAGAGGAGTATTACACTAAAACAAGAAAGTAAAAGCAAATTAAAACACTAAGTATTTGAAAGAAGAAAGAGAAGTATTACTTGTATAAGCTTGTCGCCTTCAAATATAAGTTGTACACACACACACACACACTCTCTCTCTCTCTCTCTCTCTCTCTCTCTCTCTCTCTCTCTTTCACTCTAATGGCTAAACTAAACTAGCAGAAAAAGAAAACAACAAACAACTACAACTCTAAAAACAAACTAACATAAAGATCCTAAACTCTCTGGATATCCCCACTGAAGAACCCCAAGGGGGATTTATAGGCACCAGAGAAAGGGAGCCAGAGGGCAACCGCTGGCCGAAGGCACTGGCGCGGCCGTGCTAGTACGGCCGCGGAAACGTGACTTTGAAGTGGCGTGCGCAGTGTCGCCTGCTGCGCGCTGTCGCTTCGGTCCGCTATCGCTTCGGTCCCCTATCGATTGTATCTTTTGGATTTCTGATTTGATCTTCCTGATCTGACAGAATCAACCTCCTAAAGTCAATGGCTATTTTATAGGCTTTTAATCACCCATTAAATGGTGATTTAGGGTCTTCTTCTTCATTGCATACATGAACCTAGGATCACACAAGCCAACCATTATTAGCAGTATTTTATATAAAATAAATGTGCAGATGTGGTAAAAATTATGCAATATTAGAGCCTAATCAACCACACTGTCGATCGAAGTGCACATAATGCACTTTGGTGCATGTCGATCAACCGATAGAGCAAAGCTGCTCTGCCCATGGTCGATCGGCTGGTCGACCTACTTAGGGCCGGCTTGTTATGAAGATCTTTTTGAGACCAATATTTTTCTAACAAAATAAATTTTTATTTTTAAACACAAAATAGAGTTCCAGGGACTTGATAGAATCAGTGTGTGATCATAGATCAACACAAAACAAAGTTAGAACTATATTTTATAAAAACACTTTTCTAAATAAAAAACGATTTTTCGAAACTCATTTTCCCAAAACTTGATCTTGAAAACAGAAAAGAAATGTTTTGAACTCCTTTTAGAACATTTTAGAGATGTGAAAGATGTGTGCGTGTCAATCCCAAAGAGCTATCAATCTATATCATCTTGATTTTAACAAATGACTATAAATCTTATCTAAAATGCAAAAAGAAAAAAAATACAAATCTTGATATAGTTTTCTTTTGCAGACTTAATGCTTGAGCTCTTCTGTGTGCTTAGGATCTAGGATCTACATCTTCTTGGTTTCTGAACGTGTGAGTCTTGTGATGAAGCCTAAATTCAACAGAGTGTTAACTTGAAACTTTGTTAAACAAAATTATTAAAAACATAGCTGCATATGTTTTGTTATCATCAAAACTAAGGCTAACGGCTTTTGGGCTAACATGGACCAAACACTGTGCCGACCCTATACTGGACGTTGCATGAAACGATGGATGCACTTGATGGCGTTGAGACTGGCCAGTCTGAGGCATCTGCAATGGCCGAGCGGACTCAGAGGGAGACACGACGGGGAGAGTGCAGAGGTAAATTTAGACATGACTAAATTTTATGTTCAAATGTGGAGATGTATTTGTAAAAAAATATATGTCTGCATTTGAACGATTTCACATATTTTGGAAGATTATTATTATTGTGTGTGTACATTAAACAAATGGGTCAAAGGGCTCTGTTCGGCCGTGCAGGGCCGAATAATATTATTCTGTTCGGTAGAGCAAAGCTGAATAATTTGACTCTGTTCGGTTGTGCATGGCCGAACAATATGGTTATGTTCGCCCGTACACGATTGAGCAGTTTGATTTTCCTTCCATTTTTCAAGTTCCAAAGACATCAAATCTCTTGACAACGAGGAAAAATCCTTGTGCCATTGCAACTTTTCGAGCCCATTTTATCAATGTCTCTCAATTTTCAAAATCTCATACGTGGTGAAGTCTTCACCGTAATCAACTCTTGTAAGCTCAGTACCAAAATTGCTATATCGGAAAGAAGTCTACTCCTGTAAATGGTTCATATGAAAAAACACAAGGTTAACTCTGCATAGTCAGATAAAAAATGAGAGCTCTCTGTTCGGTTAAGCACAACTGAACATTAAGTCTCTATTCGGCCAAGACCCATCGAACAAGAGCTCATTTCGACCGAGACTATCCGAGCATCCTCGTCTCTATTCGGTGGCTGCCAACCAAATAGAGAATTACATTGTTTGCTGTAATTCTATGTTCGGTTGGTATCCTCCGAACGAATATCATATGTTCGGTCATAAACTGCCGAACATATGTTATCCGTTCGACAGTCGAGCACCGAACAAAGACAAAACTCATTCCACAAAATTTATGTTTTGGGCGATTTTAACAGTAAAAACCTTCTCGGTGTTGACAAGCTCCAGATTGTTAGTTGCTTCTCTATTAACACCCACGATGAAATGTAAGTTGATTTCAAGTGTGAGAATGGGTAAATTTTTTTAGGGTTTAAGGCTTAATCACTTGTAGTTGGGGGTGCCTTCTAAGATTGTGTTGACCCAAAGGCCATTACCCCAAAGTTTTGATGATAACAAACCATATGTAGTTATGTTTTAACAAGTTTGTTTAAATGAGTTTCAGGTAAAAATCATAGTTTGATTAACGGCTCCAACAAAATACTCACACATTTGGAAGCAGCAAAGATTTGGATCACAGAGCCTAGCACAATAGAAGAGCTCCAGGATCAAACAAGTTGATGACATACAAAATTTGTATCTTCCATTTTAGTTAGGATTTATAGTCTTTTTTGTCAAAATCGAGATGATAGAGGTTGATAACTTTGGGATTGTCACACACACACATTTGATATTGCTTCATGCTTAAAAATAAGTTTTTATTACAAAATTTCTAACCAAGTTTCAGAAAAACAAAGTTTGGAAAAATCGGTTTTTGGAAAAACAAGTTTTTGGAAAAACCATTTTCATTTAAACAGAGAATTTTTACCAAAATAAAGTTCAAATCTTTTTGGTATTGATCTATGATCACACCCTGGTCCTTATAAGCCCTAGAACTCTATTTTGTATATACCTATCTAAAGAAGTTTTATCAAAAAATTTAGACTTCAAAAAGTTTCTAAAAACCTAACTTTTGCCCTTGTCCGGTCGACCGCACGGTCAACCGCTGGCAGAGCAGAATTGCTCTGTCGGTCGACCATGTCGGTCGACCGACATGCACCATTGTGCATGTGTGCACATCGGTTGACTGGAACGGTCGACGAGCGTAAGAACAGTGCTCTCTGTTTTTTCTCGGTCAACCGGACCGGTCGACCGACAGAGAGAACTCACTCTCTGTTTGGGACTTCGGTCGACCGGCCCGGTCGACCGCTTTCCTAACAGTCAAAATCTGACCGTTGGCGGTCGACCGACAGCAGTCAGAATCTGCTGACAGATTCTAACAGCTATTTTTCTGATTTGATTTGTGTTGGAATTTCCCCCAACGAATCTCTTGGCCCTTGTATACCAGTTTTCATCTCCTATAAATAGAGGGAGTGTTCTACAACTAAAGAACAAGATTTACAAGTTAAAGATCAAAAGTTTTCAAAAGTTTAACCTTTTAGTAAAAAGTTTTCATTGAGCCGAATTTCCATCCTTTTAGCTTGAAGCCTTCCTCTACTTCTCTTCTAGATTTGTGCACTACACAATCCCATAGTTTCATCTCCACATCTTGGTTGTAGGGTTGTGCAAGTGAGCCATTTTTGTGGTCAAGTATTGATCACCGTTCTTCATATTGAGAAGTTGTAGAGGCATCGGCCTCAGGCGAGCTAGTGAGCTCCTGGTTGTGTTGCGACACCGTGAGAGAGGACAAGTGTGTCCGAAGAGTTCTAGTGAGAACTTGTATTTGACGATCTGGTGGATCAAGCATAGTGGAAATCCTTCATCGTGTTGAAGGCGGGGACGTAGAGCAGTGCTTCGAACCTCGAAATATATTCTCGTGTTTGCGATTGTCTACTTATCTCTAAACTCTCTCTTTCTCTCCTTTACTTGCTCTATTATTTGTATACTCTCTTGCAAGTCTTTTTATTATTGTTGTTTATTGTTAAATAGTTTTTAATCCGCATTATTTGTTACTTAGTATAGCCTTCACCTATTCACTCCCCTCTAGGTGATTTCAATTGGTATCAGAGCCCTAACCCTAGCATTTGGTTTAACCACCTTAGGGAGATCGTCATTAGTGGCTATATCTATTTGTTGCATTGATTATTTGTTGTGCACTATGATCGAGATGGGAAAGGTGTATGTAAATGTTGTTTAGAATTTACCTTGGTGCTATGTATTTATAAAGTTCAATATCACCTTTCTTGTCTCCGATATAGTATAGAGCTATACCGTGTCGAACCTCAGGGAGAGCTAGCGATGGAAGCGTTACGAATCGTGGTGAGAAGAGTAAACGAAGTGTCTTCTATGCTTAAAAGAATGAATAAAACACAGAACAAGAAATGCAAGAAGTGGTGGAATTGTTCATGGAGGGAATTGAAAAGAGATCAAGAATTGGAAGGAAGCAAACCATGATTAGCTTACCTTACTACCTTACCAAAGCTTACCAAACTCCGTGATAGTGAAGGCGTGCCTCATGTTGTCACTCCATCGGCGTAGGTTTCGTCTTGCGTGTTGATCTAATTACTTTCTCACTAGGATGAAGGGTGGTTTAACCCGTCGGAGAAGAGAAGACCATCCAACTTGCAAGATGAAGTAAAGCGATCACCCATGAGTTGGTGAAGATGGCAAGGCTAGTGGTTAGCTAGTACATGGAGAAAGAATTAGCTACAAGCCATAACAAAACAAAAGCAAAGCATGAAATAAAAGCAAAGCAAGTAAAGAAAGCAAGTAAAGAAAGCGAGTAAACTAGAATCAAGCTCGAGTAGAATTGAAGAGAATGGATCAATCCTTGTATTGCTTCAAGTTGTCACTCCTTGATAGTACAAGCTCTCCCTCTCTTACAATATCTCTCTTGCAATGAAATCTAGGGAAGAAGAGGAAGGAGGACTACAACACAAAGAAAACTAATACATGTAACTAAAACTAATCTCCTCCTCTTGCTGTTCAGTCTTTGCTCGCAGGTCCAAGTGAAGTATTTATAGCCCCCAGGAGAAGGATCCAGAACCCAGTCTGTTGGCGCAAAATCTGGGGCTCAACGGCCCCAGATCTGCCGCCAGGGCGCGGCAAAACGCGGCAAAACGGCGGCCGTTGCGCAACAACTTTCTGTTGCGGGTTGTTACGAGTTTGTTTGGCCACGTGGACCTTCTGGATTCTTCGTTTGTTGCGCGGATCTCTCTAGAATCTGATTTGAAATCTTGGGGCTTATCTTAATCTTGATTTAATCACTTTAATTATTGCTAATTAAAGTGATTAATGGGCTATCTCTTCATTAAGTGTGTACCTGCAAATATGTAGAGAAGATTAGTAAAAATCATGTATTTATTTGTAATATGCATGGGGATTATGTGGTAAAATATGCAATATTGAGTTACAATCACACCCCCACACTTATTCTTTTGCTCGTCCCGAGCAAAACAAAGAAAAGAAAAGAAAATCCTAACTACCAATTTTATTACACCACTTTCGCAGGTGACGCGATTGCACTGAGCATGTGCAACAAGCCGTTAAACCTCTAGGTTACCCTAGAGGAGGAGTGTTGTCTCCTGAGGGTTTTCAGCGGATTGCACCCACAAAATCCATAAAGAAAGAAGACAAATGTTAGTGTTTGGAAAACGCATTTTTGAACAAGAGACATGTTTACGAACTATTTTTGCAAAAATATAAGTGATCCTAGGTCATAAGTCCACCTATAATCATTCTTCCTTAAACTTAGTCTCCATGCAAGATCTTGTTTTCAATTAAGGTAAGAATTCAAAATTGGATTGAATACTTTATCTTTCATAAAACCTAGATAATATGCACACCGTGTAAGTGAAGATTTCTGGGATTTCAACTCCAACCATCAAGCCATTTATTTATATATTATATATATATATATATATATATTTTTTCTTTTTCTGCTTTTTTCTTCCCTTAGTTTAGGCTTTCTAGTCTACCCTTGTAGCGAGCCTTTAACCGATGACTCCCAAACCAGACGGTCTTAGGGCACCAGACGAGAAACATCCCTCGGGTTTAAGGTCTCAAGTAGAAAAGGCCACGAAACTAAAGGGGATTATTTTTTATCACCGTTAGGCGTGAATAATCATGCTTCTTGAGGCACAATTATCCAGCTTAATAAGTGAGATCACCGTTAGGCGTGAGTAACCATGCTTCTTGAGGCATAGTTATCCAGCTTAATAAGTGATCTTTTATTTATATATATATATATATTTTTTTTTCTTTTTCTCTTTTTTATTTATATGACATTTTTGGTCTTTGTTTCCATCCCAAGAAATGTGTAAGTGTAAAGTGCATATTATCTAAGGCAAAAAATTCAAGATAAAAATATCTCACCAATTTTACTTACTTAGCCTATAATCTCAAACAGGATCTATTATTTCAACTAGGTTTAAGATGTCATAATTAAGGTTTTCTTAATTTCTAAGATACATCTTAATTTTCTTAAAATAGATCTAAACTTTGTCTCTTATTTCAAAAGTTTTTATTTTTATATTTTTTTATTATTTTTTTATTTTTATTTATTAAAAGAAGTGTAAAAGAAATAAAATCTAAAAACTCTAAGTTAGTAAACCCTCCCCCACACTTATTTCATGCATTGTCCTCAATGCATCATGATATATGTATGCATGAAACAAAAATGAAGAGGGAAGGAAAAAATTACCTTAAGGTGGTGGTTCCGGTGGTGGTCTGATTGGTCCTCGGAACATGGTCAAATCATCTTTTCTTTGGGTTTTGAGGAACCCACCAAAAATTTCATGAATATGACCCACAAGAATGATGTATGCATGGAAGATTTTTTATTATATACATGACCCCATCTAATTTTCAAAATTTTAAAATAATTTCAGAGTCAAATTTATCAAGATCCTTGTCCCAGAATGGTGTATGAAATGATAGGACAGTTGACTTGGACTCAGGAAGGACAGGAATTGATACCGACTCAGGAATGTGACTTAAGTCAAGTGATGGTGCAGGAGTCGGAATGAGTTCGGGAATTGGGTCCAAGTCAAGAAAATGAAGCTCTAGTCCACAATCATTGTCCAATGATGGAATGTGACTTTCTAAAGGTGATATCTCTTTACTTCCAATATTAAGGAATTCAAGCTCATCGCCATACAATTCTTCAAAACTAAGGTCAATGTTTTCCGTCAGAATTGTACAATCAATTTCAGAAGTAAAGAGATTGAAAAAATCAAGGTCACATTCCTCATGTAATTCAATAAAGGGAGAACTTGCCAATTTGTCAATAGGATTATCAAAAGTGTATAATTGGTCAAGTTCAATGTGATCCTCAAAGATGGGTGATTCAACTTCATTATGAATTGGGACAGGATCCAATGTAGACTCCGGGAAAAGATTGAAGTCAGGTAAAGATACCGGAGTCATTATTGAATCAGGAAAAAGAATTGAATCAAGAAGTTGGGGTTCAAGATCACATTCCTCATGTAATTCAATTCCACAAAAATGTGAACTTACCAATTTATCAATGGGACTTTCAAAAGTATGGAATTGGTCAAGTTCACTATGATCATCAAAGATTGGTGATTCAATTTCAAAATGGATTGGCACTGGATCCAATACTGACTCGGGAAATGAAGTGAAATCAGGTGAAGACACCGGAGTCATAATTGAATCAGGAAGGAAAATTGAATCATCAAGTGGAAGTTCAGAATCATGTTCAAGTTCAATTTCAGGAAATGGAAAACTTGCCAAAATGTCAGAAGTTTGGACAAGTTCAGGTTTAGGAGATGAAAAACTTGCCAAAATGTCAATGGGATTTGACGTTTGGACAAGTTCAATTTTAGGAAATGAAAAACTTGCCAAAATGTCAATAGGATTTGAAGTTTGGACAAGTTCAGGTGAATGTGCTGAAATTGAATCTGGATTTCCAAGATGACAAGAGTCTTGAGTCATATCAATAGAGTGTGGTATAACTGGATTAGTCAAATGTTGATAGGATAGAGTTTCCTCTTTCCTAAGAAGGTTATCCAATTGTTCTTTCACACTATTGAAAGACTCGGCACGTGTTGTTTGATATTGTAAGAAAGACTCTTGCAAGATGTCTATACTCTTTTCTAGATGTGATAGGTCTACAGATGGCTGCTCTAGAATGGGAGTATAGGAATCTTGAAATTGGAAGTTTTGTGAATAGTGTGAGTCACAAATGTGTGATGATGGAAGAGTGGACTCACACAAGAAATCTTTACTCGTTTCCTTGACAAGTGGTTGTCCATTAGGAAAAGGTGGAACTGAGTAAGACTCTTGAAAATACTGTGGAATTGGAGAGACAAATGGTTTTTGAAGTTGTTGCTCGACTCTCTGTAAATTGGCTTCTATACTCCTTTATAACTCAGATTTTTCTTCAAATGGTGGTTCAGAAAAAGGAGTATATGAAGTGGACTCGGAAATGAATATTGTGGACAAGGTGAATATGGTGGACAAGGAATTTAAGAATTTGACTCGGGGGACTGGAATCCCCAATGACTCAATGAAGAGTTGAAATTATTTTGGACATTATAATTGTTAGATGGGGGGTATGGGTCATATTGATTCGGATAAGGCCAACCCGGTGTATTTGGTTGTTGCATATTGTAAAACACCGGGTTAGAATTATCCGAATATAAAGTCGGTGTGAAATATGGATTATTATTGAAAGAATTGTTGAATGCCATATCACACAATCACAAACAAAAAACAAACAAACAACAATCAAACAAAGAAAAAAATTTCTAACCTAAGTTAGGGTAGACTTAGACCTAGACGACTCCTAACTGATAGACTGTCCACGGGAGGTTTAGTGCAGACTCTAACCACAAGCTAATCAGCTAGGGAAGGGTAAGGTTGGTGGGAGGTTTTCCGTCAGAGACGTTCCTTAATTAAGTAACCACCACCCTTCGGGCTTTCGGCCCTCAACCCCTTTCCTAGACACTGATTTTGCAAGAGTTAAATTCCAACACTTTTCCCCCTTAGGATAATCTCCTAAATGAGTCCGAGATGTCCCTAGGGCCAACGTCTATTTTTTTATTAAATTAGGCTTGGGTTAGTGAGTGCTTGGGATTGTGGTTTTCGGGCTAAGGAAAGGGTAATGAACTCCCCCACCTTATCTTATTTACAGGTATGCCCTTAAAATTGAATTGTGCAAGTGTACAAGAAATATCACTAAGATTCACTCAAAGCATGAAATCAAGCAAGAGATGATTCCTAGTCTATATGCAATGCGAAACGTACCTTGCCTCCAGCACTCTTCAACAGTAAAAGTAAAGAATTGAAAGACACGTGCGTAGAAATGCAAGTGTCTAAACAATTTTTAACAATTTCAACCAACTTTTTACTGTTTTTTTTAATTTAGCAGGTACATGGTGAAGAATACAAGATTTCAGGTATATCAGCAGCTGTATTTTGCAGAATCAGAGCCCCTGCAGAAAAATTGTAAGTAGTTCACTCAGAATTGCCGCAGATCCGCGGCAAAAACCTGGATTCCGCGGCAAAACTGAGGGATCCTGGTCTCTGCTTTCGAGAGCAGAGGCCCAGGTCCACTTATATGTCACTGCAAGCAAAATTTTCCTGTTTCTTCTCCTGTAACCTGCAACAGAGAAGAAAGTTCGTTTAGTTTCTCACTTTAAAGAAAATTCGTTGCTCTCCCCGGCAACGGCGCCAAAAATTTGATCGAGATGGGAAAGGTGTATGTAAATGTTGTTTAGAATTTACCTTGGTGCTATGTATTTATAAAGTTCAATATCACCTTTCTTGTCTCCGATATAGTATAGAGCTATACCGTGTCGAACCTCAGGGAGAGCTAGCGATGGAAGCGTTACGAATCGTGGTGAGAAGAGTAAACGAAGTGTCTTCTATGCTTAAAAGAATGAATAAAACACGGAACAAGAAATGCAAGAAGTGGTGGAATTGTTCATGGAGGGAATTGAAAAGAGATCAAGAATTGGAAGGAAGCAAACCATGACTAGCTTACCTTACTACCTTACCAAAGCTTACCAAACTCCGTGATAGTGAAGGCGTGCCTCATGTTGTCACTCCATCGGCGTAGGTTTCGTCTTGCGTGTTGATCTAATTACTTTCTCACTAGGATGAAGGGTGGTTTAACCCGTCGGAGAAGAGAAGACCATCCAACTTGCAAGATGAAGTAAAGCGATCACCCATGAGTTGGTGAAGATGGCAAGGCTAGTGGTTAGCTAGTACATGGAGAAAGAATTAGCTACAAGCCATAACAAAACAAAAGCAAAGCATGAAATAAAAGCAAAGCAAGTAAAGAAAGCAAGTAAAGAAAGCGAGTAAACTAGAATCAAGCTCGAGTAGAATTGAAGAGAATGGATCAATCCTTGTATTGCTTCAAGTTGTCACTCCTTGATAGTACAAGCTCTCTCTCTCTTACAATATCTCTCTTGCAATGAAATCTAGGGAAGAAGAGGAAGGAGGACTACAACACAAAGAAAACCTAATACATGTAACTAAAACTAATCTCCTCCTCTTGCTGTTCAGTCTTTGCTCGCAGGTCCAAGTGAAGTATTTATAGCCCCCAGGAGAAGGATCCAGAACCCAGTCTGTTGGCGCAAAATCTGGGGCTCAACGGCCCCAGATCTGCCGCCAGGGCGCGGCAAAATGCGGCAAAACGGCGGCCGTTGCGCAACAGCTTTCTGTTGCGGGTTGTTACGAGTTTGTTTGGCCACGTGGACCTTCTGGATTCTTCGTTTGTTGCGCGGATCTCTCTAGAATCTGATTTGAAATCTTGGGGCTTATCTTAATCTTGATTTAATCACTTTAATTATTGCTAATTAAAGTGATTAATGGGCTATCTCTTCATTAAGTGTGTACCTGCAAATATGTAGAGAAGATTAGTAAAAATCATGTATTTATTTGTAATATGCATGGGGATTATGTGGTAAAATATGCAATATTGAGTTACAATCACACTATACTCATATTCATGGCATCAGTTGACTTTTCTAGCATCAAGTCCCCACTCAAATTTGATGGATTGAACTTCCCTATTTGGAAGGTCAAAATGAACCTATTCCTAAAATCCCTAGGAGTTAGAGTTGCTAAGTCCATCACCAAAGAATTTATTGAACCTCTCACTGATGAGAAAACATGGTCTGAAGACACCTCTAAGGACTTTGAGGCCAATGCTAGAGCCCAATATGCACTCACCCAAGCTTTAAATGAAGATGATCTTTCACGCATCATTAACTACAAATTTGCTTTTGAAGTTTGGAATGTTCTTATTGTTACTCATGAGGGAACGTCTCAAGTCAAGAGATCTAAAATTGACTTGCTCCGTTCTCAATATGAGAATTTTTATATGCTTGATAATGAAGGCATAGATGATATGCTCACTCATTTTTACCAAGATTACTAATGCTCATCTTCTTTAGGTGACAACATCGACAATGATCAAAAGATCCGGAAGGTCATTAGAGCTCTTCCCAAGTCTTGGGAAGTCAAGGCTACCACCCTCAAGGAGCTAAATGATAGGGAGGAGATGGACTTTTCCGACTTCATCGGCAATCTCAAAATCCATGAGATGGAGATGAAGGTAAGAAAGAAAAGGGAGGCACCAAAGAAGAAAGCCCTTGCTTTCAAGGCCGTTCCATCCATCCATGATGAAGAGGATTCATCGGAAGACTACGATGAAGACTTTGCCATGCTCATAAGGAAGGTGGGCAAAATGTTCTATAAAAAGGGTAGACAAAGCAACTTCCGAAGAGGGAGACCTCAAGGAAGATTTGAAAAGAGAGAGAGGAACCGGGTCTATGTTTTCATTGCAAGAAGACGGGACACCTAATTGCCGATTGCCCCACTCTATAAGCTACTAACTCCAAGAACGGGCAAAAAAAAAAAAGGCGATGGTGGCCACGTGGGATGACTCAGAGTCAGAATCCGAAGAGGAGATCGACACCGCTCACATGTGCTTCATGACACATGGCGATGATGCTTCCAAGGTATGTCTAGAAAACTCTCTAGATGATGAAGACTTAACTATGGATGAACTTGCACATTTTTTTGAAGAACTACAAAGTAGGTATGAAATTTCTCAAGCTCAAAATAAAAAATTGAAAAAGGAAAATGATTCTTTAAAAGATAAATTTGAACTTGTTTTAAAGAGAAAAATGAATTATCAAATTCTTTTGAGAAAATGAAAAAGGATTTTGAAAAATACAAAACATCTTGTAAAGGAAAAAGCCCTATTTCTACTTGCAATAAAAACGAATTTTTAGAGATCCAAAGACGTATTGAAGTTTTGGATACAACTTCTTTAAATGTGCTTTTGACATAACAAAGTTTGCATCTATGTTTCCTAAAGGAAAATCCCAAGGGAAACATACTCATCACCATGCATCAAACACACACAAGCATGCACACTCACACAAACATGCGTTTATGTATGGTAGAATTTATACTTGTGCTCATTGTGGCCGCAAAGGTCATTTAGAAAAGTTTTGTTATACTAAGCTAAACTTGTTAAATAAAAATGTTTGGGTTTGAGAAAACACTAACCCTATAGGACCCAAAAAGATTTGGGTACCAAAGACACGCCAAACTTGATTAATGCAGGTGTGTCATCTTCCTCCAAGACTTAGGGGGAGATGGTGCCCGAGTGGTGAATGCATCAACGCTCAATGACACATCGTCGCTTGCATCACTATCGAAGAGGCACCCATTTTTGGAGAATACCTATGGTTTGGTAACTTCTCCATAAAAATTTCTTTTATATGCATAGGATTGCTAGTTGCATTTTTTTTTTAATAATGTGCCTTACATATGTAAACTTGCATATCCATTTGTTTGTATCTTTGCCATGATTGTAAATATATTCATGTTTCTATGCCATATGTTATTTGTCATATATCAAGATTTTGTTGAATGTTTTATATGAATTTTGTCAAAATAAAGATTTATTTAACCAAATTGAGCTAATAAATAGAGATGGCAATTGCGCACCTCAACTCTTATTTAGAGGAATGTCGAGGAGAAGTTCAGAACCTTTAACGGGGTATTCGGCTTCAACATCTCATGTTTATTGCTTAATTTATAAATAAAAAAATTTATTAATAATAAAAATTAATAAGTGAATAAAATAAAAATTTTATTGTGTTTTTTCATGCCAAGGAGTAATTTCAACATTCTTGTGATTAGTTAAGAGAAATATTTGTTTTTTTGATTAAAAAGATATTAAATTAAAAACTTTTTCCCTTCTGTTTTCAGCATGACCGGTCGACCGGCCCGGTCGACCGATCTGGCCTGGCGTAGGCCCGGTCGACCGACCAAGCATGGAACAGAAAGAATATTTTCTGCCCGTAGTCGGTCGACCACACCGGTCGACTGACTGAAAACTGAGCTCTCTCTCGTTTCCACCGGTCGACCGGCCCGATTGATCGGAAGTTGGGTTTGATTTTTTTTACCCGATTCTATATAAAACACTAACCCCCAAATCCTTCTTTTCTTCATCTTCCATCGCCTCCTACTCCTCAAATCTTCTCTTCTCTTAACCCTACACCCTCTCAAACCCTATTTTCTCTCTCAAATCTCTCAAAATCTTCCACAAAATATTTGGGAAAATTGTCTCAGGCTTCAGATCTCGACCCGAATTGAGAAATTTCACTTGATTTTCAGGTATAATCTTTCTTTTCCCTAAATCTCTTATTTTCTTGTTATCTCTAGATAATTTCTTGGTTCTATTGTTTAGATCTCTCCTTTTTCGTGCCTAATCTAACTAAATCCTTCATCCATGTCTAAAAGAACTAGATCTGAAAAGGGGAAAACCTCTCTATCTTCATCCTCCCCTTTTGTATCACAAAATGCATCATATAGATATATCATTATTTCCACAAAAAATGTGAACTCTGGTAGATCAGTTGTGCTTAATGATTTTGAACATCTAAATCTTGCATCTATTCTGAGATCCAGTTCCTTAGAATATTTTGTCACAATTAGGGAACCTGTTTATCCTTCCCTAATGTATTATTTTTTACTCAAATCTCACCTTTGAACAAAACCATATTAGATCCAAAGTCTCGGGCAGAGATATTGATATCACCCTTCAAGAATTTGCACATCACCTTCACCTCTCCTGTGATGGGGAAGACATTTATAACCTTGATTTGCATGATTTTGTTTATCCTGACGGTGAGTCTGCCCACACCGCCTCCACATTGCTTCATGATGATGAAACTCCTGTTTAGTTAGGAACGAGGAGGTGAACTACTACACTCTCACCTCCCAGGTCGTGGCCAAGATCGTGTTCTATAACCTCCTGCCAAAATCAGGAGAATATAGTCACGCTAGGGGTTCTGCTCCTCTTGTCATCTACTGCCTTCTGCGAGGCATTAAAATTAACATCTCTATGCTCATCATCAACTATATGACGTCTGATCATCTTCTTGTCCCAAATCGGCACTTGTCCTTTGGGATACTCATTACATATCTTTTGAAGCAATTAAACTTTGATCTTTCCTCTGAACGGTCGGTTGAACCGTCAGTTGACATCAACAGCACCCTCCTCAAGAGGATACGTGCTAGGGAGCGTCCTCCTGCTCCTCAGCCGCAGCCTATTTTCCCTGCTGTTCATGTGCCTGGATCCTCCTCTGGCTCTTCTGCTCCCTCCGATCCCTATCTTGCCTTATCCTCTCAGTTTCAGGAGCACCGCCACAGAGATGACCGCGTATCCCCAGCAGATTTCTGCTGAGTTGACTGAGCATCGCCAGTAGATTTCTGCAGAGATGACCGCACATTATCAGCGGATGGAGCAGCGTTTGGATGCTGATCTTAGCTATATCTGTGATTCCATGCGCTATATGCATGACTGTCTCGGCGGCATCTACCAGAAGTTTGATTGGCCGGTTCCTCTTCCTTCTGATCGTGCTAGGCCACTTCCTTCTACCGGCCCTCCATTTCCCGCCAGGACTCCTTCTGTTCCACCACCGCCATCTACTTCACAGACGGACCCTGATTTTGGTGGATATGATTCTGATGAGCGGTGACCCCTTTTGATGATGTCAAAAAGGGGGAGAGATATCTGGGGAGTTAGAGTTATTTCTGTGTTTATTTTCTATGTTATTTTGGGTTGTTGTTGTTTTTCTACATGTATTTGGTCACATTTTGTGTTTGGTGTTTGTGGACATGTGATCTTTTCAGTATGATATGGCAGTTATCTTTCTTATCTCATATGTTATATGTGATTGGTTGTATCTTATATTTATGATATTTTTGACCCAATCATCTATTTTTGGAGGATGGAGGTATTTCTGGATGGATGGAGGTAACCATGTATGCATACACTTCCATATCTCTGTATCTTTGGTATGCATGGATGGTTGGCATATGTGTCATTTTCATATCCTATATATTCCTGTGTTATGCATGTACATCTCTTTATCAGATTATTTTATGCATGTGTTAAGGGGGAGCTTCACTTGAAGTCTCCACCCAAAATATTTGTAATAACTCTATATGTTTTGTCATCATTAAAAAGGGGGAGATTGTTGGCCCAAAGGCCAATACCCTGAAGTTTTGATGATAACAAACCATATGTAGTTATATTTTAACAAGTTTGTTTAAATGAGTTTCAGGTAAAAATCATAGTTTGATTAACGGCTCCAACACAAGACTCACACATTTAGAAGCCGCGAAGATTTGGATCCCAGAGCCCAGCACAATAGAAGAGCTTCAGGATCAAACAAGTTGAAGACATACAAGATTTGTATTTTCCATTTTAGTTAGGATTTTATAGTCTATTTTGTCAAAACTGAGATGATAGAGGTTGATAACTTTGGGATTGTCACACACACATTTGATATTGCTTCATGCTTACAAACAAGTTTTTATTACAAATTTCTAACCAAGTTTCGGAAAAACAAAGTTTGGAAAAATCGGTTTTTGGAAAAATAAGTTTTTGGAAAAACTGTTTTCATTTAGACAAAGAATTTTATCAAAATAAAGTTCAAATCTTTTTGGTGTTGATCTATGATCACATCCTGATCCTTATAAGCCCTAGAACTCTATTTTGTATATACCTATCTAAAGAAGTTTTATCGAAAAATTTAGACTTCAAAAAGTTTTCAAAAACCTGACTTTTGCCCTTGTCCGGTCAATCGCACGGTCGACCGCTAGCAGAGCAGAATTGCTCTGTCAGTCGACCGTGTCGGTCGACCGACATGCACCATTGTGCATGTGTGCACATCGGTCGACCGGAACGATCGACCGATAGCAAGGGCAGTGCTCTCTGTTTTTTCTCGGTCGACCGGACCGGTCGACCGACAGAGAGAACTAACTCTCTGTTTGGGACTTCGGTCGACCGGCCTGGTCGACCGCTTTCCCAACGGTCAGAAATCCGACCGTTGGCGGTCGACCGGCCCGGTCGACCGACAGCAGTCAGAATCTGCTGACAGATTCCAACAGCTATTTTTCTGATTTGATTTGTGTGGGGATTTCCCCCAACGAATCTCTTGGCCCTTGTATACCAGTTTTCATCTCCTATAAATAGAGGGAGTGTTCTACAACTAAAGAACAAGATTTACAAGTTAAAGATCAAAAGTTTTCAAAAGTTTAGCCTTTTAGCAAAAAGTTTTCATTGAGTCAAATTTCTAATCCTTTTAGCTTGAAGCCTTCCTCTACTTCTCTTCTAGATTTGTGCACTACACAATCCCAAAGTTTCATCTCCTCATCTTGGTTGTAGGATTATGCAAGTGAGCCATTGTTTGTGGTCAAGTGTTGATCACCGTTCTTCATATTGAGAAGTTGTAGAAGCATCGGCCTAAGGCGAGCTAGTGAGCTCCTAGTTGGTGTTGCGGCACCGTGAGAGAGGACAAGTGTGTCCGAAGAGTTCTAGTGAGAACTTGTATTTGACGATCCGGTGGGATCAAGCATAGTGGAAATCCTTCATCGTGTGAAGGCGGGGACGTAGAGCAGTGGCTCGAACCTCGAAACATATTCTCGTGTTTGCGATTGTCCACTTATCTCTAAACTCTCTCTCCTTTACTTGCTCTATTATTTGTATACTCTCTTGCAAGTCTTTTTATTATTGTTGCTTATTGTTAAATAGTTTTTAATCCGCATTATTGTCACTTAGTATAGCCTTCACCTATTCACCCTTTCTAGGTGATTTCAGATTGGGGGTGCCTTCATCAATTTTGATTTTTTTTATATAATTAAAAATTGAAGGGTGTACCAGTCAATTAATGTTGGGATAAAAGGGTAATTCAGGATTTAGAGTTGGGAACAGATATTGCCACCCTGTAAAGTGATAAAGGCCCTCCACGGATTAGAGCACCCCCAAATTTGATAACCCCCCCCCCCAAAAAAAGGCCAAAAAGCCCTCTCCTCCTCCTCCTCCTCCTCTCCTTCATTCTCCGGCAACCCCGGTCTCCCCCGACTCACCGACGACCCTCGGCCTCCCCCAACTCGCTGGTGACCTCCCGCCCCCTCCTCCTTCCCCCCTCCCCCTCCCCTACCCCCACGCGCCCCTCTTCCTCCCTCCTTCTCCCCCTCCCCTCTTCCTCCCTCCTTCTCCCCCTCCCCCTCCCCCTCCGACCTTCCCGCCTCCTCCCCATCACCCGGTCTCTCCCCCTGCCCTCCCCCTTCCTCCCCCCGCCTGCCTCCTCCCCCCCCCCCCACGGCCTCACTTGGGTCTGTTCGGCCAAGGCCGAACAGACCCAGGTGAGGCCGTGGGGGAGGGGAGCGTCGGGAGGCAGAGAAGGGGGAGGAGGTCGAGGAGGGACAGAGGTCGCATGACGGAGGGGAGGAGGGGGAGGGGGGATTAGGGGTGGGTTTCGTTGGTGATGCAGAGGAGGAGGAGGAGGAGGGGCGGGCAGGGGGAGCACCAGAGGGGCGGGCAGGGGGAGCGAGGTTGCCGGAGAAGGAAGAGGGAAATGGAGGAAAGAGGAAGGAGGAAGAAGAAACTGACATTTTGAGTTTTTCATCAAGGATGAAATGGTCCAAAAAAATAATGGCACACATGTAAATATTTTGAGAAGGCCTTTCTCAATTTTTTTTTTTTTTGTTGGCAATATCCATTCTCTTTAGAGTTAATGGGATGCTTTAAACACATTTTTGAGTGGGAATATCCGCTCTCTTATCAAAATCATGGGTGTCTTGATCTATGCCTTCCTCGGCTTGGGGGTGGCAATATCTGCTCCCGGCTTCCACTATTGTTTATTTTGACTATACCCTTATTTTTTTCCTCCGCTTCTCGTCTCCCTTTTTCTCTCTCAAAGGGGGAAAACGAGGGGGCACGATAAGAAACCCTAGTATCTTTCTCGATCGAGCTCCCGCTGCTGCTCTCAGGTGAGCGATCTAGCTTCGAATTGTTCGGTGTGGGCTTTAATCGTGTTCCTAGGGTTCTAGTATGGATCTTTAATCTTTGTCTTATTGTGAGTTTCTGGTACTTGTCGGATTTAATTTGAATTTTTGTTTAGTGTTTAGTTGTTGTCTGAGGGGTTTTTAGGTTTCAGTAGAAAGAATGGGATTTATAATGCTTTTGGTGAAAATATTATATCCAAATTGGGCATTATTAGTTTTGAAGAATATTAGGACACTGAAATAAATTCAGTGAACTGATATTTTTTGGCTGAATTCGGTAGAGGATTGGTTGTTGGCTGTATATAGTAGAGAAATTTAGGATTTTGCAAGGTCTTTATTGAACTTTGTTATTTTCCCTTGAGAATTATATGCAGTTCTGTATTAAGCTCAGTTTCTACTGCAATAAGGTTTTTGAGTTCGATGTTGAAAGATTAAATTTATTATTTAGGACAATTTATTAATTAAGCCCTCATTTTAAAAATAATTTTAAAAACAGACTCCCCCTAAAAATAATTAGCAAAACCGCCAACAGTCGACTTCGTTGCCAGCGTAGCGTGTTTGGTGGTTGCCAAGGCCAAAGTTTTGAAAACCTATATTGAAAACTCTGGCCTTGGAAAGACTGGAGTTCTCAACACATGTTTTTAGAACTTCGGCTTGGCAAGGCCGAAGTTCCATAACTTGGACCAAATAAAAGAAAAATCAACTTGGTTGAAGGGTATATATGCTGATTGATGAAAGTTCTTGAACTCCGGGTAAATATATGATTAGTTTTATAACATAACCATCAATCATCATGGTTATGTTATAATAATGGATGATTGAAGGTTATAGATGCCTATTACTAAAGGGTATATATGCTGATTTATAAAACGGTTTTTGAACTCCGGGGTTGGCAACTCTGGAGTTTGTTAAAAAGTCAAAAAAAAATTATTTTTTCTCCGGGGTTGTCAACCCCAGAGTGTTTTAGAATATACAACAATAGCGAGACGACATGTTGGCACTACAAGTCGACAGTTGGCCGATGAGGCGTGTCAAGAGGTCAATTTTTACAAATATTTTTGGGGAAGTTCTGTTTTTAAAATTATTTTAAAAAAATGGGCTGTTTTAAAATTATTTTTAAAACAAAATTGTCTATTATTTATCATTTTTAAAGTTTTCAGTGAGAAGTTATTTGCAATTAAGTAGGATAGTTTTGCGTCAAACCCAATTTTTGGTTCAAAATGATGAAAGTGGATTCATTTTGTGAATTTATTCTGTGGATATGTTTATCAAGAGAATGCTCTATCTGTTCTTTTCATTTTCCTAAGAAGATGAATGAGTAGCAATTTGTTTAATTTCTAATGTGAAAGTTATGTTGTTGGAGCAATTTTTCATTTTGCATCTTGTCTACTGGAATTGAAGAATGAACCATGGTTCAAAGACGCGATCTCGGTCGCTGACTCGGCGGGCACCGTTCCACATCAGTCGCGACGTCGCGGCCCCGACTCGGACTAGACGCACAAAATATTACATAGAGGGCTCAAAAAATGCTGAAAAAATCATGACAAATCTTAAAAAAAATATAGACATCAAAATTGACGTATAACATGTCTAAAACATATCAACTAGGAAACTAAACATGAAGATAATGCACACATACATGTGTCGTGGTATTAAAATATCAATATAAATGCATAATTTAGTAAATTATATGAAATTAATTAAATTTAAATTAACTACTCTTTTCACAAAAGTAAAGATTAGTTTTACCTTTCTAATAAATATTTAAATTATATGAAATTTTGGCTTGACTCGGGGCCGACTCGGCCTCGACTCGGGTGACTCGGCTGAGTCGGCCCCGAATCAAGCAAAACAATGCAATATGTTGTCTAGTGGACCGGTCTCGGAACAGGAAAGGCCGTTCTGATTCCAACTTGAACGGCCGAGTTTTGAACCATGGAATGAACCCCTTTATGTGTAGTTGTGGAGGATGGGATTATTTGCAACCTTTTGGTCAAGTTGAGGAGAAAAGTTCCATAGTTCCATTTAATTGAAGGGGTTAGAGTTATGCTAATCTTGTTGAATAATTTATTTATTTGATGGTTTCAAGACCCCATTCTTTCTCTCTCTCTCTCTCTCTCACACACACACACACACACACACACACACAAAAAGTATGTATTTGATGGATTTGCTTTGTGGGGATATATGTGAAAATCTAGAGCTTTGGTTGGTGGTTTTGGATAAACCTTCTTCATTTTACAAGGGAAATGGATTTAGCTACATTTGGGTCATTATTTGAGAAGAGAACTTTTCTTTGTGACAGGTGAGAACGTGGCCAATTCAAATGGGAGCCTCCTCAGGTGCAAATTTCAACCATCAGCCACCACCCAAAATGCTACCACCACGCCAGCACCCAAGACCTTCTGGCTTGCAGACCTCCCTATCCCTAGCTTCTTCAGATGCTGCTGAGCCCTTGTCTAACTCTGACCAAGGTCATGATTCACCTTCTGATAGCACTAGCTCGCGTGAAACCTGGCCCATTGAAACCAATCACCCCAATTCCGTTGCTGCAAAGAAGCTAGACAAAGAAAAGGAAGGAGAAAGTGAATATCCTGAACCTCCGGTCATTCGCAGGGTCTCTACAGTAAATAAATTATCACTTCGTGAGGTAGCTCGGGAAAGAGTCGATGTGATTTGTGATAGAATGATGGTTATGCCCATTGAGCTCTTGGATGAGCTTAAGAGTGAGCTCCGGGTTATTCTTGAAGGAGCTGGGGGATCTCAGAATAGAGAGGAGTTCCTAAATCTCCAACATTTAGTTCACGGGAGAACAGACTTGACAGAGAAAACGCTTGTCAAAGCTCACAGAGTGCAGCTTGAAATACTAGTCGCAATCAACACAGGAATTCAAGCATTCCTCCATCCAAACATCAGCCTCCCACAGAGTCGGCTTATTGAGGTTTTCTTGTACAAGAGGTGTAGAAACATTGCTTGCCAGAGTCCTCTCCCTGCTGACGAGTGTAGCTGCGAGATTTGCACTACTAAAAATTGTTTCTGCAACCAGTGCATGTGTGCAATCTGCAATAAATTTGATTTTGAGGTCAATACTTGTCGCTGGATTGGATGTGATGTTTGTGCCCATTGGACTCATACAGATTGTGCAATGTATGCGGGTCGAATTGGGATGGGGCAGTCCATTAAGGGTGTGGCTGGCCATGCCGAGATGCTTTTCAGGTGCCAAGCTTGTAACAGGACGTCTGAGTTATTGGGTTGGGTTAAAGATGTTTTTCAACATTGTGCTCATGGTTGGGACAGGGAAGCCCTGTTACATGAACTTGAACTTGTTAATAGGATCTTCCGTTTGAGTGAGGATCCAAGAGGAAGGAAATTGTATTGGAAGTGTGGGGATCTCATAGAGAAGATGAAGAGTGGTGCCACAGCCTCCACAGCGTGCAGGATGCTGATGCTGCTTTTCCAAGGTAAGCCTTTTTCTTTTTCATGTCTGTCATTTCTATTTCCACAAGAGCAAACTGGATATTTTACCAAGAGAATTTGTGTATCGTGATCCTCAAAATGGCCTTTTCTTTTATATCCAGTTAATGGTCTCTCAATTGTGGTGCTAGCACATCTGTTCTTTTTAGCTTAAATTTGTTCTATTTGCATGTCGGTCTTGTGGCCTCCCATTATGTTTCTATTTCATTTATTAGAACTTATGATAGTATCAATGAGAAGAATTAATCATGACTTTCTTTTTAAAGCTGACAAAGGCCAACAAATGAGCCGTGTTGATATACTCCTATGAGTAATTACATTTGGAGACGAGTAAGATTTGGGTGTGTGGAAGGAATTCATTAATTAAATATGCTAATGGAATAAAATTTGATGAGACTATGCTATCATGCACAAGATGGTTAAAAAGTCTGTAGATCTGTAATATTTTATTTACGAATATTTTCAGATAGATGCACAGGAACTTTTACACATGCATTCATACACGTACACAAGGGATGGTAGCCTGCCAACGAGATGATTGATCCAAATCCTAGTTTTCCCTTCAGATTCTGATGAGTTTTGAAGGTTCTTTTAGTTGTCATTAACGTATTAGTTATTGGGTTTAAATTTGTAATGAGTGCCTGGGATTAGAAGACCTCTTGAATCTCAATGTTCTAAAATGATCTTATCAATTTAGAAAACCTAAAAATAATCTTAATAGTTTTTTTTAGTGTAGACGCAATTTAAAGATTATTTTCAATTGAGTTTTATGAGTAATAGTGTTGAATTATAATGAGATAATTTATGATGAAATTGAATAATAGATTTGACTTTGTAGGTGTTACCCTTAGTTTTCTTTTGTTTCTATTATTTTTCTCTTGTCTCTCTTTTTTCTTTCTTTCATTTAAACAAATGATCAACCTGAACTTCCTTTTTGAAAATGCTTAAGCAGTCTTAGCAGTTAGCAGTTAAGTCAATCTGTCATGAATTAAGCAGTTCAGTGACAGTCTTAGCAGTTCACTTCAATCAACCACCTTTCTTCTTTTGCTTCATATTTACATATTGGTTCCATGCAACATCAAGTCCACATTCGATCAAAATTATTTGCATGGATTTTCAAACAATTGAATCGCAGGAGACTCTCTTGGGAATATAGTTGAGAACTGCCCCCCCCACCCCCCACCCACCCACCCACCCACACAGTTTTGTCTCCATAAAAGCTCTGTGGTTTAACTGGTAAAACAAGGAAAAGAAGGGTGACACCTTTCTTTTTCAAATGGATATAATAGGGCCTCATATACCCTTAACAATGCTCTAAAACATGAATAATTCCTTGCCTCTTTTCCTGTTCTTCTTATCTTCTTCTTCTTCACTCTTTTCCTCTTCTTCTTCCTATCCCCCCCCCTCTCCTTTTTATTTTCTTTTTATGTATGGCATTCGAGAATATTGGTCCTTAAAATATTTATTAGCTTTAAAGCTAAATTAGAGATCATTATCTTCTCTCTTGTTTCTTCCTTTTATGCAAGTGATGATTGCACTTGACTTCCCCTTTGAGAAAGTCCTAATCCCTAAATTTGTGAGCTGACTTTGTGTTTTATGTCTGGTTGATTGCCCTGTTCCATTGGCAGTTAGTATTAAGGAGTTGGTGGTTGAGTTTAGTACCAGATTGAAAAGTTAGGTGAAGAATTCGTATAGCTTGTTTGGGCCTAAATCCTATGAGGTTAACCTTTTGAGTCAAATGTAGGATCAAACCATTATTGCAGAACAACTATCTAAGTTGGCTACCACCCTAACAGATTCTACATCAAGGTAGAGAGGGAGGAAAGCGGGAGCTAGTTATGGTGTCAAATCATACCTGTCTTCTTCCATCGCGCCAATTAAAATTATGAATAACACTAGTAGTGTTTATACAGGAATACTGTTCATGATGCTGCTGGCAGGTTCAAAGGTATAAGAAGTATTCATGTTTGATATGAAATTTTATCAATTAATCTTTTGCAGATGAGGGTAATGTATTGTGTCAAATTATCCCTGGCACCCTGATGTTGTACCAATTGGGAAACTGAGTGCTTTAACTGTGTTTTTCTGCCGAGTTTATGAATTATTCTGGTTTTGCTTGCTAATTAAGATCTGTGCTTGATTCTTGAGGATTAAACAATTTCCTTGAATAATTCATTGGTTTCAAGTTTCATGTATATATGGAACTCAAGTTGAGAGTAATTAGAAAAAGGAATAAATTATATATTTATTACATTAATTACTTCTAACAGGACTATAGTTATGAAAAGTGAAAATAATTTAGTTATTGAAAGGTTGCAGGTGGCACTTTATGTTGGTTTTATCATTGATTTAAGCTCATTTGTTTAAACAAAAGTTTGCAACTTAACTCCTAAGGTTTGAAATCTTAGTATTGGCGATAGGTTTTGATATAAGAATCTGCCGTAATCGGCTGTTCCGTCTTGGTCATATTGGCAATATTCGTATCATCTGTCATATTGGGCAAATACCGGGCAATATCTGTGTAGGCCATATATATCAGTAGGTAGGACAATATTTCAAAACATGCTTAACGGGTGGAGAAAGCTGATCCATGTGCCTGATCCGGCGTATTTCTCTTTTGATTCATGTAGCCTACCCCAAATACTTGGGACACGGCTTAGTTGTTGTTGTTGTTGTTGCTGCTGCTTAATGGGACAGATACAAAGATGTGAGGTTAGAAAAGCAGTGGTTATGTTAACTCTTAGGTAAAGGACTGTAAAACATGCATCAAACTTGTCACTATTTTACTTCTTTTTGTTGGCAATTACATGTTTTTCACATAATAATAACCCCCTTCCTAATGTCTGCTTTTGGTGTCAACAACATCTGACAATGTTGTTGGAAAATAATGTACGAATTACTCTTATGCTATTTAAATTAAACTTTCAAGAAGGAAGGAACTTCTCTATTTTGATCGAAGCGTGTAGAGCACTGTCCTTAAGAGTAGATCGTACCCCTCTGAGAGAGTATCTCGGTGCAGCAAGTTGATGGGGGCCTACCCTTCAAGATTCAACTATCGCTGGCCCTGCAAGCGTGCACTCGCAATGCACAGGCCCTCGAACAGCTCGGTTTGTTTCTTCCAGAGATGCAGGGAAGAACTGAAGAGTTTAAGAAGATTTCAGAGGAAGAAAAAGATGGTTGTGTTCTTGAGAGCAAGAAATAGATCCTTTACAAAGAGAGATTTTCATCATTAGAAACCCCTTGGGCAGAGAAACAATCCTTGGACAGAGAACCAATCTTTGGACAGAGAGAGATAAATCTTTCCTTGTGCTGTTGCCTTGGAAAGTATCACTGCAGAACTTGGGCAGAGAGCTCTCAACGGCTAACTCTGACATGACAAGACATGGAAAGATACGAATCTCAATAGATATCTCTGACCTAAATATTATGACAGGATTTGAAAAGATTTTATTTTAATCCAAAAATAAAATTGGCAAAATTTAGCCTATTCGGGTCACACCCGCGAGGCTCTGAAACCTGAATTTGCACCTCCCTGCGCGTGCGATGCGGGCACACATGCGCATTAAGATTTTCTGGACCCGATAACTCAATTTTCTTCACTGGGCCTCAATGGGTTTGTGCGCGCGCGAGCACCCCTTAGTTTCTAGCCCATATAACCCATCATGAAAGAGACTCCATATATGAACACTAAAGAGTTCTTTTCCTATCTAATGTGGGACTAAAGGAACTTTGCTTAATTTTGAAATACCCTCAAAATACTGACAATCCCCCACTATTTTAAAATTAAAAGGAAGGATGATATGAATGAGAGAGAAGAGGAAACATGAGAACTCAATGCTTCAATTATAGTGACTTTTGGTCTATGAACCACTACTTAGGATATGTAGGTGTGTGCCACAGGAAGTTGGTGAAACATAAAGTTTTTATGAACCAATCTTCCTAATTATGAATCATTGACCTACTACCCACATATCATTCTTAAAACCGAGCTGTTCAAAACGGGTTGGCACGAATCGACCATGCGCCTTACCTGGATATTCATGAGTGCTCTAGAGAATGTCTACATTCTCATAGGAAGCGGCCTCACTTCCACACTCATATAGGTGGATCCATCAAGTGTGCATTGCAACTAAACAACCACCCAATAAGGGCTATGGTAATCCATTTAGAGCTAATGCTCGTCCTTTACACATTGCAATTTGCACTATCTACATCATAGGAAGGGACTTCTCAATAATAAAAATAATGATAGTGCATCACCAAGTCAACAAATAATTTATTATTACCCATATGAACCTACTTCATGAGTTCATCAATCACATAGGTTGTGTTACTATCATTTTTAACTCTTTGTTATAGACATGAGTCCCATTCCCCTTGATGTATTCTCCACTAGTTTTCTCCCTTGTGGTTTGATAAATGGATCACTTATATTAAGCTTTGACCTCACATAGTCAAGAGATATGATCCCATCATCCAACAGCTGCTTTATAATTATGTGTCTTAGAGGTATATGCTTACTCTTTTCATTGTATATTTTATTTTTAGCTCTAGCAATAGTAGCTTGGTTATCACAATGAATAGACACAGACGGAGCTGGTTTCTTCCAAATTGGTATATCAATTAAAAGATTCCTGAGCCACTCAGCTTCAGTACCTGCCTTCTCTAAGACAACAAACTCAGACTCCATAGTGGAGCGAGCTGTGATGATTTGCTTGGATGATTTCCAAGATACCGCACCCCCACCAAGTGTGATCACATATCTACTTGTGGACTTTAACTCATCAGAATCGGAGATCCAGTTAGCATCTGAGTATCCCTCTAAACAGAAGGAGAGCCACAATATGTCAAAGTATAATTAATAGTTCCTTTTAGATACTTTAGCACTCGATATAATGCTGTCCAATGGTCCTTATTAGGACAGTGAGTGTAACGACATAAGCAATGTCAGATCGTGTATAATTCATTCAGTGCATTAAACTACCAATGATTTGTGCATACTTAGATTGTGACACACTTTGTTCTTTATTCTTTCTTAAGTGAATGCTGCCATCATAAGGTGTGAAAACAGGAGTGCAGTCAAAATGACCAAATCTTTTCAACATTCTTTCTATATAGTGTCCTTTGAAAGCATGATACGATCAGAATCTCTAGTTATTTTAATTCCTAAGATCACATCAACTTCACCTATATCTTTCATATCAAAATTAGAGGACAAAAGGATTTGGTATCATTTACAATTTCTAAGTTTGTACCAAATATAAGCATATCATCAACATATAAACATATGACAACGCCAACGTTATCCTCAAATTTAGTATAGATACATTTATCAGCCTCATTAATCTGATAACCATAGGAAACAAGAATACTATCAAATTTATCATGCCATTGTTTGGGTACTTGTTTTAAACCATATAAAGATTTTATAAGTTTGCAGATTTTGTGTTCATTTCCAGCTGTCACACAACCTTCAGGCTGGTCCATATATATTTCTTCTTTCAGTTCTCTATTTAAGAATGCAGTTTTAACATCCATTTGATGTATCACAAGCTTATGAATAGATGCTAAAGCAAACAACACTCTAATAGATGCAATTCTAGTCACAGGAGCAAATATATCAAAATAATCAAAGTCTTTTTTTGAGTGTATCCTTTAACAACCAATCTAACTTTAAATTTATCTAAAGACCCATTAGGTTTCAGTTTTCTTTTAAATATCCATTTGCAACCAATTGGTTTTGCAACAACAAGTTCCCAAATGTGATTCGATAATATGGATTTTAATTCATTATTAATAGTCTCTTTCCAGAATGGAGTATCCGGAGAGGAGATGCCTCTTTATAAGTCAGAGGGTCATCACCAACAAGAAATGTGAAGAAATCTTTACCAAAATCAGTTTCTTTTCTAACTCTTTTACTTCTCCTTAGTTCAATCTCTTCATTATCATCAGATTCTTGTGCATGACTAGATGATGAAGCCTGAGAAGGTTTATCAAAATGAGTTTTCAAAGGAAAAACATGTTTAAAGAATTCTGCATTTTTAGTTTCAACAATAGTGTTAACTTCCATAACATTATTATCACGTCTAGTCACAAGAAACCTATATGAAGCACTATGATGTGCATAACCTATAAACATGCAATAAAAGATTTTGGGTCTTAGTTTCTTCTTTTGGTCAGGTAGAACTTTAGCTAGGCACCCTCACACTTTTAAATAGTTTAATTTTGGTGCATGTCCTTTCCAGATTTCATATGGGGTTATGCCGGTTTTCTTATAGAGTATTCTATTTTGAACATGACAAGCAGAGAGTATAACCTCCTCCCACAGGTTCAGAGGTGTACTAGAACTTGTAAGCATAGCATTCATCATATTTTTGAGTGTTCTATTTTTTCTTTCAGCAACATTATTAGATTCAGGTGAATATGGAGGGGTAGTCTCATGAATTATGCCATGTTCACAAAATTCATTAAATTGTTTAAGTTCATATTCACCACCTCTATCTGATTTCAATCTCTTGATTTTCTTATTTAGTTGATTTTCAACTTCTGATTTATATTTCAGAAACATTTCGAAGGCTTCATCTTTAGATCTTAATAGATAGACTATTGTATATCTAGAACAGTCATCAATAAAGGTGATATAGGATCTTTTACTACCTCTAGTTAAGTTATTTTTTAGGTCACCAAGATCACTATGAATAAGTTCAAGCAATTTTGATTCTCTTTGTATATTTTTTGCATAATTTCTTAGTGGATTTAGATTCAACACATTTCACATTTGTCATGATCAGATATAGTTACATTATGCAATAGACTTATATCTTTCATTTTCTTAATGTAAGAAAAACCAACATGTCCTAACCTACCATGCCAATGATCACAAGAGTCAATCATGTAAGTAGAAGAAGTAGATGCATTTTCATTCATGATTTCAAGTACATTCAGCATACATAAACCTTGACTATAGTACACTTTACCAACAAATTGTCCATTCCTAGTCATTACAATTTTATCAAATTCAAAGCAGACCTTAACTCTAGCTTTTCCAAGAAGGGAAACAGAAATGAGTTTCCAACGAATCTCAGAAACATGAAGCACATCTGTAAGAGAAAGAGAGCTTGAGAAGCATCTTTCCCTTACCCACAACGGGTGAGGGCCACGAATCACCCATGAACACTTGTTCACCATCAAGATAGAAGTAAGAAAAGAAAGCTCCTCTGTCTGCACATATATGTTGGGTTGCCCCAGAATCGATCACCCAGTTCCTATTATGTGCAACCATGTTAACTTCAGAGATTACAACAGCAATAATGTCACTCTCAATCAGGCTAGTTTGTGGTTTGGATGGAGCCTCCCCAGTCTTCCGGAACCTACACTGTGCTGAGTAGTGTCTGGGTTTGCCACACACAAAACAGTTTCCTTTCTTCTTGAAAGTAGAGTTAGGGTTTCTTTTTATCTTTACAATTCTGATTTGATTTAAAGTTTGGCTTATGAAAATGTTTCTTTGATTTAGAAGGCTTACTTTCAATTAGATTTGCCTTAGAAGTAAGCTCCTTGGCCCTTTCTGTTTTCTCTCTTTCTTTATTTCTCTTCAATTCTAATATGAATTATTACATCTTCATGGTTCATTTGTTTTCTTTTATGTTTTAGTTCTTTCTTGTAATCTTTTCAAGAGTCGGGGAGTTTTTCAGTTAGGGCTCCAGCAACGAAGGCTTCGGGTAGGGTGATATTTTCATTTTTAAGATCATCAATTAGAACATGGTATTCATGAATTTGAGAAGAATTATCTTTTTTCATCAGACATGACAAAATTCAGAAAATTTTCAGTAGCAAAATTTTGAGTTCCAATATCTTCAAGAATGTATTTCTTATTAAGACTTTCTCAAATTTCAGTTGCAGTTTTATAAGAATAGTAAACATCAAACAGTGCATTACTAAGTGTGCTGAGAATGATGTGTATTACTAAGTGTATTGAGAATGATGTGTCTACAAATTTTGTAGGCCTTTTCTCAGTTTTGTAATTCTTTTTCTCTCTGCTTTAGGATCAATTATAGTAAAGGCATAACCAGTTGCATCAAGTATAGACATAACTTTTTCTTGCCATCTTTTATAGTGGGTTTCATTAAAAGGTTCAATCCTAGAGATGTCAGGCAGAGGCTTAATATTGGTAGCAACACCATAGTAGTATCCATATCTACTCTTAAGATTGTTGGGAAATAATGTATGAATTACTGCTAAGCTATTTAAATTAAACTTTCAAGAAGGATGAAACTTCTCTATTTTGATCGAGGCGTGTGGACCACTGTCCTTAAGAGTAGATCGCATCCCTCTAAGAGAGTATCTTGGTGCAGCAGGTTGATGGCGGCCTACTCTCCAGGATTCAACGATCGCTGGCCCTGCAAGCGTGCAGTCGCAATGCATAGGCCCTCGAACAGCTCGGTTTTGTTTCCTCCAGAGATGCAAGGAAGAACTAAAGAGTTTAAGAAGATTTCAGAGGAGGAAAAAGATGGTTGAGTTGTGTTCTTGAGAGCAAGGAATATGTCCTTTATAAAGAGAGATTTTCATATCATTAGAAAACCCTTGGGCAGAGAAACAATCCTTGGACAGAGAACCAATCTTTAGACAGAGAAAGAAATGTTTTCTTGTGCTATTGCCTTGGAAAGTATCACTGCAGAATTTGGGCAGAGAGCTCTCAACTGCTAATTTTGACATGACATGACATGGAAAAATACAAATCTCAATAGCTATCTCTGACCCAAATATTATGACAGGATTTGGAAAGATTTTATTTTAATCTAAAAATAAAATTGGCAAAACTTAGCCTATTCGGGTCACACCCGTGAGGCTCTGAAACTCAGATTTGCACCCCCCTGTGCGTGCGATGCGGGCGCACAAGTGCATTAAGGTTTTCCGGACTCGGTAACCCAATTTCCTTCACTGGGCCTCAATGGGCTTGTGTGCGCGCAAGCACCCTCTAGTTTCTAGCCTACACAGCCCATCATGAAAGAGACAATATATGAACACTAAAGAGTTCTTTTCCTATCCAATGTGAGACTAAAGGAATTTTGCTTAATTTTGAAATACCCTCAAAATACTAACAAATGCTATTCCCAACTGAACAACTTTATGTATAAAGTCGGTCTTGTGCAAGTCAGAATTATGATTATATTCTAAAATGTTATCTTCCCTGCTGCAAGTTGAAGCATTCACTATATCTGTCACGCTCTTCTATCCAGACTAAAGCCACAATAATTTCTGCTATAAAGCTATCTACGCACAAGTTTAAGTATTTTGTTTTGTTTTGTCATAGTGTTTTTCCATTGTTATGATCTTCTATCATCATTCTTTAAGTTTTCTCCCATGGTTTTTTCTCCCCCCTAGTGGGACAAATACTCCCCGCTCTGGAAGGAAGCAATCATTCATTTCCCTCCCCACTCTTTTCTTTGTTCCTCCATATCGCAAGTTGACTTTAACTTTCGCATATCCATGATAAACTTCTGGAGAGTAGTGTTGCAGCAACGAAGACAGTAGTTAATTTCAGTTAAGGGGATTCATTTAATATGAAAGTGCAGTTGGATTTGATCATATCCATTTCCCCCCTTTTTCATTCTTGTCTAAACTCTTTTGCTTTTCATTCTTTAAAATGTACTCTTCTCCAAATTCGGACCTTCTTTTTTTTTTTTTTTTTCCTGTCCTAATTTTTATTGATGTCCACCATTATTTTGATTCCATATCCGGCAGTATTCCAACTCACTGGTGCGAACGATCTCTTTGTTATTCATAATTTCACAGACATCATCATTATTTACATCATGTTCGAGACATGGTTATCGAACAATTCCTCCAAATCTGAGTTTTCTTGGAGGTTTGAATTCTTTAAGCCTTATCTTGAGTGGATAAACTCACACAAGACATTTTTTAGCCATTATTTTTTAGATCTTTCAAAAACCTTCAAGCTTCCTCTCCATTGGGCATATACATCTATAAGGCTTGAGTTTCTTTTTCCTATCTACACAGCAAAAATAAATGTAGAAACTTCTGGCGGTTGTATAGATCTTAGTTGCTCAAAACTTGTCATAATTTTATTTGCCGTTTTCGTGCTTTTCTGTGTATGGTATAATATTTATTAACCATTTTTCTATCTTGTTCTGTTGTAAGCAACCAATAACTCCTTTAATCTTGCCTGCTTGAATTTCATGTTTAGAGCTTGAGATAGACTCCACAAAGAACCTTGGGGAAACTGAGGATTCTAGTCGCCTCATTGCCCCACAGGAAGCCTGCAACCGAATTGCAGAGGTTGTTCAAGAAGCCGTGAGAAAGATGGAGATGGTGGCGGAGGAGAAACTGCGGATGTTCAAGAGGGCTCGACTGTCTTTAGAGGCTTGCGACCGTGAACTGGAGGACAAATCCCGGGAGGTGGCAGAACTCAGGAGAGATAGGCAGGGGAAGAAGCAACAGGTGGAGGAGCTAGAGAGCATTGTGAGGCTGAAGCAGGCTGAGGCTGAAATGTTCCAGCTAAAGGCCACTGAAGCCCGGCAAGAGGCTGATAGGCTTCAGACAATCGCGCTGGCAAAGTCCGAGAAGGCCGCTGCCGAGCAGGACTACGCTAGCCTCTACCTCAAGCGTCGCTTAGACGAGGCAGAGGCCGAGAAACAATACCTCTTCGAGAAGATCAAGCTCCAGGAGAGCCAGCGTGCTCCTCAGGTCGGGAGCAGCAGCGGGGGCAGTGGAGCCGGGGGTGGTGAGATGTTGATGTGCAAGATTCAGGACCTACTGAAGAACGTATACAATGTGAGTCCGAAGCCGAAGCCAGACGGACAGCAGCGATCAAAGTGAGCGCGGCGCAGTATCAGTTCTGGTATCTTGAAGATGCAGCACAAGCAGTAGTAAACTCTTTTTGTGTAAATGTATTCTGAAGACTTGGTAAAGTGCTTGATTGATGCATGGAATGTTTAGTTCTAGTTGGCTCCATTTGGATCACTTTTCTTGCTCTTAAATGTATGGTGGTCTCTTTGTTCTTGAGGTCTGCATGAGAAATGGAATCCTGATGCAGGTCTCCAAGGTCAAAAAATGGCTGGGCCCCGCAACTCCTGTGCTGAATACTGGAAACAGTTTTGCTGCAGGCTGCAGTGCATGCGGACAAGCTCTGGGGATCCACCAGTTTGGATGCTGTGGCCTATTGCCTGCACACAGTTGCAGGACACTACTTGCTGGGTTTGCTCTGTTGGCTCTCTGACTTCTTGAGCATCTGTGTACTTTTGGTCCCCTCAAAAACTTACTTTTAACTTGAAATTTTGAATTATTTTAGAAGGCTTAAGAGTTTTCTACGATGATTCTTTGATGTTTTTTTTTCTTTTTTTCTTTGTAACTTTGGTGTAATAAATGTAGAGCTACAATGAGACTGGCATTTATCTTGGAAAATATGGGTTAATTGCATAGACCCTTCCGAGACTGCCAAAAAAAAAAGAAGGAAGCAGCAATAATACGCTTTGAGGTTGCAAACTCAAATACTTTACCTTCTCTCTATATATGTTAGACAAAAATACTCTTACAAAAAACTCCTGTGAGGTTTTAAAGTATCTAAATGTTCTCTTATTTAACCATTACCTCTCTCTCTCTCTCTCTCTCTACTTTCTTTCTCACTTTAAATTTATTATTTAGTCATTGTCTTTGATTTTCTTTCTCCTCTTACAGTTTCTCGCTAGACCTATTCCTTTTAAATTTCTTTTTGACTCATTATCTCTAATTTTTTTTAAAATTTCATTTTTACCCTAGCTCTTATTTCTTTTTTTTCTTTTCTTTTTTTCTTTACGTTTTCTTTCTAGAGCTGAGATTAGAATAAAAGGACAAATAAGAGTTAAACACACATTTGAAGAAATGAATTTAGAGAGAGAGAGAGAGAGAGAGAGAGAGAGAGAGATTTAACAAAAGTGAGAGAGACATGATGAGTTTCACTTACTAGAGAGAGATAAGTTTTTTTTTTTTTTTTTTTTTTTTTTTTTTAAAGAAATAGAGAGAAAAATGGATTAAGAAGAAGTTTTTTTAAAAAGAGAGGTCTACTGAGAAGGTAAGAGAGAGGCATAACTAGAAAAAGAAAAATTAAAGATTTAAAAAGAAGTTTAAAAAGAGAACGGAGTCAAAGAACAAATAGAGCGAGAAATTAAATAGTGCATGTTTGATCGCATATAAGATCTTGAAAAAAACACTATTGAGAAAAATTGTCACTAAACAATAAGAAAAAAGGTTAATTCAGAACCCCCTATACTATCAAGGGTTTAGCACTTTACCCTCCCCCTCCCCCTCGATCTTTCAATATCGACACTTTACCCCCCAAGGCTGTCGCCAGTTAACTTTTCCGTCAAAAAAGGGTCACGTGATAAGCATATGACTCTCTTAAACCGTCCTCAACCTAATAAATCTGACCTAATCTTAATTCCATCACCATTTCCGCGGTTCTAACCTTTTTTTGCTTTCTTATAAAAGTAAGTAGAAGATGACCCTAATTTTTTGTTCATCAAAGAGCTTTGGGTTCATCCCTCTTTCAACCGTGTGTTCATCAAATAAATTTGAGGAAGGTTAGTGATCAATCCATTTTGAATTAGAGAGATCTACAAAGGGTAATAAATTTAATATTAAAAACCATGAAAGGTGAAATTGAATTCAGGATGGCAATTATGTTAGGATTAAGATTAGATTAAATTTTTATGCTGAGGATTGTTTAAGAGGGTCGCATGCTGCTCGCGTAACCCTTTCAACGAAAAAGTTGAGCAGTGTTAGTCTCAAGAGGGTAAAATGTTGAATTTGAAGATCAAGAGGGCAAGGTGTCAGATCCCTGTAGTAAATGGTGGTTTTCTGCAATTTATCTTTTTCTTATTGTTAAGTAACATTTTTTTTCCTTCTCAAATAGTGTTATTTTTAAGATCTTATCAAACATACACTATTTAAATATGCAATTTTGCGTATAAAAAGCTCTTTACATGAATCTTGGCAGATGATTTGTGAAAAAAGAGATTGTTTCATATGATAGTTATTAGCTATGCATGCATGGGAGAAAGAGGCTTAAGCAGTGTAGATGAGATGAGAAAATTAGATATTTATTTTCTTATTTCTTTTACTTTAACGTGGAATTTCAAATTTTAACAAAAGAGTCCATGAGAGTTAAGAGGTTACATTAGCCCTTGTAAGAAACTAACAATTTTTTCTTTGAAGATGGAATTTCTGACTTCGAGCTCTCATTTAAAAGATTTAACTGTATAAATATTTTCTAAAAATCTCAGCTTTGTTTTCTCTCCTCAAGTTATGATTACTCTCTCTATCGTTTGTGCTTTTGGCAACTCTTGCCACCTCTGATTACCAAAAACGAAGCCAAATGTGCAAGACTCAATCAAGAACACTTCTTTTTTTTTTTTTTGAAATCTAGGGTTTCATGTGTTTTCAATTGGAATTGGCTATGGCTTATGTCAAAATATAGCATCCCTGTAAATCAATGTGAGATATATGTGATTATATTTACTCTCTGAATTCTCAAGGAAAATATAATGTATATTGTCTTCAATAATGCATGTGAGTCTGTCCATGCAATCTAAAGCCTATGTATCGAATGCAGAAGCTTGAATTTCACATCCCATTTGCATCAGGCTTGCAAAACACGCACTCACACCTACTAAACTTGAAAAAGAAAGTAGAGGAAGAAACTGAGTCTGTATCTGGAGAAATCATAGGAGGAACTTTTTAGACTTTTTATAGAGAATTCGATTATCAACTTGACTCCCAGATGATGCAGGATTACATCTCTACATATTCAATTTATTATTATTATTATTATTATTATTATTATTATTATTATTTGCTGACATCCGCAAGAAAAGAGTCAATCGTTTCCGGCATGATTCACACTAATCCTATGATTAAGAAGATGTTTTTCTTTGAAGAACTGGATGCACTAATTAATTGTGCCCATTTTGCATAATCTAAGAACTATCATTGTGGGTTGTAAAGATAAAGAAAACTGGAAAATGTAGAGACCAATTAATTTAGGAAAATTTCGTTATAACCACATACTTTCCACCATATTTTGGGGGAAAAAAAAAACTCACCTCCTATTTTTATTCACTGCAGCCTCATCCGGGTCAGTATAAGTTGATTCATCCCAACTACAACTTCTTTATATATTTTTATTTTTTCTTTTACTCTTCCCCCATCGCCTCCGAAGCTGCTCTCCCCTCAATGCTGACCCCGACGCAAAATAATTCGCAGTTCGACTTACGCGGCCAGGTCGCCATAGGGATTGAAAAGGAGGCGGGGAGCTCCCCTCCCGGGGGTCTCACATGGCAGAACCCCCGGACCAATTTTTTTTGGGATTAACTTTTTACAGATCTCGCTTGTTTATGCTCGCAATGAGTTTTATTTGTATTTGTGATCCATATAGTTTTTAGATCTGGAAAGCATTGGGCATCATTCTTTGTCGATGAACGGGGGTCTGCTGATGATAGCGAAGCTAATACGAGGACTGCGACTATGATCGTAGTCCATTATAAGAACACTACGACCAAACCACTTCTTTTATTAATTGAAAATTAGAACACTCTGCAAGGATTGCGATCATTGTCACAATTCCAAATATAGGATCGGAAATTGTGTTTTTGTGAGGAGTGCAGTTGCCTAATAAATAGGGTTGCAATCCTAGTTGTAGTCCTATAAAGAGTAAAAAATATGACATTTTTGTGAAGACTTCGATCATAATTTCAGTTCTATAAAAACTCAGAAATATGATATTTTTGTGAGGACTGCGATCATGATTGTAGTCTTAATAAAGACTCAGAACTAAAATATTTTTTGTGAGAATAGCGATCATGATCGCAATGCTCTATATATCAATAGTCCACATTTTCGAAGCGGCCCCCTTTTTTAAAAGTGATTACTACGGGACATTTGCGTCTTTCGTCACTGAGGAGCGCATCTGCAATTGACACATGAGTGCACCTGGTTGGTTTAAAAAAGAAGGAGGTTGTAACGAATTAAATTATGAAGTTGGGTTTTTTTTATAATTACGATTTGACATAGAGGGTTATAGCGAAATCCCCCATTAATCTAATAATTTTTTTTCCTTTCTCTGAATAAGAAGTTTTTTCAATGTTTCTAAAATATAAATAGTTCTATGTTTTTAAGAATTTATAAACAAAAGTTACATATTTCTAACCATAACTAACCATAACTACATAAGACCCGTTTTTATGAGTTTTGTAGACAAACCGCCGTATATTTTCTAACACTGTTTGCTTCTGCATCAAACTATAAGAATTTTAAAGACAAAAGTCACATATTTCTGATCATAATGTATATAATGTACGTTTAAAAGTTTAATAGACCATATATTTTCTAAAACTACATGTTTGTGCGTCAAACTAGTAAAAATGAGCGTTTTTTTAACAATATAACCAAAAATTTCATGTTCCATGAATTTGACTATCTCAATGGATGATTCATTTGATTAACTATTTTACACGCGTGTTTTAAAATATTTTCCAATAACTTGTTTTGTTGTATTGTCAGAGAAAATTTATTTTGCAAATATTTGATGCATGAATAAATATCTTAAACATATTTGTTGTTTACTATATAATTTTTAAAACACATGGATGAAAATATACATAATAGATCATGCAATTTTTTGCAGAAAACCTTTGAAGCTCACAACTTTAGTCTCTATTCTAATTTCCATGAAATCTACATTTACAACTTTTGGCACTAAGCAGTCTCTCATGTGACAAGACAAGCTTTGTGTCTGGTTTTTAGTTGCTTTTTTCTTTAGGACAATTAACATATTTTTGCAGACATTTGACTGATCTTTTTTTTCCTCAAAAGAACCACCACTCTTGTTCACATGCCTTCTGTTTTGTCATACAAGCTACATTCATCTCTCTTTTGTATTAGTTTTTTTATTTAGTTTGATTCAAACATAACTCAGTCTTTTGCAGCTTGGTTTGTTCCCTTGTCTTCCACATTTTGACTGCTTGCCCTTTCTTGAGCTTTATTGTACTTTTCAAAATATTATTCACATGAAATCATACCTTTTATCTGTTATGTTATGTTGTGTTGTGGAAAGAATAAGGTAATAATTTAAGAAAATATGAGAATAGATCCTAATTTAGAGCTCTCTCCCATCCTGTGTACCTCTGATCTCATAGTGAGGTGGGATGATCAACATATCAGGTCTTAAATGGTAAAGCTTGACTTTGGGTTTATTTAAGAATCAACATACCACTAAAATTCTGTAATAAATTACTAGTTATATCTGATAGGAATAAGTTCTGTGTTAGGGTATGAGCAAAAATCAAGATCAAAATAATGCAAACACACAGTTTTAACGAGGTTCAGAGTAAGTCTGACGTCCTCGAGCAATAGCAGATAATTTCACTATTTCGAAAGAGAGAGAGATTATAGAACATAGAAGAGATTGAAGATCTCAATACCTTCTCATAGATGACAGAACTCTCAGATTTTGACTGTTAGAAACAAATCCTAAATAACATGGAGTTGTTCCTGAATATAGATTCCTCGGAATACCTCAACAAGTACATAATCCTCAGAGTTTTTCTTTTCCGCTCGATTTCAGCTCTGGAAAAGTCCTCAAATAGTAGGTAATTGAATGAAATAGATTGAGATTATCAAGAATCTCAACATTCTGATTATAAATTTATCGGATTTGATGAAATTAACAGGATATTTTGGAATCCAACATAATATACATGTATTCTAATTTGCACATGTCGATATTTCAAAGCCAGCGAGCATGAACATGTCTAAATGTGTGTATTCTGATCAAGCTTTTACACACACGCACCCCCTGCTCTTTTCTGTTGGAGAAAAACTAAAAGCCTTAGCCATTTTGCACTAAAACTAAATATATGATTTATTATTTAATAATATCATTTCCATTTTATGAGAATCTGTATAGGCAAGTAATTTTATTATATATATGCGTGTCTTATGTTCTACATGATAGATGACCTGATTTATAGAGTTCGGCTTACATGCAGAAGATCAGATCATCGGATCCCTATAAGAACATAAGTTAGGTTCATACTTTTAGATGGAGTTGACATCATTGAAAGGATTGTAATGCAATCTTATGGGATAATCTATCTTGATTATAGGATACTGTTTGATGTCTCGAATTATTACATTAGTGCACTTTATGTGTACTGGAAAGGACCAAGTTGAGGTAATTTTTTATATATCGACTATATTAGAAAATTAACACCTCATGATTATTATGAGTGCTTAAACTTTGAATCCCGAAATATTTAATGGACATGTGCATATTATACTTGCCTTTGATTCATTAAGAAGTGAGATTCTTTTATGAGTCAATAGCTTCAGTAAGTTGAGTGATAATGTAATGTATATGATAGACTTTATTCATAGACAGAATTCACGTCACGGTGTGAGGGAATGATGATGTCCCTTTGAGAAGCTTATAAATTTTGTGCATGTCAAACCCTACATGTGGATTTAATTATCTGACATGACAAATAAGTTAAGTGGTAGGTATCAAAGATAAGATGTCGATTAAATAAAATTGTCAGTAATCTAATTTAATCGATAGACATCAGAAATCTTAACGTAGAGAGATTTTAGGCATATATTAATAAGAATCTCAAAAGTAATTTTGAGATAAGAACACAAGTGCAATTACAATTTTTTAGTAGACTAAATTGTAATTTATGAAATTAAAAATCTAATTTGAGTTAAATTAGGGTTTCCTAATTTTATTAGAAGTCTTATCCTTATTTGATTCCTAGTGGTCTCTATTGTATCATGTAAAGCTTCTTATAGCTCTTGGCCGCAGTATGCAAGATAAAGAAGAAACAAAAAGAGAAAAAACCCTAGTTTTTAAAAGACGATAGAAAAGAGCTTAAGGAGAGATCAAAAGTTCGGAACCCACCCTCTTTGATTTAACACTTTGGAAATAGTATAGAAGATCGCAAAGTGTTCAAGATGTCTTCCTAGTTCGTAGTTGAAGATTGTTAACGAGATCAATCCAGCGAGATCTCGAAGGTATGATTTCAGTCTTCGGTAAATCTATAAGATTGCATTGTGCACAATTTCTTTGTTGTTCAGCCTGTATCCGCTCAAGACGATCTAAGAATTTTCCACAGTTTCATTTTCTACTCTTACATATTTATTATTTTCAATCACATTTCTCAATATAAAAAATAGCGTGTAACTTGTTAATGTTATTAATGAAATGGCATAAAATCTCATCTCTTTTGCTTGAAAAAGTAGGGGAAAAGCCTCCATACATAAGCGTGATATTATTCATTTGCATCCTACATGCTCCAATGTTCATTCTAAGGCCAACTTCACAGTTTTGGACTTCCACTTTATTTTCCCCATCACAACCACCACAGTTTGCTTGAGATTGGTTGTTTCCACAATTGTAGGTCAAACCGACCTCTATGCATTGCACACCCATTCTATTGGGAGCAAACCTTTTGGCCAACACAAATAGTAGAGGCTGCTTTATTTCCCTTCAACTCCAATCATATGCCCTTTGATGAGACCACATACATATATGTCATTATATGAATGTTCCATCACCTTGTGTCTTCCTCTTTATTTCACATCAACTAGTGTAATTATGAACCCCAATTGCCCTAGCTAGTTCATTACAGTTTATACAAGGAGAGCAGGGTCTTGAATGGATATTTTTCTAGTTAATATTTAAGAGAATCATGTCAAATTATTCACTTTGTGCTAGTCCTTCAAGATGATAGCGTTGAGCCAAAGGTGTTGGTAGAAGATGAGTTCCCAATAAAAAGCTATCAAAAGTTAGAACAAAACTGTATTTTTTCTCTTTTATAAGGGGAATACCTTAGAATATATAGATACGTGTTACAAATTGAGAAAAGTACAGAACTATATAAAGTTTAAATATGAAAATTTCTAAAACATAACCATATTCTAGTCCTGATTTAATTGTATTTCTTAACACTTCTATTCAAACTCACGATGAATGAAACATTGAGTCTTATGATGAGTAGCAAAGAAAAAAGAGGATGATGAAATATTCCCTGAAAATGTGAAAGTTAAATGTGGATTCCACATGGCACTCTTCGAAAACTGATGAGCGAAGAACTTGGATCACTAATTACCAGTCTTATCTTCAAGTCTTATCTTCAGATTTTCACAAAGACATATACTGAAAGCTAAACTTTGGCACCCATGCATGCATCCAGGAGAGATCTAGCACCTTGCCCCATGCTCCCACTTTTCCCTTGTTTCTTCCCTTCTGTCAAAAACCAATAGATATTGTGCTGTTTTCATTATCATATCACCATTGCTTGGTTCCTTTATCAAAACAACTAGAACTTTGTTTTGTTTATCATATCAACATTGCCTTGTGAACTTGATTGTTGAGTGCCTATTTGAGCTTTTTTCCAGCTTTTGGCAAATAGCAAGTATACAAAGCCAAAGGTGGGTTATCTCAAAACAAAACAAAGCCAAAGGTGGTACAAGTTTGAGATTCTTCCTAGAAAAGGCCTATAAAGATTTTGAGAGACAGAGAATGAGATATCAGCCCACTAGAATCCAACAGTTGTCAAGAGAGCACTCATGTGAAGTATTATGTGACTGTTTCATTTGTCTAGGTTGCAACTACTTATAATAATAAACATTGAGATTAAAATAACTGTAGATAGGTAGAAAAGAAAGTTGGAATGATCATTTGACTTGGACATAAATAGATCTTTAATCATTCATCAGCCCACTTGTTAAGAACATTAACCACAATCATTCTGGTTGTGGACTTGATGATCAACAATAATCCATGTGGTTATTTCTTTAATGATGAATATGAAGGTGGTTTGTATTGTCACTCTAATTTGGGTTGCACACTCTAATGATTTGCAATGTTAAATGGACCGCTTATTAATTATATGGAAAAAGCTTGAAAAGTCCCTTAGTTTTCTATTGGAAAAAATCTCCTCCACCAAAATTTTATTTTAAATAGATCGTATTGTAAATGCATGAATTAGTGGATGACCACCATACATCTCTACCTTCTTCTTTGTAAATACATGTTGTGAATGCATGAGTTAGTGGGTGGCCTCTTCACCTTCTTCTTTGTAAATGTGTGAATGCATGAGTGCAGTGGTCAACTTCCAACCTTTTCGAGATCACGCCACGTGTCCTTCCAGTACCAAACAGGCGAGAGACATGTAGCCGCTTCTAGAATCTCCAAACGGGAATCCTCGATCGATTCAAATCTCTAGCGGCTCGTATGGATAGGACGAGGAGATAGAATCAGTTGTGCGAATCTTTGTCTTTAAGCCAAATCTCCATTTGACAGTTACAGTTCGGAGACGGATCAACCACATCTACAATTAGAGTCAGACTACGAGATAAAGATGAACTCTCACTCAATCAGTTCAAATTTGGATGTTCAGTTCTACCGCTTCTTAGATAAGCGTTAAGTGTTCAAATAGAGTTGAACTCTACAGTCTTATCAAAATAGATACAACATATATAAATAGAGGATCCCTTCCAACGCAGAGGAGGCTCGATCTTAGAAACCTTAGCAGACTAGAGAACACCATTGTAATCGCCATTGTGATGTGGATTCTCTCTCTTTCTCTCCGTGATTTTCTCCCATTCGGGTTTTCATGTAATTTTGTGTGTTTGCATTGCTTTTTTTGAGATTTGATCTAACCTGTTTTTACAATCTAGTGCATGAATTAGTTCCTTAGGAATTACCCATAGCATTTAGTGCTTTCATTGAGATCTTCTGAATCCTTACTCAGGATCTCTCCCATCCAATACCTAAACCACTCCATGAAAATAACCTCGCACAAGAACACCACCTGTCACGATAGCAGCGCTTCTAACGAATTCGATCAATCGGTTCTCTCCCGAGGTCCAAATGGTGATCGACCTTCGAGATGTTTGGATGAACACTGGGCCAAGGCCGATGCGAGTAAGAACTAGTCGCCATCCATCACGACACTGAAGAACGCCAGCGAGAGGTGAAAATGTAGGTCAACCATCAACTGCTCGCGCAGATAAAGGTTCTTCAAGAAGCGCAACTACGAGTCATCAAGTTGGGCGCCCGGTTGACTCAGGTGGACACCCCCCCCCCCCCCCCCCCCGAGGTTGACCCACATCTGGCGGCTCCAACCAACCTACATTTCAAGCTGAACAAAATGCGCTTTAAAGTAACCACTCCACATGAGACTCCCAAGAGCCTTCAAGCCGACAGCTCATGGAAGCGTGCAAGGGGACATCATGTCCCGAATCCAAAAGGGAACGCTTCCCCGACAAGGGCGAATACCAAGGATGCCCCAGCCTTTACCCCCTGAAGCTGCCGATTGATTAAATCTTTCATATCATCAAGTATCAGCCATGAGTGAAAATTCTCTAAGATGACCAAACATGACCCACCTCCCCTAGAATCAGGAAGCTATTCCTTTCACGGCAGTCGGGGATACGCCACCCTGCATTGTTAGGCTCTCAGACGACACCTCGAGGACCTAGCTCAATGTGGATACCTAGATGAGTTTATCCTCAACTTAGAGGAGAACCCTGAGGGTGGAAAAGCCTCTGCCGAGACCGTTATCTAAAGCACTCGTCCCTCGGCACCATCCGGGATAGGAAGACCCCGCCAGGCAATGGAATTCTTCCCATTCAAAGTGACACTACGTGTAAAATCATGTAATATCTGATAAAATTATGCAAGTTCTTTTATTTTCATATTCGATATCTTCTCCAGGTATGACAAGCATACTCACAGCCTATATGGGTCCTACCCTGACGATTACAAGAGAAAAGAGCCCCCGTGGCTATCCCTTGGGGAGCCCCCTGAAAGATAGGGGCTTGCCCATGATGACTGCTTGGAGTCAACCTAGACAGATTTTCACCTTGACAGCCACTCAAGTGAGTCCATAGCCTATATCGGGTCCTATCTTGATGGTTATCTCCTGAGGAGTCTCCTGAAAGATGGAGGCTCAACCACACTGACCGCTCGAAGTCAGCCTAGACAGTTTTTCACCTTGACGACTACTAGAGTGAGTCAACAGCCTGTATAGGGTCCTACCCTGACGGCTATAAGGGAAAAATAACTCCGTGGCTATCCCTTGAGGAGCCCCCTAAAAGATGGAGACTCGCCCACAATGATTGCTCAGAGTCAGCCTAGATAGGTTTTCACCTTGACGGCCTCTCGAGTGAGTCAACAGTCTATATCGAGTCCTACCCTGATGGCTATGTTGGCCCAAGATTACAATCATTGATTTCTTATTTTGATGATAACAAAACGTATGTGGTTATTTAGTACTAATCAAGTTTAAGTGTTTAAGTGTGTTTCAGGGTTCAAGAGGATTCAAAAAGTTTTCTTCCTCAAAAAGAAGGTATATGAAGACTCAAGACTATTCAAGAAAGGATTGAAGCTCAAACGCGCTTGACATCGCTATTGGAGAAGCCTGCTTGAAAACTCTTGTAGTCGTATCAAGCCTTGTAAGAAAATAATATATTTACAGTATAGAATAGAAATTTGATGCTCAAGAAGTCACACGCACAAAAATACACGTATTGTTGTTTTGCATATTAGGTACTTGATACATATTTTTAATTTTTCCAAAATTTTATATCCTTTTTAGAACATGTATTTAATTGCCAATACATTGCTATTTCTCTTTAAAACCAATACAAAATATTTCAAAAATAGTTTGTTATTTAAAAACAGTCAGAAAACTGTCTTTTGGCCTAGGTCGGTCGACCGACTGGTCTACCATAGCCTATTATAGGCCCAGGCGGTTGACCGAGCAGTCAACCGTTCCTCGGCTAGAGTTGTTAATGTTGTGCATGTCTTTCGATTGACTGCTAACTCCAGCGGTCAACCGATAGATCAACCGACTGGCTCAACCCACATTTTTGTTGGGGGCCGGTCGATTGAGAGGTCGACCGATCACCATTTGCAAAGTTTTTTTGTCAAAGTCCGGTCGACTAGGAGGTTGACTGAGCCTAACGGCTAGTTCAAAAATGAACTATCGGTCGACCGGCCGGTTGACTGAAGTTCTGTCAAAAACCCATAACGACTAGTTTTCAAATCTATCTTTTCTTATAATTTTCCAACGGGCATTTCTTTTGGTCAAATCACCCCCCCAAATAACCTGGTGAGCTAAACTAATAGTATATCTATTTCCTATATATGGGATTGGATTTAGACAAGAAGTTTTACAAGTTTGAGAGAAATATATTGAAAATCAAGTTTGCTCTAAAGAGAAAAGTTTACAAGTTTTCAAGTGCAATCATTTCCAAAGTGATTGAGGCTAAACCTGCACACAAAATACGAGATTAGAGAACTTAAAGAAAGGAATGTGCAAGTGCTCAATACTTCCGCTATAGCAAGTGGCTAATGCGGGTCGTGATCCACAAGGAGGGTTTGCGATGGAAGCTTTATACGGTTCTATTGAAATCGTTAAGAAGAAAAGCGAAAGTTCTTCTCTGTTTTTAAAGTTAAGAAAAAGAAAAAGAAGTAATGGTTAAAGTTAGGAAGAAAGTGAGAGATGAAGAAGGTGGACAAATCAGAAAACAAGAAAAACGACTATGTATAATGAAGTGGAAAGAAGAATGAAAACGATTTGAAAGAAGTGGTTGGTGATCTAAACTAAGAAAGAAAAGAAAAGAAGTAAAGAAAAGTAAAGAGATACTTACCGAGGTTGAGTGATGACTTACTTGGAAACCTTTTTGCAAGTTCTACCTTTTTACTTCGGAGGCGTTCAACGCATAGATCATAAGCTCGAGCTCGGTCCCCGTGCACATTATATCGTCAAGCATATGAAGTACGAAGTGATGCGAGCTTGGAAGAGGAGAACGTCTTCATGAACTATCGCTGGCTCTCACGTAGCTTAGTTCTACTTGCTTTGGAATTCACTTGTACACTCAATCAAACACAACCAAGGTAAAGTAGAAGGAGGAAGAGGAAAGCAAAACAAAACGGAAAGTAAAGATACAAACATAAACAAATGTTACCTTTATTGCTTACTGAAACCATGAAAGAAAGGAGGAGGATACATCGTCGGTGTCACTCTCAACTTCAGCCTCTCTCTCTTACTTACATGAATCTTCTTCTACCCTAAGTTACATCCAAATTACATAACAAGAAAAGAAAAACCTAAACTACAAAGAATTAAAACTAGGCTAAATTCTAATCTGCCTTGACGTCCATTTTCAGTGCACAATATAGCCTTTTATAGGCATAAAACCCAACCACCAAGATCCCGGGGAGATCGGGGGAGCAAACGCTCCCCGTAACTCCCCAAGATTGCCGCGGAAACGCGGCAAAAGCCGCGTTTCCGCGGCAAGGGTGTGGCCAGGTGGCCACACCCTGTTGGTGGGTCTCCCCGGTTTGAAGTGGGGCTCGTATCTCCTGATGGTTTTCTTGTTGCTTCTTCAACCGCTGACTGAATCGACTTTTGATTTTCTAGCTTCGATTCCTCGATTCAAGGAGAGTTTTTCTCAACCCCTTGATATGCCAAGATATAGCCCAGATTTCTTCACTTCGAATTTATTCTGAATTAATTCAGAATAAAGTGGGCTTTTGGGCTTGTTCTTCTTTTATTCCTTTGAGTATTTGGGCCTACATTTAGCAAAGAAAAAAGACACTTATTAATATCATTTATTAGCAAACAAGTGTGGTAAAGTGACAACATAAATGCAATGTATGTGACAAATCACACCCCCACACTTATCTTTTGCTCGCCCTCGAGCAAAACATTAGACTAACTCGAATCAATTATTAGACCACTTTCGCAGGTCACGCGATTGCACTGAGCATGTGCAACAAGCCGTTAAACCTCTAGGTTCCCCCTAGAGGACGAGTTTTGTCTCGTGAGGGTTTTCAGCGGATTGCACCCACAAAATCCATAAAGAAAGGGAAATAAAGAGTTAGTATTTTCGAAAAGCATTTTGAAAGAGAAAAATATTTGAAATATGATTGTAAGATCTAAGCAATCTATAAGTTATAGGAAACCCGAATTTTTCATTCCTAAACTTAGTCTCTATTCAAAAATTTGTTATCAATCAAAGTAAGGAGTCAAATTGTACTTCTCATCTAGTCTATTACTTTACCCTAAGTCATATGCACCTTGTGACTGTGAAAATTTTGACTAAGGGTTCATTAACTCTAACTCTTATGCCTTATTTATTTATATATATACTTTTTTTTTTGTGGTATTATTCCTTAGTTCTATTAGGCTTTCTAATCTGCCAATGTAACGAGCCTCTAATCGATGACTCCCAAACCAAACGGTCTTAGGGCACCAGGTGAGAAGACACCCCTAGGACTTAAGGACTCGAGCAAACAAGGCCACAAAACTAAGGACTTTATTATATGAATCCCTTTTAGGCGTGAATACTTATGCTTTATTAGGCACAAATACCCAGCTTAATCAGAGGATCTAATCATCTTTCGCATAAATACTAAGGCTTGCTTAGGCCAAAGCACCTAGCTAATCAATAATTAGATTTATTCATCAATTTTTTTTTTTTTCGAACTTATCTAATTATCTTTCGCATAAATACTAAGGCTTGCTTAGGCCAAAGCACCTAGCTAATCAATAATTAGATTTGTTTATTTTTCTTTTTTTTTCTCTTTTTTTTTTTATAAGGCATAAGAATCTTTGTTTTTGAACCCTAAGTGTGTAAGTGTATGAAGTGTGCATATTTCATCAAGGTAAAGATCAAGACCAAATTACTTTGACAAATTATCTTCCTAACTCTATAAATCAAACAAATAATCTTATTTTGACCAAGTATAAGAAATCCTAATTTGGATTTTCCTATTCCTTAAAATTAACTTAATTTCTTACAAAAATAAGTCAAAATATTGTTTCTATTTTTCAAAAAGTTTTTTAAAAGTAAAGAAAAATGTCAATTTTTTTTATTTTTTTATTTTTTGTTTTAAAGAAAAAGAAAAGTTATGTTAGACCCTCCCCCACACCTATCTCATGCATTGTCCTCAATGTATGAATTAATGCATAGATGCATGAAAAAGAAGAAAGGGAAGGAAAAGGTTACCTTAAGGTGGTGGTTCCGGTGGTGGTCTGATTGGTCCACGAAACATGGCCCAATCAACTTTTCTTGGGTCTCGAAGGAACCCACCAGCACTATCTTTAATATAACCCATTAAAAAGATATATCCATGAAGGATTTTTATTAAAAATTTAACCCCATCTAATTTCCAAATTCCATAATTGATTTCGGAGTCAAATTTGTCAACCGCCTCGTCCCAGAATGGAGTATGAAATGATAGAACAGTTGACTTGGACTCAGGAAGGACAGGAACTAATACCGACTCAGGAAGGTGACTTAAGTCAAGTAAAGGTTCAGGAGTCGAAATAGGTTCAGAAATTGGGTCCAAGTCAAGAAATTGAAACTCCAGTCCACATGCATTTTCTAACAATGGAATGTGACTTAATGTGGGTGATTCCAGTTCATGAATGATAGGTGGAGGAATCAAAACTGACTCTAAAACATTACTCAAGTTTGGTAACACAACAGGAGTCAAGATTGATTCAGAAAGTTGAACTGGATCACAGATATGAGAATCTAGGTCACATATCTCATTGACTTCAATATCAAAAAATTGAGAACTTGCCAATTTGTCAATAGGATCTTCAAGAGTGTATAATTGGTCAAGTTCAATATGATCCTCACAGATGGGTGATTCAATTTCATTATGGATTGGTACAGGATCCAATGTTGACTCGGGGAAAAGATCGAAATCAGGTGAAGATACCGGAGTCATTATTGAATCAGGAAGAAGCATTGAATCACTAAGTTGGGGTTCAAGATCATATTCATTCTCAAGTTCTATTTCATGAAAGGAATAACTTGCCAAACTGTCAATATCTTTTTCAAAATTTGGAGTTTGGGTAAGTTCAAATGGTTGTTCTGAAATAGAATCTTGATTTCCAAAACAACATGACTCTTTGGCTCTAACAGAATGGTAAGTGACATCAGTACGGTGGGAACGTAGAGATTCGACCATCATATCTATGTCACGATTTCTAGCATTTTGAGCATGAGTCATGGCTTCTAGCATCTTTTCATAATTGATGGGTTCATTGTTTTGATGAAAAGATGAAGAGTTGTCTTGGAAGTGGTATTGAAATTGTGAGTCCATCAGATTTTGGGATTTGTGTTTGGACTCACGCATACTCCGTTCCAAAATTGATGGTTTCCTATTTTGGACGGGTGGAACTGAGTATGAATCTTGAACATAATGTGGACTGGGTGGAGAAGGAGGGCAAGGTGGTTGGAAATTATGCTCGGGGGAGTTGAATCCCCACTGACTCGGTGAAGAGTTGAAATCATTATGGAAATTATAGTTATTAGATGGGGGGTATGGGTCATATTGATTCGGATAAGACCAATCCGGCACACTAGGTTGGTTAAAGTCATGATATGCCGGGTTGGTAATATCCGAAAAAGAGTTTGATGTGTAGTATGGATTATTATTATAGTTGAAAAAATTATTATTATAAGCCATATCACACAATGGAATACAAACAAAAAGAAAGAAAAACAAACAAATAAACAAACAAGAAAAAAAAATTCTAACCTAAGTTAGGGTAGACCTAGACCTAGACGACTCCTAACGGGTTAGACTGTCCACGGGAGGTCTAATGTAGACTTTAACCACAAGCTAATCAGCCAGGTCAGGGCAAGGTTGGTGGGAGGTTTTCCGTCAAAGACGTTCCTTAATTAAATAACCACCAACCTTCGGGCTTTCGGCCCTCAATCCCTTTCCTAGACACTGATTTTGCAGGAGTTAGATTCCAACATTTTTCCCCCTTAGGATAATCTCCTAATTGAGTCCGAGATGTCCCTAGGGCCAACGTCTACTCGATTTTAGGTTAGGCTTGGATTAGTGAGTGCTTGGATTCTGATTTTGGGCTAAGGAAGGGTGATTAAATCCCCACCTTATCTTGTTATGGGTTAGTGCCCTTAAGATGATTTTGTGCAAGGTGTGCAAGATAAAGAAAGTAACATTCAAAAGCAAATATCACCCAAGAATGTTTCCTATGCTATATGCTATGCTTACATACCTTGTCTCCAGCACTCTTCAACAGTAAAAAAAATAAATGAATTGAAAAGAACGCGTGCCTAAAATGCAAACGTCTAATCAATTTTTAACTTTTGCAACAAACTTTTTACTGTTGATTATTAGCAGGTTTTTGTGATGGCATATAAGAAATAAATAATTGCAGAAAACTATAATTTGCAAAGCTAGCAGCCCTGCAAAAATCTGTTAGTAGTCAACTCGTCCTTGCCGCGGATCCGCGGCTTTTGCCGTGGAAATGCGGCAATTCAGAGGGCCCTTGGTCTCTGCTTTCTATAGCAAAGGCCCAAGGCCACTTATATGTTACTGCAACCTTAAATTTTAGCTTTGCTTGCCCTGAACCTGCAACAGAGAAGAAAATTCGTTTAGTTCTAAAAAAAAATTCAGATTTCAATAAAAAACATGTTACCCTCCCCGGCAACGGCGCCAAAATTTGATTGAGGCTAAACCTGCACACAAAATACGAGATTAGAGAACTTAAAGAAAGGAATGTGCAAGTGCTCAATACTTCCGCTATAGCAAGTGGCTAATGCGGGTCGTGATCCACAAGGAGGGTTTGCGATGGAAGCTTTATACGGTTCTATTGAAATCGTTAAGAAGAAAAGCGAAAGTTCTTCTCTGTTTTTAAAGTTAAGAAAAAGAAAAAGAAGTAATGGTTAAAGTTAGGAAGAAAGTGAGAGATGAAGAAGGTGGACAAATCAGAAAACAAGAAAAACGACTATGTACAATGAAGTGGAAAGAAGAATGAAAACGATTTGAAAGAAGTGGTTGGTGATCTAAACTAAGAAAGAAAAGAAAAGAAGTAAAGAAAAGTAAAGAGATACTTACCGAGGTTGAGTGATGACTTACTTGGAAACCTTTTTGCAAGTTCTACCTTTTTGCTTCGGAGGCGTTCAACGCATAGATCATAAGCTCGAGCTCGGTCCCCGTGCACATTATATCGTCAAGCATATGAAGTACGAAGTGATGCGAGCTTGGAAGAGGAGAACGTCTTCATGAACTATCGCTGGCTCTCACGTAGCTTAGTTCTACTTGCTTTGGAATTCACTTGTACACTCAATCAAACACAACCAAGGTAAAGTAGAAGGAGGAAGAGGAAAGCAAAACAAAACGGAAAGTAAAGATACAAACATAAACAAATGTTACCTTTATTGCTTACTGAAACCATGAAAGAAAGGAGGAGGATACATCGTCGGTGTCACTCTCAACTTCAGCCTCTCTCTCTTACTTACATGAATCTTCTTCTACCCTAAGTTACATCCAAATTACATAACAAGAAAAGAAAAACCTAAACTACAAAGAATTAAAACTAGGCTAAATTCTAATCTGCCTTGACGTCCATTTTCAGTGCACAATATAGCCTTTTATAGGCATAAAACCCAACCACCAAGATCCCAGGGAGATCGGGGGAGCAAACGCTCCCCGTAACTCCCCAAGATTGCCGCGGAAACGCGGCAAAAGCCGCGTTTCCGCGGCAAGGGTGTGGCCAGGTGGCCACACCCTGTTGGTGGGTCTCCCCGGTTTGAAGTGGGGCTCGTATCTCCTGATGGTTTTCTTGTTGCTTCTTCAACCGCTGACTGAATCGACTTTTGATTTTCTAGCTTCGATTCCTCGATTCAAGGAGAGTTTTTCTCAACCCCTTGATATGCCAAGATATAGCCCAGATTTCTTCACTTCGAATTTATTCTGAATTAATTCAGAATAAAGTGGGCTTTTGGGCTTGTTCTTCTTTTATTCCTTTGAGTATTTGGGCCTACATTTAGCAAAGAAAAAAGACACTTATTAATATCATTTATTAGCAAACAAGTGTGGTAAAGTGACAACATAAATGCAATGTATGTGACAAATCACAAAGATATTTCAATTAGTTTTTCAGCTCTTAATTCTTTCAGTTGATTTTTATTCTCACAAACTTCTTGGCCTTCAATTTATATCTACTCTATAGGAAATTGTAAATAAGAGAGTATTTGTGATCTAGTGATCACCAAGAGCTTTGTAAATCTCATTGGCTTTGTACTACCTCTTGTGTAGAGGATTGAGTGTTGTAGTTGTGTACTCCGGTCTTATGTAGACCATTGTAATTTCTTATTGTAAGGTCCTTTTGTGAAAGATCCTATTGTGGATAGAGAAATTCTTCACGGTGGTGAAGGCGGGAACGTAGAGTGGTGATTCTAATCTTGAAACAAATTCTTTGTATTTGCGGTTGCTTGTCTCTTAATCTCTATCTCTTTACATTGCTTACACTTGCTTTGTTGCTCCACTTGCACATTCTACTTATTGCTTGCATTACATTAATCATTGCATTACCTTCATCATTCTCATTTATCAGTCTTTACTCATCTCAATAAGAAGGCAATTGAGCACCTCAACTTATAATCTAGAGGAATTTTAGAGGAGAAGTTCTAGAGCCCTTCACGGAAAATTCGACTTTAATTCTTATTTTGAGTGACCGGTTTGCATCATTTATCATAAATTATTATTATTCCGCATTTGATTAGCATTACACCTAATCACCCCCTCTACGTGTATTTTCAATTGATATCAGAACCTTGGATTCTAGATTTTAGTTTAACCACCTTAGAGAGATCCTTTTGCTAATAACTTCATTTGCATTTTTATTTGCTGTCCACATTAGTTAATATGGCTGAAAGAATTAAGACTCTACCAAACTTTGATGGCCTTAACTTTCCTATATGGAAGGTTAAGATGATTATTTTCTTGCAATCCCTAGGTAGCCGGGTTGTAAACGCGGTGACCAAATCATTTAGTGTACCTGTTGGTGATGAGGACATATGGTCTGATATGGCCACCAAGGAATTTGATGCCAATACAAAAGCACACTATGCATTACTTCAAGTCTTGAATGATAATAACATAGTTAGGGTCATTCATTGCAAATCCGCCTATGAGATTTGGTCACACTTAGTTGTCACACACGAGGGAACATCATAAGTCAAGAGAGCTAAGATGGATCTCTTGCGTTCCCCAATATGAGAATTTTACCATGCATGAAAATAATTCTATTGATGACATGGTTACAAGGTTTACTAAAATCACTAATGGTCTTACTTCTCTGGGTGATGCTATTGATAATGACCAAAAGGTGAGGCGCTACCAACATCATGGGAGGTTAAAGCTACAACAGTAAAAGAGCTCAATGACGAGGAAGAGATGAAGCTCATAGGTCTTATCGGCAACCTTAAGACTTATGAGATGAAGAGGAAGGCTAGAGAAGAAATGGCGCCTCAAAAGAAAAAGATGATTGCCTTCAAGTCCACTCCCACCACCTCCGATGAAGATGATGAAGACCTCTCCTTCCTTGTGAAGAATGTGAGGAGAATGTACAACAAAGCTAAATTCAATAATAGTCTCGTTGGCAAGGAAAGGAGAAGAAAAAGATTATTTGCTTTAATTGTCAGAAGTCGGGACACATTGTTACGGAATGCCTGAAAACCAAAGGCAAGTCATCTACCTCAAAGAAACCTTACGAAAAGAAGGCTCTCAAAGCAACATGGGATTCAGAGAGTGAATCCGAAGAAGAGGTGAACACGACTAATGTGTGTTTTATGGCTAATAACAACACACCCAAGGTAACATCTGGACCATCCCTAGATGATTGCGAATTGACCATGAATGAATTGGGTGAAGCTTTTGAAGAACTTTCTCATAATTATGATTTTCTAAAAAAGAAATTTTAAAAATAAAAAAAGAAAATAAATTTCTTCAAAATCAAGTTGTTATTCTTTCAAAGGAAAAAGAGGTTTTATCTTTCACACTTATTTTTACACAAAAAAATTTTGATGCACACAAAGTTTCTTGTAAAGCAAAATTTTTTTTGATTGATGAAAAAGAGATTTCTATTTTAAAAATCAAAATCAGTACTTTGAAAAATATTTAAAAAAAATGTGAGTTTAATAAGGCTAGATTAGAGGTCATGTTTCTTAAGAGACACACTCCAAGAAAACATGTTCATATTTCTCATGCTATACATGCTCACACTCATCATGCTACACATACCCACACTCATCAAGCACAACCACACACATCATGCTAAACATGTCACACACCATAAGTATGCTTATGTTTCACATACACATTATGCATTTATGTCTGGTAGAGTTTATACTTGCACCTATTGTGGTCGGAAGAGCCACTTATCTAAGTTTTGCTTTGATCACATTAATGCTTCAAATGATCATGTTTGGTTTGAAGAACTAACACCATAGGACCTAAGAAAATATGGGTACCAAAATCAATAACTTCTTTACTTGATATAGGTACGCACCAAGGCTCTAAGATGTAGGGAGCGGTAGTATCTTGATAGCGGTTGCTCAAGGCACATGACTTGAGATATCAACAACTTTGCAACCCTATCAAGGTATCATGAAGGTGACACCATCACCTTCGAAGATGATTCAAAGGGCAAATTTATTGGTATAGATAATATTAAAATTGGCTTATCTCCTTTAATAGAAAATGTTATTTTGGTTGAAGGTCGCAAACATAATCTCTTGAGTATTAGGCAACTTTGTGATAAAGGTTTCACTTGCGATGTTTTAAGAAAAAACAAATATTTGTGTTCTTTCTAGTTTTCATGAAAACAATGTTTATATGATTGATATATTGAATTAATATTACAATGCTACTTGTTTAAATGCTTTTAATGAAGATTCTTGGTTATGGCATAGGAGACTAGGCCATGTTTCGTTTGATCATCTATCTAGAATTAATTCTAAAGAATCGGTGAAGGGTATTCCTTACTTGAAGTTTGAAAAGGACCGGATTTGTGATGCATGCCAACTTGGAAAACAAATCAAGTTCTCTTTCAAAACAATCAAGGATATCATAAGATCTAGATCATTAGAGTTGATCCACATGGATTTGTTTGGTCCAACAAAAATCAAAAGTCTGAGTGGTAATTGTTTTGTTTTTATTTTATTTGATGATTTCTCTAGATTTACATGTGTTTTCTTTTTGGAACACAAGGACAAAGCTTTTCAAATTTTCATGTTTTTAGAAAAAGAGTTGATAAAGAAAAAAATTTTTGGTTTTGCATATAAGAAGTGATAGGGGTGATGAATTAATTAACCATTCCTTTATTACTTATTGTGAAAAAAATAGAATTAAACATAAACTTTCTTTTCCTAAAACTTCATAACAAAATGGAGTCATTGAAAGGAAGAATCACACTCTTCAAGAAATGTCTAAGATGATGATTAGTGAATACAGACTCCCTCAATACCGATGGGCTAAGGTTGTAAACACCTCATGTTACATATCGAATAGAATTTAAACACTTTCAAAACTCCTTTTGAGATTTACTTTTTGAGGAAACCAAATGTTTCATATTTTAGAGTTTTTGTTTGTAAATGTTTTGTTTTGAACGCTAAGAATAATTTAGGTAAATATGATGCCAACTCTTATGAAGCTATATTTGTATTCAAATTTTAGCAAGGCTTATAGAGTCTTCAATAAGTCTACTTTGACTATTGAAGAGTTTATGCATGTCAAGTTTGAGGAATCTAATACTTTTGTGAAGAATGTTGTAGAAATTAATTTCTTAGGTGAAGACATGGAGAAAATATCTTTAAAGGATTCACCAATGCAAGAAGACAAGCCAAAAGATGAGGAATATGGTGAAGTTTATGATGTTGAAGTGAAGCCAACATAGCCACTCCCAAAGAATTGGAGATATGCTACAAATCATCCCAAGGACCTTATCATAGGTTATGTATCCAAGGGGGTAATTACTCGCTCCAAACTTCATGAAATTTGTGACCATTTTGCATTCATTTCACATATCGAGTCCAACAACATCCTCGAAGTCGAGGGTGACTCATACTAGTTGCTTGCAATACAAGAAGAGCTTAATCAATTTGAGCAAAACTAAGTTTGGCACCTTGTTCCTAAACCCCATGATAGACCAACTATTAGTACTAAATGAATTTTAGGAATAAGTTGGATGAGTTAGAAAATGTTATTAGGAATAAAGGTAGGTTAGTGGCCCAAGGTTACACCTAAATTGAAGGTATCGATTTTCAGGAAATCTTTGCACCTGTAGCACGATTTGAAGCCATACGGATGACTCTTGCTTTTGCATCATTCAAAGATTTTAAGCTTTTTCAAATGGATATTAAAAGTGCATTTTTGAATGGTTTTATTGAAGATGAGGTGTGTTGAATAACCCCTCGGGTTTGTTGATTCTATACATCCGGATTTTATGTTTAGACTTGAAAAGGCTTTGTATGATTTAAAACAAGCTCCAAGAGCTTGATATAAAAGACTTTCTACTTTTCTACTTTCAAATGATTTTGTAAAAGGCAAAGTTAACACTGCATTGTTTACAAAGCATGTAGATAGTGATATCCTTATTATATAAATTTATGTTGATGATATCATTTTTGGATATACTAATGAAATGCTTTGTAAGGATTTTTGAATCATGCATGAAGAAAGAGTTCGAAATGTCTATGATGGGAGTGCTCAACTACTTTCTTGAACTCCAAATCAAGCAAAAGAGTGATGGGATTTTCATAAACCTAGCCAAATATATAAGAGAGCTTATCAAGAAATTTAGGCTCGAAGATGCAAAGACAAGTAAGACTCCCATGGCTACCACAACAAAGTTTGACAAGGATGATCATGGTAAGAACATTGACATTAAACTCTATAGAAGCATGATTGGTAGTTTGCTTTACTTGACAGCTAGTAGACCGAATATTATATTTAGTATTTGTCTATGTGCTATATTTTAATCTTGTCCTAAAGAGTTCCACTTGATTGCTGTAAAATATATTATTAAACATCTTAAAGGCACTATTGGAATGGGCTTGTGGTATTCGAAGACCAAACAATTTTCAATAACGAGTTTTTTGGATATCGACTATATTAGTTGTAGAGTGGATAGGAAGAGCACTAATGAAACTTGTCAATTTTTAAAATTGCATTGTTTCGTGGTCTTCCAAGAAACAAAATTTTGTAGCCCTCTCGATCGCCGAGGCAAGTATGTTACGGCCGGAGCTTGTTGTGCACAAGTCCTTTGGATAAAACATACTCTCCTTGACTATAATTTGCTTTATGATCATATCAAAATATTTTGTGATAACACTAGTACTATTCATATGACCAAGATGCCAATCAACATAGTAAGACCAAGCACATAGAGATTCGATATCACTTTCTTAGAGATCACTATGAGAAAGGAGATATTGACATTGATTATATTTTCACCGATTTTTAACTTGCGGACATTTTTACTAAACTACTAGATTATAATAGATTTTCATTCATTTGTGGTGAGTTAAATGTTTTGCGTTATGAATTTATGAGTTTTAAAATTACTTCATGTTTGCTTCATATGGTTTCATGTATGTTTGGTATTTCTCTTGGTTAAATGAATTTTTATTTCTTGTGTATTTTACTCCTTTTTAATGCATGAAAAAAAGGGGAGCAGTATTTGAGTTATGATTATTTGAGTTATGATATGTTTTGATATTTGATAGTTGAGTTGTTTTTGAGTTTCTTGTTTTGGTATATCAAGAACTTTATGTATATCCATTTTCATTATCATTCTTATATGCAATGCCATGATTCATTATTTTCATTCATTGCATAATATTTTTGGAGAAAGGAGGTGTGTAAGGATGGTAAGCTATTTATGCATATTATTCTAAATTGATGTATTCTTCATATATGTATTTATGTGACTTGCTTATATTGACAAATCTATTTTTAGTCATAATGATTTCTTATACTTGATAGATAGCATAACTTGAGGGGGAGCTTTTCTAATCTCTTTCCCATCATTTATTTTAAATAACTCATATGTTTTGTCATCAACCAAAAGGGGAGATTGTTGTGTTGGCCCAAAGGCTATTAGCCCGAAGTTTTGATGATAACAAACCATATATATTTATGTTTTAACAAGTTTGTTTAAATGAGTTTCACGTAAAAATCATAGGTTGATTGATGGCTCCAACACAAGACTCACACATTTGAAAGCCACAAAGATTTAGATTCCAGAGCCCAGCACAATAGAAGAGCTGTTGGCCCAAAAGGTTACACTCTCTATTTGTTTAAGTTTTGATGATAACAAAACACATAGAAGTTATTTGGTACTAATAAGTTGTTTAGAATAAGTTTAAGATTTGTACTAGTCATGATGGTCTTATTAAGCATATTGCAAGGATAATGGCGCTAAAAGGCAAATGACGCAAGATGACGTTTTCATAGGAGAGAAGGCTCTAGCTCGGCAACGCGGTTCAGAGATACCTTCCTATAAAGTTTTTTATATTTTTAGTTTGTTAAAGAATAGTATATATGTTTGAAGCTCAAATATACATATATAAATTCAATATGTTTGGTTTTTGATTTAATCAGTTTTGGATTTCAAGCACATATATCGGGTTTTAGATTTGAACTAGTTTTAGTTCTGCTGATCTGCTTGACACCCTTTTATAGTTGTTATCATAACTTTTTATTCTTATATTCAAATAATATGATTTAACTTGAATTTCAAAGATAACTTTTAGGTCTAAATTTCTTATTCAATAATCATTTTCAGATTCAAATTTTAAAGATGTCAAATATTTGGTTGAACTCTGTTCTTGTTCTGAAAATAGCTTACAGTTTCTGTTTTGACACCTGTCAGTGTTTTATTGATAACGTTTTAATAAAAAATGATATTGAGTTGATTTTAGTTGCCTTAAAATGAAGACTTAAAGATATACAAATTATTTCTATATATCTAATTCTGAATTTGGACGTTTACAGCCTGAAAAATGTGCTCAAAGTTGACCAATCTGCCAGATTGACAGTAATGGCTAATTTTCTGGAGGCTGATTTTTAACATGTTTTCAAAATGTGTTTAAGTTTAAATAAAATGTGGTTAGCTGTATTAGAGGGTCAATTTCTTCCTCTTATATTCAGGTAAAATTTTTCTATGTTTACTCTTCTTAAATCCTATATAAAGGGGTCATTAGGGTAGATGTTTTCACAACAACAAATTCAAAGATCAAAAGTTTTGAGTTTCTTAAGAAAGAGCTTTTGTTTAAGTTTTGGGCTATTATTTTTAAAAGTTTTCTGAAAGTTTTTTGGTTCTTAAAATCTCTCTTCTATTTTTATATCACTTACAAAACTTTGAGCTTCAATCTTATATATTATTCTCTAGGGTTTTTGTAAGGGAAAAATGTTTTTCAAAAGAGGGTTTGTGGTCTTTTGATCACCAAGATATTCTTGTACTTGTGGCTCCACTACCTCTGGTCTAGAGGAGTGTGATTGAGGAGTTGGGTACTCCGGTGTGGTTATAACTCTTTGTGAAAGTTATAGTGGTTGGAAAATCCTTCTAGGTGAAGGTGGGGACGTAGAGCTGGGTGCTCGAACCTCGGAACAAATCTCAGTGTTTGCGATTGGTTTACTTACTTCATTTACTTGCTTTATATTCATTGCTATATTTACTTACTTCATAATCATTGCTATATTGTCGATCAATACTCACATAACAAGATTGCATTGCGCACCTCAAACTCTTATCTAGAGGAATCACGAGGAAGGAGTTTAGAGCCCTTCACGGGGTATTCGGCTTCTAGTCTTGTTTCGGGTGATCGTTGCATCATAACTTTTAAATTTGTGCATTGATTAGCATTATCACCTATTCACCCCCCTCTAGGTGATTTCAAGAGCTCCAGGATCAAACAAGTTGAAAACTATATAAGATTTGTATTTTCCATTTTAGTTAGGATTTATAGTCTATTTTGTCAAAACCGAGATGATAGAGGTTGATAACTTTGGGGATTGTCACACACACACATTTGATATTGCTTCATGCTTACAAATAAGTTTTTATTACAAACTTTCTAACCTAGTTTCGAAAAAACAAAGTTTGGAAAAATCGTTTTTGGAAAAACAAGTTTCTGGAAAAACCGTTTTTATTTAGACAAAGAATTTTTATCAAAATAAAGTTCAAATCATTTTGGTGTTGATCTATGATCACAACCTGGTCCTTATAAGCCCTAGAACTATATTTTGTGTATACCCATCCAAAGAATTTTTATTAAAATTCCTATCTTCAAAATGCCCTTTCAAAATCTGTTTTTCTGGCCCAGTCCGGTCGATCGCACGGTCGACCGCTGGCAGAGCTGAACTGCTCTGTCGGTCGACCGGGCGGTCGACCGACATGCATCATTGTGCATGTGTGCACTTCGGTCGACCGACCGGTCGACCGAGAAGAAGGGCAGTGCTCTCTGTTTTTCCTCGGTCGACCGGATTAGTCGACCGACGGAGAGAACTCACTCTCTGTTTGGGACTTCGGTCGACCGTCCCGGTCGACCGCTTTCCTAACGGTCGAAAATCCGACCGTTGGCGGTCGACCGGCCCAGTCGACCGACAGCAGTCAGAATCTGCTGACAGATTCCAATAGCTAGTTTTCTGATTTCATTTGTGTTGGGATTTCCCCCAACGAATCTCTTGGCCTCTTTTAACCAGTTTTCATCCCCTATAAATAGAGCGAGTGTTCTACAACTATTACAACAAGATTTATAAGTTAAAGATCAAAAGTTTTCAAAAGTTTAGCCTTTTAGCAAAAAGCTTTCATTGAGCCAAATTTTCAATCCTTTTAGCTTGAAGCCTTCCTCTACTTCTCTTCTAGATTTGTGCACTACACAATCCCAAAAGTTTCATCTCCTCATCTTGGTTGTAGGGTTGTGCAAGTGAGCCATTGTTTGTGGTCAAGTGTTGATCACCTTTTTCTTCATATTGAGAAGTTGTAGAGGCATCGGCCTCAAGCGAGCTAGTGAGCTCCTAGTTGGTGTTGCGGCACCGTGAGAGAGGACAAGTGTGTCCGAAGAGTTCTAGTGAGAACTTGTATTGACGATCTGGTGGGATCAAGTATAGTGGAAATCCTTCATCGTGTTGAAGGTGGGGACGTAGAGCAGTGGCTCGAACCTCGAAACATATTCTCGTGTTTGCGATTGTCCACTTATCTCTAAACTCTCTCTCCCCTTTACTTGCTCTATTACTTGTCTATTTCCTTGCAAGTCTTTTTATTATTATTGCTTATTGTTAAATAGTTTTTAATCCGCATTATTTGTCACTTAGTATAGCCATCACCTATTAACCCCCTCTTTAGGTGATTTCAATTGGTATCAGAGCCTACCCTAGCATTTGGTTTAACCACCTTAGGGAGATCCTTACTTTTGGCTATATCTATTTGTTGCATTTTCATTTGTTGTGCATTATACTTATATTCATGGCATCTGTTGACTTTTCTAACATCAAGTCCCCACCCAAATTTGATGGGTTGAACTTCCCTATTTGGAAGGTCAAAATGAACCTTTTCCTAAAATCCCTAGGAGTTAGGGTTGCCAAGTCCATCACCAAAGAATTTATTGAACCTCTCACTGATGAGAAAACATGGTCCGAAGACACCTCTAAAGACTATGAAGCCAATGCTAGAGCCCAATATGCACTCACCCAAGCTTTAAATGAAGATGATCTTTCACGCATCATTAACTGCAAATCTGTTTTTGAAGTTTAGAATGATCTGATTGTTACTCATGAGGGAACGTCTCAAGTCAAGAGATCTAAAATTGACTTGCTCCGTTCTCAATATGAGAATTTTTATATGCTTGATAATGAATGCATAGATGATATGCTCACCCGTTTTACCAAGATTACTAATGCTCTATCTTCTTTAGGTGACAACATCGACAATGACCAAAAGATCCGGAAGGTCATTAGAGCTCTTCCCAAGTCTTGGGAAGTCAAGGCAACCACCCTCAGGGAGCTAAATGATAGGGAGGAGATGGACTTCTCCGGCTTCATCGGCAATCTCAAAATCCATGAGATGGAGATGAAGGTAAGAGAAGAAAGGGAGGAACCAAAGAAGAAAGCCATTGCTTTCAAGGCCGTTCCATCCACCTATGATGAAGAGGATTCATCTGAAGACTATGATGAAGACTTTGTCATGCTCATAAGGAAGGAGGGCAAAATGTTCTATAAAAGGGGTAGACAAAGCAACTTCCGAAGAGGGAGACCTCAAGGAAGATTTGAAAAGAAAAGAGAGGAACCGGGTCCATGTTTTCATTGCAAGAAGACGGGACACCTAATTGCCGATTGCCCCTCTCTACAAGCCACTACCTCCAAGAACGGGCAAAAGAAAAAGAAGGTGATGGTGGCCACGTGGGATGACTCAGAATCAGAATCCGAAGAGGAGATCGACGACGCTTACATGTGCTTCATGGCACATAGCGAAGATGCTACCAAGGTATGTCTAGAAAACTCTCTAGATGATGAAGACTTAACTATGGATGAACTTGCACATTTTTTTGAAGAATTACAAAGTAGGTATGAAATTTCTCAAGCCCAAAATAAAAAATTGAAAAAGGAAAATGATTCTTTAAAAGGTAAATTTGAACTTGTTTTAAAGAGAAAAATGAATTATCAAATTCTTTTGAGAAAATGAAAAAGGATTTTGAAAAATACAAAACATCTTGTAAAGGAAAAAGCCCTATTTCTACTTACAATAAAAACGAATTTTTAGATATCCAAAAATGAATTGAAGTTTTGGATACAACTTTAAAGAAATGTGCTTTTGACATGACAAAATTTGCATCCATGTTTCCTAAAGGAAAATCCCAAGGGAAACATACTCATCACCATGCATCAAACACACACAAGCATGCACACTCACACAAACATGCATTTTTGTTTGGTAGAATTTATACTTGTGCTCATTGTGGCCGCAAAGGCCATTTAAAAAAGTTTTGTTATGCTAAGCTAAACTTTTTAAATAAAAATATTTGGGTTCGAGAAAACACTAACCCTATAGGACCCAAAAAATATTTGGGTACCAAAAGACGCACCAAATTTAATTGATGCAGGTGGGTCCTCCTCCTCCAAGACTTAGGGGGAGATGGTGCCCGGGTGGTGGATGCATTAACGCTCAACGAACACATCGTCGCTTGCATCACTATCGAAGAGGCACCCATTTTTGGAGAATACCTATGGTTTGGTAACTTCTCCACATAAAAATTTCTTTTTATATACATAGGATTGCTAGTTATACTTTTGTGATATTGTGTCATATGTAAACTTGCATTTCCATTTGTTTGTACCTTTGCCATGATTGAGAATATATTTATGTTTCTTTGCCATATGTTATTTGTCCATATATCAAGATTTTGTTAACTTAATGTTTTATATGAATTTTATCAAAATTAAAATTTATTTAATCAAATTAAGCAAATAAATAGAGATGGCAATTGCGCGCCTCAACTTTTATCTAGAGGAATGTCGAGGAGAAGTTCAGAACCCTTAATGGGTATTCAGCTTCAACATCTCACTTTTATTGCCTAATTTATAAATAAAAATTTATTGATAATAAAAATTAATAAGTGAATAAAATAGAATTTTTATTGTGTTTTTCATGCCAAATAGTAATTTCAACATTCATGTTAAGAAAAATATTTGTTTTGATTAAAAGAAAATTAAATTAAAAACCTAACTTAAAAATAGTTTTTATTCTGTTTTCAGCATTACCGGTCGACCGGCCCGGTCGACCGATCTGGCCTGGCATAGGCCCGGTCGACCGGCGCGGTCGACCGAACATGCCTGGAACAGAGAAGATTTTTTCTGCCCGTAGCCGGTCGACCGCACCGGTCGACCGACTGAAACCGAGTTTGCTCTCAGTTTCCACCGGTCGACCGGCCCGGTTGATCGGAAGACGGGTCTGCTATTTTTACCCAATTTTATATAAAGCCCTAACTCCCTCTTCCCTCATTCTCACCGCCTCCACTTCTCCTCTCTCATCATCTCTCAACCCCTAAATCAAATCCATACCCTCTTTCACTCTCCAAACTCCAAATTAATTCCACAAAATTGGGATACGCAGTTTCAAGCTCCAGATCTACTCTCCTTCTTGAGGATTTCTCTTGTTCTTTCACTAATTTCAAGGTATAAGCTCTTCCTTTAGATCCTTCAATTTTCCTTGTTTAAATCTATATCTTTTTGCTTAGATCTTGCATTAATCTTGATTATCCTTCAACCATGTCCAAAAGAACTAGATCTGAAAAGGGGGAAACCACTCAATCTTCATCTCAATCCTCCCTTTTTGTTTCACAAAATGCATCATATAGACATATCATTATTTCCACTAAAAATGTGAACTCTGGTAGATCTGTTGTGCTTAATGATTTTGAACATCTAAATCTAGCTTCTATTTTAAGGTCCAGTTCCTTAGAATATTTTGTCACAATTAGGGAACCTGTTTATCCTTCCCTCGTGTAATATTTTTACTCAAATCTCACCTTTGAATCAAACCATATAAGATCCAGAGTATTGGGCAGAGATATTGACATCACCCTCCAAGAATTTGCACATCACCTTCACCTCTCCTGTGAGGGAGAAGACATCTATAACCTTGATTTACATGATTTTATTTATCCTGACGGTGAGTCTGCCCACACCACCTCCACATTGCTTCATGATGATGATAACCCCGGTCTAGTTAGGAACGAGGAGGTGAAGTACTACACTCTCACCGCCCAAGTCCTGGCCAAGATCGTGTTCTATAACCTCCTGCCAAAATCAGGAGAATATAGTCACGCTAGGGGTTCTGCTCCTCTTGACATCTACTGCCTTCTGCGATGCATTAAAATTAACATCCCTAGGCTTATCATCAGTTATATGACATCTGATCATCTTCTTGTCCCAAACAGGCACTTGCCTTTTGGGATGCTCATTACACATCTTTTGAAGCAATTAAATTTTGATCTTTCCTCTGAACGGTCGGTTGAACCGTCAGTTGACATCAACAGCACCCTCCTCAAGAGGATGCGTGCTAGGGAGCGTCCTCCTGCTCCTCAGCCGCAACCTATCTTCCCTGCTGTTCATGTCCCTGGATCCTCCTCTGGCTCTTCTGCTCCCTCCGTCCCTATCTTGCATTATCCTCTCAGATTCAGGAGCACCGCCAGCAGCTTTCTGCTGAGATGACCGCGCATCGCCAGCAGATTTCTGCTGAGTTGACCGCGCATTGCCAGCAGATCTCCGCAGAGATGACCGCATATTATTAGCGGATGGAGCAGCGTTTGGACCATGATCTCAGCTATATCTGTGACTCCATGCGCTATTTGGATGCATATCTCGGCGGCATCTATCAGAAGTATGATTGGCCGGTTCCTCTTCCATCTGATCGTGCTAGGCCACTTCCTTCTACCGGTCCTCCATTTCCCGCCAGGACTCCTTCTGTTCCTCCACCGCCATCTACTACACAGCCGGATCCTGATTATGAGTCTGATGGGCAGTGACCCCTTTTGATGATGTCAAAAAAGGGGAGAGATATTTTGGGGAGTTATTTTGTTTTTATGTGTTATTTTGGGTTGTTGTTTTTCTACATGTATTTGGACACATTTTGTGTTTGGTTTGATGTTTGTGGACATATGGACATGTGTTATGGTTTTGAGGTTGGCATGAACCTCCTATTTGTATGAACATTGTTTTACTATGTTATGGCAGTTATGTTTCTTATCTCCATGTGGCATATGTGATTGGTTATATATTGTGTTTATACTTTTATTGACCCAATCATCTACTTTGGAGGATGGAGGTATTTCTGGATGGATGGAGGTAACCATGTATGCATACACTTCTATATTTCTGTATCTTTGGTATGCATGGATGGTTGACATATGTGTCATTTTCATATCCTATATATATGCCTATGTTATGCATGTGTATCTCTTTATCAGATTATTTTATATGCATGTGTTAAGGGGAGCTTTACTTGAAGTCTCCACCCAAAATATTTGTAATAACTCTATATGTTTTGTCATCATCAAAAAGGGGGAATTTGTTTGCCCAAAGGCCATTAGCCCGAAGTTTTGATGATAACAAACCATATATAGTTATGTTTTAACAAGTTTGTTTAAATGAGTTTCAGATAAAAATCATAGGTTGATTGACGGCTCCAACACAAGACTCACACATTTGAAAGCCGCAAAGATTTGGATCCCAGAGCCCAGCACAATAGAAGAGCTCCAGGATCAAACAAGTTGAAGACTATACAAGATTTGTATTTTTCATTTTAGTTAGGATTTATAGTCTATTTTGTCAAAACCGAGATGATAGGGGTTGATAACTTTGGGGATTGTCACACACACACTTTGATATTGCTTCATGCTTACAAACAAGTTTTTATTACAAAATTTCTAACCTAGTTTCGGAAAAACAAAGTTTGAAAAAATCGTTTTTGGAAAAACAAGTTTCTGGAAAAACCGTTTTTATTTAGACAAAGAATTTTTATCAAAATAAAGTTCAAATCATTTTGGTGTTGATCTATGATCACACCCTGGTCCTTATAAGCCCTAGAACTATATTTTTTGTATACCCATCTAAAGAATTTTTATCAAAATTTCTATCTTCAAAAATCCCTTTCAAAATCTGTTTTTCTGGCCCAGTCCGGTCGACCTAACAGTCGACCGCTGGCAGAGCTGAACCGCTCTGTCGGTCGACCGGGCGGTCGACCGACATGCACCATTATGCATGTGTGCACTTCGGTCGATCGACCGGTTGACCGAGAACAAGAGCAGTGCTCTCTGTTTTTCCTCGGTCGACCGGATCGGTCGACCGACAGAGAGAACTCACTCTCTGTTTGGGACTTCGGTCGACCGTCCCGGTCGACCGCTTTCCCAACGGTCGAAAATCCGACCGTTGGCGGTCGACCGGCCCGGTCCACCGACAGCAGTCAGAATCTTCTGACAGATTCCAACAGCTAGTTTTATGATTTGATTTGTCTTGGGATTTCCCCCAACGAATCTCTTGGACTCTTTTAACCAGTTTTCATCCCCTATAAATAGAGGGAGTGTTCTACAACTATTACAACAAGATTTACAAGTTAAAGATCAAAAGTTTTCAAAAGTTTAGCCTTTTAGCAAAAAGCTTTCATTGAGCCAAATTTCCAATCCTTTTAACTTGAAGCCTTCCTCTACTTCTCTTTTAGATTTGTGCACTACACAATCCCAAAAGTTTCATCTCCTTATCTTGGTTGTAGGGTTGTGCAAGTGAGCCATTGTTTGTGGTCAAGTGTTGATCACCTTTTTCTTCATATTGAGAAGTTGTAGAGGCGTCGGCCTCAAGCGAGCTAGTGAGCTCCTAGTTGGTGTTGCGGCACCGTGAGAGAGGACAAGTGTGTCCGAAGAGTTCTAGTGAGAACTTGTATTGACGATCCGGTGGGATCAAGTATAGTGGAAATCCTTCATCGTGTTGGAGGCGGGGACGTAGAGTAGTGGTTCGAACCTCAAAACATATTCTCGTGTTTGTGATTGTCCTCTTATCTCTAAACTCTCTCTCTCCTTTACTTGCTCTATTACTTGTCTATTTCCTTGCAAGTCTTTTTATTATTGTTGCTTATTGTTAAATAGTTTTTAATCCGTATTATTTGTCACTTAGTATAGCCATCACCTATTCACCCCCCTCTAGGTGATTTCATGTTGGCCCAAGGTTACAATCACCGGTTTCTTGTTTTGATGATAACAAAACATATGTGATTATTTAGTACTAAGAAAGTTCAAGTGTTTAAGTGTGTTTCAGGGTTCAGGAGGATTCAAGAAGTTTTCTTCCTTAAAAGGAAGGTATATAAAGACTCAAGACTATTCAAGAAGGTATTGAAGCTCATACGCGCTTGACGTCGCTATTGGAGAAGCCCGCTTGAAGACTCTTGTAGTCATATCAAGCTTTGTAAGAAAATAGAATGTTTAAAGTGTAGAATATAGATTTGATGCTCAAGAAGTCACACACACACACACACACACACAAATACACGTTTTTCAAATATAAGTTTTCCCATTTTGGTGTTTTGCATGTTAGGTACTTGATACATGTTTTCAATTTTTTCAAAATTTTATATCCTATTTAGAACATGTATTTCATTGCCTATACATTGCTATTTCTCTTTAAAACTAATACAAAATATTTCAAAAATAGATTGCTATTTAAAACAGTCAGAAAACTGTCTTTTGGCCTAGGTCGGTCGACCGATCAGTCGACCGTAGTCTATTATAGGCCAAGACAGTCGACCGATCTTCTGGCTGGGGTTGTGCATGTTGTGCTTGTCTTTTGATCGACCGATCGGTTAACCGCTAACCCAACTGTTGATTGACAGATCGATCGATGGGGTCAACCTACGTTTCTATTGAGGGCCGGTCGACCGAGCGGTCGGCCGACCACCATGTGCAAAGTTTTTTTTGTCAGAGTCCGGTAGACTAGGCAGTCGATCATGCCTAACGGCTAGTTTAGAAATGAACTACCGGTCGACTGACCGCTCGACTGAAGTTCTGTTAAAAGCCCATGACGACTAATTTTCAAATCTGTCTTTTCCTTTGATTTTTTCAATAGGCATTTTTGCTTTCTTTTGGTCAAATCACACTCAAATGACCTGGTGAGCTAAACTAATAGTATTTATCTATTGCCTACATATATGGGTCATGGGATTGGATTTAGACAACAAGTTTTATAAGTTTTTGAGAAATACATTGAAAATCAAGTTTGCTCTAAAGAGAAAAGTTTTCACGTTTCAAGTTTTCAAGTGCAATCATTTCCACAACTATTTAATTGATTTTTTAGCTCTTAAATTCTTTCAACTAAATTTTTACTCTCACAAACTCCTTAAGCTTCAATTTATATCTACTCTATCAGAAGTTGTAAAGAAGAGACTGTTTGTGATTTAGTGATCACCAAGAGCTTTGTAAACTTTATTGGCTTTGTGCTACCTCTTATGTAGAGAATTGAGTGTTAGAGTTGTGTACTCCAGTCTTGTGTAAACCATTGTAATTCCTTATTATAAGGTTCCTTTGTGTAAGATCCTATTGTGGATAGTGAAATCATTCATGGTGGTGAAGGCTGCGATGTAGAGCAGCGACTCAAACCTCGAAATAAATTTTTTGTGTTTGAGATTGCTCACCTCTTGATCTCTATCTCTTTACATTGCTCACACTTGTGTTGTTGCTTCACTTACACATTCTATTTATTGCTTGTATTACATTCATCATTACATTATGTTACCCCCGCTTCCCAAAATACGGAATATGGGTATGTGACTATGACCAGCTGATACTCACAAGAGTGAAATCTCTTCCATGAATACCTTATACTCTCAGTAATGAGCAGGATAGCACATATATATGCATATACAACCAAGCGTAGGGATAAAAGCACATATATGAAATACTGAAATATAAGCAATATTGTAATATCCCTAATCTAAAATACTGTATTTTTATTTTTCTAAAGTATTTATTTTATTATATTGGTGATATTATTATTATTTATTAACTCGAGTTACAGTACAAATTATTTTAAGATAGTAAATGGTATTTTGGCCTTATAATTATATTTAGCATTATTAAGTATTATCATTTTAATTACTAGCTAGTATTTTTCCCATTACTATGTTACTAGTGTTATTATTGTAGTTGCTATTATTGTTAATATTGATATTGTTATTATTCTTGTTCATATTGTATTGTTTTAGTCATTATTATTAATGTTAGTATTTTTACCAAGTATTATTAGATAAGATTTTTTAATGTTGATAATTTTATTATTACTACTATTGTTGTTATTATTATTATAATTATTATTGTTAATTATTATTATGATATTGTTAATTACTATTAGTAGTATTATTATTTTCATGCAAGCCCAATAAGCTCAGCCCATTCTCCTTTTCCTTTATATTTTCTTTTCCTTTTTATGCTAAGCCCACAATAGCCAAGCCCACTTCCCTATTTTCATGTTTTTCTACTTTTTCTTTAAGCCCAAAAAAAAACTAAGCCCACAAGCCCACCCTCTATTTTCTTAATATTACTTATTTTTTTAACTAGAGCCCAATAATCTATAATCCATTACCATTAAGATTCTTACCCATTAACCCAAAACCCAATTCAAATCCCAATTCTAATCCAAATCTTATTTTCAAAATCATGATCTTAAAAAAAAAAAAATCCTAATCCTAATTTAAATCCTAATAAAAATCATATTTAAATCAAATCTCTTTGAGATTTTTTCAGCAACCTTCCATTCTTATCTAAATTGCTAAATTAAGTAATCTAACCTAATTGGAATTCTAAATTGCTAAATTAAGTAACCTAACCTAATTGGAATTCTAAATTGTTAAATTAAGTAATCTAACCTAATTGGAATTCAGGTTCCAAAAATCTCTTATAACATATATAAAGACCTAACCCCTTTCTTTCTCTTCTACCTCAAGAGAAAACCCTAATCCCAACTCTCCCCACTTTCTCTTTTACATCAAGAGAAAATCCAAATCCCAAATCTCCTAACTTCCATCTCTTACTTCTCCTCAAGCGGAGCATGAACAAAAAGGTTGCGTGCTTGGAGATCAAACTCAAGTAAGTAAATCTAGATCATGAATTTTACTTCAGTTTCTTTTAAAAATATATATATAATTATTTGTTCATAAAAAAAACTTATCTAATATCATTTTTGTATAATCATTATTTTAATACTCCACAAAACCTTAATTTGAGCAAATCAAAATCTAAGAAAGTAAAACTGTTTTCCAAAATTAATATGATATAAATTGTTTATTAATAATCATGTCTATACCATAATCTCCATTAATATTTTTTATACATTAAAATCCAATCTAAAATTCAACTAAAATATACATGAGAATATACTAACCCATATTTTAAATTACATATTTTTTTGAATTCTTAACAAAAGATTTTTTAGAAAAAAAAAGAAAAAAAATTGACTTCAGACACGCACAGACCCCTCTGGTCTGTGCGTGCTGTGTTTTGGTGCACAGTGGGCTGGGCCGGCCCACCGGCCCACTGTGCAGACTCCCTTAAAAAAAAAAGTTATCCAGACCCGGCCGGCTGGGCCAGGGCTGGCCTGCCTCGGCATGGCCTGGGCAGGCTTGGCCCAGGTCTGGCTAGGCTGGGCTGCACAGGGAGCCCAAAGGAAAGGAAAAAGAAGGGAAAAGAAAAGAAGAAGAAAAGAAAGAAAGAAAGGAAGAATAGATAATTTTCATGTTAAAATAATTAGTTAAAAATATCAAAATATAAAGAAAAATATAAATAATATTTTACAATACTTCTACTTTCTAAGATAAAAGTTTTAGATAAATACCAATACGAAATTAAATCAAATCACCCTCATTAAACCTTTTCCCTTAATGTTAGATTCAAACCCGTTAAATATTTTAATGATTTAAAACCTATTAAAAATCCAACAAAAAAAATTAGAAATTGGTTTAAATTAAACCTACTAAATTTGTTAAACCTAGAGGACCATATTCCTAAACCCAAACTAATTAATCAAGATTTAAACTCCTTAAAATATCCTTTTAAAAGAATCTAACAATTCCTATTGAATAATTGATGTAGATTTATCAAGGCCTTGTAATTTCAGTACTTTGGACTTGGGATGGATCTTAGGTGAGTGTTTCACTTCTTATTATTATTATTATGAGTGTTTGTTTGCTTTGTATAATTTTATTTTTTTGTGAGTGTTACATTTCCTTATTTACCGTTGCCGGTATGCATTTACATGTTACACTCATCATTTCGTGTGATTTTCTATTATATGTTATCAGTTTGGCTACTTGTACTACTTCATGAGACACACATGATTACTCACTTTAATTACGTAGTTGATATGAGCTTGTATTAGCATTATTTCATGTGTTGGTAGTTGTCGTTGTTGGCTTAGGCCTAGTTTTGATACACTTTAAACCGTGACTTGATTCGGCTCGGATCTTGAGGTTGATATAGGTTGTGTTTGAGATTAATAGTAGATTTTATGTGTATTAGTTACCAGATTTGACATTCATGATTATCACTTTTACGGGACCTTGGCATGACTATAATACTGCTACCTGACATCTAGTACTCCTGTACTCTGAACTCCTGTATCCCCTGTACTCATGTCCCATGCACTGTTATTCTGTTAATAGCACAGTCAGACCGGCGTCCGGCGGAGCATGCCGCCTGGTGTCGGGATGACGAGGATGTATCCCACAATCGTGCTAGCGTCCGACGGATCCTGAATGGAACTAAGTGCCACACGGAGCAAAGTACCACACCATACATGTGGTGGGGGCCACCTCTTGAATCCGTGGGGGCCACCTCTAGAATCCATTCCCCTCAGAGCAAAGTGTCACATGGAGCAAAGTGCCACACCACACACGTGGTGGGGGCCACCTCTTGAATCTGTGGGGGCCACCTCTTGAATCTATAGGGCTACCTCCTGCCTGTGCCGCCTGGTGTTAGCGTGATAAGCATTCTCAGTGCATATTAACATCCACACGTAGATAACGCCATGAGCATATGTTATTTGGTCTCTCCCCTATTTGCATAATGGTACCCGCATTTGGAGTTCAGATGAGTTCTACTGGAAGTGCGGGCTCCAGTGTGAACTGTCGGTGTTGTGAGACGCCCGTAGGAAAGGGACAAGAATAACAAATGACACTAATGATTATTATTGAATAACTCAAATGCAATACATTCATATTCTCCAATTATAATAATAAACTATTAAATCAGGTGTTATGCCCTGAATTGATACCCTACCTTATTGTACACATGACCAGATTATATACCAGACTAGTGACATTTGCTAGGTTATACCTTCAGATATCAGTTGCTTATTTATAGTTGTGATAGTTGACTTTTATCTTCATTCATGTTGTTATGCAGTTATCCTTTAGTTATCTGTTTATCATGTTATTCAGTTATCTTCTGTCTGTACTTTATCTGGTTATTATTCTTTGCACATTGGTGATATGCACGAGCTCTTCCCTTTACACACACACTCACCAGGTCGCTTTCTAACGACCCTGGATTTGCACGTCCAGGTATTGGACGCTTTGTTTCTATTGTGTAGGTGTTCGATGAGACTGTACGCTTCGTGAAGAGCTGGAGCTTCTCCCTATTCGATTCTGATATTCTTATCTTTCTTGTCTTCATATTATTTCTTGATTCTCGATTTATATCAGATTTATTTGTTATTCCAGTTCTTTATTCATATGATATCATGCGTAGGTGCTTATATGTATTATTGCAGTGGTCGTTGACTCATTATAGTATAAATTTATAGCTTGTTTCGGGTTACTTTAGGCTTAGCGTGTATACGTGGGGTATTCACCTCGCGTATATACGTCGCCGACTATCGTCACGACTCCATTTTCACGTATTTTGGGAAGCGGGGCGTGACAAATTTCATCTACCATATCTGAATAAGACAAGCCAAGAAAGGAAATAAACTAAACTCACCGCAGAACAATTGAAGCAGAATATGTTCTACAATCAACCATCTATACCGGTTTTCTGATCTAAATACTAAAAAATAATAAAGGTCCGTCAGAAGTGGACCAGCAAGAGTACACGAAAGAAAAAAATAATACTAAAGAGAATATGAAGATACAGTAACAGTACAAGTAAGGCATTGAAATAAGAATAAAATGGTTGACAGTATCGAGAACTGAAAGTAATAATAATAACAAGAATAATCAGGACGATAGATAAAGTATAATAAGACCGTGCATGCATGTTGTGATATGAAATATAATGAACATGAGATGTCCTGGATGAGTAACTATCGTATAACATAATCACAAGATCACAAGAACACGAGATCACATGTGGCAAGGCCCTCAGAGGAGCCGCCCTTCCAAGAACCCCTCCTTAATCCCCTGCTACCAGTCTCCCCAGTATCCCCGGCTTGGTTAGTTTTATTAATCAATGCAAGGGCTAATAGTGTGTGTGACTCAGTGTACATGATCTAAAAACAGTGTCAAGAATATCGCTGTCAGATAATGAATACAATGTGTATCATGATCACGTGACAATGTAAATGGTGGCAATATCAAGTGATAAATAAAAGTAGTGCAAGTGATGACTGACAAAAGCAAAGTAGTGTAGGTGATGTCAGTGTCATGTAATCCAAAGGTCAAAGTAAATCAATCATGATCATATGTCCATAATCTAATAAAATATCTTCGAATAATTCCTCAGAATGTAATGGTCAATTTCCTCGATTTATTTTTAGTATTAACAGGAACATAATATCATCTGACATTTTTCCTAAAAATTTCATATAATAATTCTCAGCCGTGACTAATATTAATTTCATGTCAGTGAAATAGTCTACCAGATACTAAAAAACATATCAATATAGATTAGTTGCGTGCATGAGCAAAACGAGATGCAGAACATGAAATGCAAGACAATGTAACTAAATCATGAAATAATACCAGAAACATAAGAATTATTTGTATAATCGAGAAGAGAGTTAAAGGGATTTCGAGGCAATACTGCTGATAACGAAATACAATATCGAGAATTAGGAGTTCAAAGATAATTTCAATAAAGTAGAAAAGTCAAAAAGAAGGGGATCGTGTACACTTGCCTGATGTCGTTGAAACTTGATTTCCCTTAACGACAACCGGCACTGGTAGGATTCGCAGCCTAAACATTGTGTGAGTTAATTAGCAGACTTGACATGTTCTTTATTCAGTGATGAGAATGTAACTTTTACTATTTATTAAATAGGGTATAGATTTATTATAAATTTGGTTGGTTAAAATTTTCAAATAATTTAATTTTCTGAATTTGATAACCATTTAAAATATAATTTCATGATGAAATACCTGCACAATCTAATAAATTAATGTATAATCTTTACATATTACTAGATTATGAATTTTATATTTTTTTAGTGATATTTAGAAATTTATTAGGCAATTTTTAGATAAACAACCATTAAATAATAATTATAAAGAATATTTTATTTTACCTTATTCTAAGTAATAATACTCTTAAAATAATTTTACAGAGTCCTAAATTTAGTTTGTGATTTTCTATGAATTTTTTTGAATTTTTTTTGTTTTTTTCTAATTTTTTGAATTAAAATAAGCCTAAAAATCAATAAAAACCTTAACAGGTCTGTTTGCTACAGTAATGGGTCTGCTTGCTGCAGTAATGGGTCTAGGTCTAGTCTGCTACAGTGTCAGGTCAGGTCTGCTACAGTAATATTGCTAAAGTAAATTTCTATATTTTATTTATTTTTTTCTTTTCTTTTCTTTTTTTTGGGTATTATGTTGGGTTGGGTCTGTAAAACAAACCAGAACCCGGGTCTGGCAGGCCTCCTGGCCTGAGTAGACCAGGCTTGGCCAACCTGGCCAGGGCAGGCCAGGCTCTCAGCCTGGCCTGGCCGAGAGCACAGGCTCTGTGCATATTTTTTCTCTAAAATTAAAATCTTAAAAATTATAAAAAATCATGAAAATTAGAAGGCATATCTTAGGTATTCTATATAATTTTATTAGGATTTTAGAATAAGTTTTTCATGATGAAATTAGTGCTGTTAATTAATGTATATACTTGTTTGATGAAATGCTAAAGAGAACAAAAATATATGAAAATGCAAAATAACTTACCCGAAACGCTTCCCTTCAGTCTGAATCTTCTTCTTCACGTCCAACACCTCAGATTCTTGGGAGAAAAAGTGAGAGAGTAGTAAGAAAGAGAGAGACTTGGGTTTCTGGCAATTGGCTTGAGATGGTGGAATTGCCTCTTATATAGACACTATCCATCCCCTAGCATCCACTGGGAGTTATATGTATGTGGAGAAAGTAGTGGGTTCAGTTGTGGTGCGTGAGAGTGAGGGGGAGAAAGTGTGGGAGAAGTTGGAGAGAGCGGGGGGAAGTTAGAGAAGATGGAGTGAGTAAAAAGGAGGTTTAAATAATTTGGCTTGGGCTTTTATACCACATGCCAATGTAGCACTATTGTTTACTCACTCCTCTCCCTCTTGGCCGACCAGGGTTCAAGCCCAACAATTAATTTTTAGAATTTTTTTGTATAATTTTCATTTTTATTTTTATTTTAAGTGCATTTTTTAATAATCAACATTTAATTATTAGTTTATTGGATTAAACTCTTATTAAATCAAAAAATCCTCAAAAATTCACAAAAATAGAAAATGTCATCCTGAACTTTGTTGTGAAGTTACCTGAAATTCATACTTTATTGTTAATTAAAAATCTCAGAGTCATTCCATGACACTTATCGATCTCTAATTGAGATTCTTCTCCAATAATTCTCAAAAAATTTCAAAAAATCCAGAAAAATTCAAAATATTGGAAAATAATATCTTGAACTAAAACGACCTCAATTTGATTATCAAAAAAATTAAATTAGGTATCAGATACCAGTATTGACACACGTACATTGGGAACTGAGGGTTACTATCCTGCCCACCTTATAAAACTAATTTCGTCCTCGAAATTCAGCCAGGCATCGATATATGAATCGAAGCAGCATTTATGAAAGTTAGGACTGTCCCAGTTTCGTAGTCATGCTAATATGATATAATCCAATACCAATTCAACCATGAGTCATGATCTAACGTATCCTTCTGCCAAGAGTATCACCATAAGTTCAGGGATCGAATTGACTTCCAGAGTTCATAATCTATCATCTTTAATATTACTTTAGTCTTCCGATTCACTGTAGTGATGTTTATTTGATAAGATTACTCCCACCATTTATAGATCAAATCCTTAAAGTCTATCTGTTATCATACTCCACTGATTTATTCTATTAAGAATTTTGATCCACTATGATCACATCGAACAAAATTTTTAGATATCTCAATTATGTTACGGTCCTTGAAACATTACTCCAAAATTAGATTATCTCTGAGGTCAATACATATTACTCAATTAATGATTGCCCCTGGTTGTTATATCTTTAAAATCATTAAGATCCCAAATAATCTCAAATCGAGTACATGTTACATACACGTCAACGGTATCACAGTAACACAATTCTCAGATCACACAGTCACTACTAGAAGATCATTAGTTCAGGTAGCAATCACTAAAGAAAATTTTCAAGATCAAATATCAACAATCAGTAATTATAAGTCCACAAAAAATGTGCCAATAAAATTAATTAGTTATTTTCTTCAACCCTCAATATATTTTTTAGATTAATCTTTATAATCTTGCTTTTATTTTTCTACTTCAGATCCTTAAAGTTTGAGTTTTAAATTTATTGGTCTTCATAAGAATTCAGATATATCTATCTCTTTCGTCCATCTATGATTCCTCAGTCAGAAGATCACATGATTCTCAAATTATCAAGGTATTTCAATTACCATGTTCTTAAGAGTCATAAGATTAACTCAAAAACCTCAAACTATGTAAATATTCTTAAAATATTACTTTGATTTGAAAACTTCGAGATCTAATTCCAGAACTAAATTCAAGTAATCTGATCCAAGGTATAGTCATATTTCACCCAAGGCAATGATTCCATTTATTGAACTGATTATCACTTCAAAATTCATACCCTTAAACTCAATATATTGATATAATTTGATCACTATTTAATCCAATCATAATTTTTTTAAGTCCTCATCTTTCTGTGATTTCTCAAAGACAAAAATCTCCAAGTTTTAAATCCATAGTTTCCCGTAAAATTAATTATAAGATAATTTTACAATGATCCTCTCAATTATTCTTCTTCGTCTAAATGTTCAGGTCAAATTCTCAATAATCTATCATCAATCTAATCCCTAAATAACAACAGTTTAACTAGACGTGATCAAGCGGGGCAGAGTAGGGTATGATAGCAATATGAAGACATAGACAGAATAAGAAAATAGTTAGATCAGGGCAACTATTCAAGTATTTTCGAGGATTGACTATACGAGTATGGAGTCATAGAAGGGGGTCAAATGACTATTTACTTAGATAATTTCATGGATGATTTTCATATATGTGGCCTGATTGTATATATGGCATATAACTAACTTGGCTCTGATACCAACAAAATCATATCACGCCCCGCTTCCCAAAATACAGAATATGGGTACGTGACGATGGCCAACAGATACTCATGAAGAGTTAAATCTCTTCCATGAGTACCTTAGGCTTTGAATAACGAGCATGATGGCACACATATATGCATATGCAACCAAGTGTAGGGATAAAAATACATATATGAAATACTGAAACATAAGTATCATCCACCATATCTGAATAAGACAAGCCAAGAAAGGAAATAAACTGAACTGACTGCAGAACAACTGAACCAGAATGTGTTCTATGATCAACCCTCTATACCAGTTTTTTAATCAAAATACTGAAAAATAATAAAGATCCGTCAGAAGTAGACAAGCAAGAGTACATGAAAGAAGAAGAACAATAAAAGAAAGAATGTGAAAATACAGTAACAATACAAGTAGGGCATTGAAATAAGAATAATATGATTGGCAGTATCGAGAACTAAAAGTAATAACAATAACACAAATAATCGAGATGATTGATCAAATATAATAAAATCGTGCATACATGTTGTGACATGAAATATAATGCACATGAGATGTCCTGGACGAGTAATTTTAATAACATAGGCTATGAGATACATGATAGAAATATGATATATAAATATTAAAAAATATTGGACATGTATCAAAAACTAATCCTTGTAAAAATACCAAAACCGAAAACTAGGTATGAAAACTTTTAAAATGAATACTAGTTTTTTCAAAACTCCATAAATATAAAAACAAGTTGTTCAAACATGTTTGAAGCTCAATAGTGTTTAGATACACAATCAAAAAGATATAAACTTATTTTTGGTGAGAAGCAAAATATGAAACGTAAATCGGTTAAATCGAAACCAAAATTTTTATGTGTGTGTGTAAACTTGAGCAATCAAAACTAATCTATTTTGAGATCTAAACTCACAAACTCTAGACAATTCTTCTTGTATATCTTCTTCTCCAAGTAGACTTGACCCAAACTTGATTCTCCGAGGTAGACTCCATCTTGAGTACTAGATATGTTCTATAAGCTTGAGCTCTTAAATCACTATGTGTTAGCTTCAAAGAAGCTAAACATCAATAAAGATCTTGATCAATATCTGAAACTTAAATACAATAAGATCATTAGTACTATAACTACATGAGTTAATCATTATCAAAACTAGAGTGATGAGCTTTTGGGCCAACAATCTCGCTCTTTTTGATGATGACAAAACTCATGGAATTATATATGCATGAATAGAGAAAAGCTTTATAAAAGCTCTCCCTTAACTCATACATAGCATAAAATATATAGATATTCAATATAAGCTCCTAAATATCAAACAAATCATGAACACAAAACATGAACATAAACACACATATGCAAACATATAATACACACACATATATATAAACTCTGAAATTCTCTCACCTTTTTGTCAATTCATCAAAAAAGGGAAAGAAAATAAAATAAATGTATATGTGATATAAATATATGAAAAGGAGACACGTCAAGTTAACTCCCCTTGTATACATGTATTACATGGAGAAGGGATGACTAAAGCCTAACTCACATAAGCATAATATACAATGTATAGATAAAGATGTTATGCTCCTCCTATACATGTGTACGATATAAAGAGAAGAGAGGTCAAGTTCTTCTTTATATAATACACTCATCATAAATTCACATATAGAAAAGACGTTAAGTTAACTTCTCTTGCATATAGGCAATAAGCATCAAAAACAAATTTTGAAAACAAAATGAAACTATGATTTTCTAAGATACTAATTTCAACACAAAACATGAATGCCAATTGGAAAAGTAGGAATACCAATTGAAAGTATAAGCATAGGTACCAATTTGTAAAATAATATTGATACCAAATGAAGGTTTAAGCATGATACCAATCAAATAGGAAGTGAAAACCTATGATACTAATTTTGAGATTCTAAAATAATTTTGAAAGATAGATACCAATTAAAATAATTGATATCAACTTATAGTAAACTCAAGAAATTTCTCCTTTTTTTTTGAAACACTAAAAAAACTAATGTATAAACTTTTAAAAGAATGTACTAATACATTTGAAACCAAATCAAGTTTAGCATAAAAATAATTTGTGCTATCAAAACATGTATGGACATTATTAAACAAGCAAAAAAAAAATCATATATATGCATGTATGACAATTAAAATATCATATGACATATGATACATATATAAATAAAAAAGAATGAGTATACAAAAATCGATTTTCATGATAAATAAGTGCATAACTCATTGATATACCACCCCAACATGCACATGTCAAAAAGAATAATCAATGAGAGTATGCAAGGCATGGTCACCCAACCAACCACCCTCTAAGTGTAGAAGTTTTCAAAATAATAATTTTGAAGATTGTTGTGTACAAATTGAAAACTTATACCGAGTGAAGAATGAAAGAACTAATTTAAAATATTTATGAAAACTAGTTCAAAAATTTTTAAACATAAACCAAATCATGTATATCTTATGAAAATTTATAATTACACAAGAATTGACACCCAAAATTTATAAAGCACGTAAATGCTCATGAATCTAAAATCATGAGTAAAGAAAAGACAGAGAGTGTATAAGAGTCATGTAAATAATACTTTCATGAAGATAAAGCAATGAGCTCTACTTCATCAAAACCCATATGAAATTCTTTTTCATAGACATAAAAATACAGATCAAGAAAATTCTATTTTCATCAAAAACTATCTAGAAACACATTGAGGATGTAAAAATAAAATTCAAAATATATGTAAGTTTTGTAAAAATTAAAGCATTCATATATATCCAAATATAAAATGAGTACACATAGAATATATGACATATAACTTAGGTGACTCAAGGATATAAGGTGTATATCATGTAGTTTTAACAATACGTACACATACATCAAGCAAAAATATTCTCATAAAGAATCAAGACATGTACAAGTGTGATATCAAACAAATAAAGGAGTATATGTATAAATGCAAGAATCATCAAAACTAGGTCAAACAAGTACAATCAAACAATAATGGGTACACAAAGGCAATATGACATGTAAAGGTTAACGCCCCGATCTCAAGGGTACAGAGACGTTACTGTGATATATATATGTAAGTCAGAAATACCCTCACGTATATACGCTAAGCATCAGTATAGGTAAGAATCAGAGTACGAAAGTACGTGGTGCATTATACATTCCAACATATGAGTATAATTACAAAGTTATCAAAGGATGTAATACAATATTACAAGAATATTACATCACCGATAGGCACAAATGCGAAAATACAAAGAGATATGCAATGATAAATAGTACAAAGGGCGCTCACGAGTTACAAAAAGAAAACTCGAGAGACGAGCAGGGGGCCTGAGAGGATAAAGTCATGGATTGGTCTTCCGCCGATCCACTATACTTCCACTGTGCCACTCTGATCAACAGGATGTCCATCACGGTCCAAGCTCCAGGATCTGGACATGTAGATCCAGGGAAGTGAGAACTCACCAACGTGTGGTGTAATGATTGTCTAGTGGCGTTCACGGACAAGCACACGTGTATCGATAAATTTGAATCAAAAGCATGCGTTGAAAACCGTGTCGTGAGCATATACACCCGAACAGGAATAAGACATCAAATAATGAGATAAACAGATGTGACAAGCTCAGTTATACGAGCTCAGTAGATAAATTCATGAGATTGATACATAGAGGGGATAATCCAAATAAGGAAATCCTCATTTATATACCATCTACCTCATGTCTCCATTGACTGAGTACACACAACCCGAGCTGTCCATAATAATAGCTAAAGAGAATAGTATGAATCATCAGGAGGCAGTAATTATGGGGTAACTAAAGAATCCGTATAAAACCATGAATAAGCAAGTCAGGAGATTAGGCATAGTAATACAAGTATAATATCAACATGATGTGTACAATATGATAACAACAGGAGATCAGTGGAGTAGTACACAGATGGTAAAGCCAGAAATATATAATATAACAATAATTGTAGTAAAATTAAAAAATCGAATAAAAACCCGATGAAAACAAATACAGAAAAACTAGCAATACAACCTAGATTATGGCTTCATAAGATACATACATTGAAGAAATAATCCAAATAAGGAAACCCTCATGATATATACCATATATCTCATGTTATCGTAGTCTGAATGTATACAACCCGAATTGCGAAACACAACGAATCATTAATTAGCATCTTATTATTATTACTCGTCCTACCCACATATCTAGGTATGTACCTTAGCGTCCCAACACACATACTTCCATATATGACTAAGCCGAGGTTGTTATTGGAAACTGATGAAGCCAACAGGTTACGTTTACAGTGGGTTTCTTACATGCCCACTCGACCCAGGGTGTTCCGTTGCTGGTGTACAGAACCGGCCGCAAGGCCTACAGGAGGTGGGTCTTATATTATGCCCATTCAGAAATGTAACAGGAGGTAGGGAGCCAGCGCTCCCCTCGGTCACCTGGCGGCCTATAGGTAAGTCTGGAATATTTGAGTTGCACAACATATCTAATACCACTGTAAACACATTCACCACTTGAAGTTCACCAGTTTTTTCCTTTCCCGATATAGGTTGTACTTTTTATAATATTAGGTAATTATCAATTTACGAGAATGGCAGGAGCAGGACATGTTCAAAAGTTACAGGAGTATATAAGTACTATAAAGACAGGTTACTGTATATAATACATGATAACAGGTCACTGTATATAATACAGGATATCAAGATAGGATTCTCATAAATGTGATAATCACATGGTAGGAAATCATGTAACAGGTGGCAGGTGATAAATGATATCAAATAGGTGTCAGGTGATAGCAAGTAGGAGTCAGGTGATCACAGGCAGGTGATAACATGTCAAGTAAATAAACATAGTAGATATCATTATCATATATCATATTGCAGGAAAACAGTATAGATACAGGGAATTGATACAAATACAAGAAAGTGGTACCAAACTAGATATCAGTACGAATATTGGAAAATAATACGATTTGGAAAACAGTTCAAGTAAAAGTTTCAAACTCTTTACAATCGTTAAATAAAAGAGTTAATCAAGTTATCAAGTGGGCAAGTGAGTAAGTAAGTAAGCGAACATGCAAGCAAAGCTAAACAAGCTGGGGACAAGATCAGTGAATAGAGTTTAATCACTAAAGCACCCGTGAAACTTAGGGACGACTCGGCTTAAGATGCAAGTCTAAAATCCGGCAGAGTCATGCCTAGGTGTGTTTAGTGGTAAAATGCTGAGCCCTAAGCTGCCTTTCCAGGCATAACTAGAAAATCTAGAGGACTTTAATAGACTTCAAAGAGGTTAAACCCAGAGGTTATAGTATAGAGCTGTAGAGCGGTTAAACCCGAAGGCTGTATAGGTACCTACATAAAGTGTTAGTACCGAACAGTACACATAGATAATATCATGTATACTTTTACAGGCATCAGTTCACAAAATACAAATATACATATATCTGGAAATACAATATAAGGTCCTAGAAAATATAATAAAATGCCCGTCGAAGCGGGGTATCCAAAAAAGCAAGAATACTCGCCTATATATAGAGAACACTGTGAAAATCCTGAACTCCGAAACTCCAAGTAGCCAATGCAAGAACACGTTCAATTATAATAAATTATATTATTATAGAGAGAAATAAAGAAAGAAAGGAATCAAGAAAGAAAGAGGGCGCTGAGGTCACGACTCGCGTCACGAAAATGCTTGGAAACGAGAAAGAGTTACGCATCTAGCCATAACACGAGAAGAATTCGAACGCGCACATGAGCTCTGCGCCAGCGGCCAAACGTGAGAGTCGCGTTAATGAGAAAGTGACTGAGAGAGAGTGCATGAAAGATTGAGAGAGAGAGAGATAGAGGGAGAACTTAGAGAAAGAAAGAGAATGTAATAAGGAAGAGGGAGAGGGAAGTAGAGTAAGGATATTAGGGGAGAGAAAAGGGCAAGCCATTTGGCCATGGCCTTGCTCTGGCCAGGGGAGAAGTAACAGGCTCACACACACAGAGAGAGAGAGGTAGGGAATAGTAAAAGGGAAGATGGGAAAGAAAGAAGAAAAGAAAAAGGAAAAAAAGGGAAAGAAAGAAAATGGAAAAAGAAGAGGGAAAGGGGGCAGTGGATAGTTTGGCCTGCCGGGCGGCGCCAACGCCGGCGTGGAGCCGCGCTGGAGGTCCAACCTAGAGGGGCGGTAGCCCGGGCCCAAAGATAGGGAGGGGGTAATGGTGCAAGTGTAGGTGTTGGAGGTGGAGTTGGAGATTGACGAAGCATCATTTTAGAAGCCTTGAAATGGCTAGAACCGAAGAGCCCACCAGAGGTGAGAAGATGTCGGGGTTGATGGTGGATATGGTGGTGTAGATGGTGGTGGAAACGATGATGAAGGTGGTGGTTTCATGGGTGTTTTTGGTGAAGAGAAGAAATAGCAGGTGGTGATGGGTTTTTGGAGTAAGGAGTGAAGGAGAGGAGTTTGGGGGAGGTTTTGGTGGTGGTTACTGACCAAGGAGGGGGCATGGGTTGGCTGTGGTTGGACGGAAGAAGAAGAAGAAAAAGAAGAAAAGGAAATGAAAAAGAGAAAGAAATAGGGGGTGTATATAAACAAGTGTGTATATATACATGTGAAGTGTCTAGGGACTTAATAAAAATAAGACCCGCATCAACTCATGTCTCCCAAAACTAGACCCGCATCGGACAAATTGAGCCAGACGCGGAATCAAATCCGCGTTGGAATGATAACGCAGAGTTGCATTTGCAGAGGAGAGAGAATAGTTGATGGGAGTGATTGTGATTGATTTTAGAGGGGAATTAAATGCAAGAGAGAGAAGAAGCTGGTACCCGTGTCCAGCAGAGGCTGAGCCCAGACGCGAAACTGAGGTTCGTGTCTGGTACGAGCTGAGTACTCGTCACAAATATGGAGAGAGAAAAAGTAGTTGGGATATTTATTATGTGGTGGAGAAATTTTGAGTAAATTTGAAGGAAAAAAAGGGAAAAGGAAAAGAAGGGAAAATTATAAATGGATGAGAAAAATCGAGATTTAGAAAAAATAAAAATATCTAGATAAAATTCTGGAATATGAGAAAACACTAAAAATTCTGAAAAAACTCAGAAAATGAAGTAATTCAAAATGATCCCCAAAAATTCTCAAAATGATAAATATTATTTTAAGATATCTGGTGAAATCAGATTTTAGAAATTCATTCAATTTTTCAAAATAAAAATCTTGAAATCAACTAGTGATATCGGTCGACACCAAATCCTGACGAATTCCGATAAATTCAAAAAAATATCCAAAATGTATTAAAGTAGAAAATATAATTTTAAGAAATAATGTAAATGTGAATTTTAGAAATTCAACTCCATTTGTAAACTAAAAATCCTGAAATCGACTAACGATATTGGCCGACACCAAATCTGGTGGAATTTTGACAAATTCAAAAAAATATTTAAAAATGCATTGAGATAGAAAATGTGATCCTGAAAAATAATGTGAACGCAGTTTTTAGAAATTCAACTCTTTTTGTAAATTAAAAATCCGAGAATCGATCGACGATACCAGTCGATACCGATTTTGAAGATTTTGCAATTTAATTCAGCAAAGTTCTAAAAAACTCAAGAAAAATATAAATATAAGAAAATGATGTTTGAAGCTTACATAGGTCAAATCTAACTACCATAAAGACCAAATTGAGCAATACACGTAGGATCGGGTCTCCGGTTCAGATTAGGGCTGACTCTGAGTCCACGAATCCGAATCCCACATAAAACGGTCACACAAATAATCATAAAACAAAAATAACTATGGGAAGTAAATCAAAAAATGTGATTGAAAAATCTGAATACGTATCTAAATATGTATTCTGAGAACGGAGTGTTACATTCCATCTATCTTATAAAAATTTCGTCCTTAAAATTTCTATAAGGGGAAATGAACACAGGAAAGATAGAGATGAGGATTATACCACTTAAGATATGACTAACTAAAGGTAGTGCTCATAGCCGACTAATCAAAAACTTTGGTTCTAGGCATCTTCTGCACTCCTACCGTATAATTCCTTCGGACGGTGCTATATCAATACAGATCTGATAACTGTTAATAAGAGAATTCTGTTAGAAAAAGATAATTAAGTTTTGAATGGTCCAATTGGACTACCTAATCTTTCTAAAAGTGATAAGATAAACTAAATATAAGAAGAGTCCCTAAACTTCTCTATAGGCTTTAAAAAGATTCCAATCTGAATCTTGTGTCTTTATCCTACACAATAATAACTGGAATACCGTATAGATGAACTATCTCTCTCATATAATTATCTGTCAGAACTTCTGTAGACTGATTTACTTTGGATAATATGAAATGAGCTGACTTAAGAACTGGCCAAATTTTTACTACTTGAATTCTGCTAGAATCGAAGGAGATTACTCCCTTTAAATAGACGAGACCCCAAAAATACGATACTTACCTATCCAGGACTCATACTTATTCTACGTGACATGAAGCAGTTCTCAGCGAAGAGTCTGTAATAAGATTAGTAGATATTCGGCTTATTTCTGCCACTTTGAAAGAAGACCATAATATCATAGATAGAAAAAACTCGATAGAACTGATCATGGATATACAAATGAAGAACAACCGATAATAACGAGTTCTGAATGTTGGACATCAATTATTCTAAAAAGCATAACCAAGAATTTATAAGAACTTCCCTCTGGAAGATAACCCGACTGTAGATTAAGTATCTTGAGAATGCTCAAACTCTGCAAGTTCTGTCACTTTGGAAGAAGACCATAATATCGTAGGTAGAAAAAGCTCGATAGAACTAATCATGGATATACAAATGAAGAACAACCGATAATAACGAGTTCTAAATGTTAGGCATCAATTATTCTGAAAAGTATAACCAAGAATTTATAAGAACTGCCCTCTGGAAGATAACCCGACTGTAGATTAAGTATCTTGAGAACCTTTAAACCTTTGCAAGGTTGGCTGACTAGATCGTAAATAAAGATCATGAAAAGTTGGTCAAATATGTAGCGAGAAAACCCAGTTCGTTAAATCCATGAAAATCCGTTATGCATAAGAAACCCAGGGAACGAGGCTAGAGTACTAAACTCTAATGGAACTAGTCACAAGCGAAGTCAGAACCCGGTGGGGCCATTGCAGAACACAGCGTCACACGCTCTGCAAGGTTGCACTTGGCGAAGCTCATGCAACGAAATCAACACGTAACACAACGCTAAATACTAAGCGTCAGGTGCAGCAATGCCCATGCCTGATTGAGCTCACGTAGGTAGAACATGACTCTCTCTTGGCGAGGCTAGTGGGGTTCATGGTTTATTAAACTCATAAGGACTGCTAGGCGATGTGGCTCCGAAGAACATGATCAAGAATACACAATATCCGAGATGAGTCATAAGTGTTGTTTTGTGGATGTCAACCTTACGACAGATCAATTCTGAAAATACTGAGTTCTGTGAAGTTGATAGAAAGATTGTGATCGTTACTAGAATAATATAGAGAATACCGTGGCTTTATCTGACAGAAGTTCTGAATCTAGAAAATTATTTTACACCGATGCCTCTCGTGTAGTGGTACAGTTTATCTGATAATATAAGTGATGGCCATCCTACTTTTTGTACTGACCCCCGTGATGTCTCTATATATATAAGATTAGAATGTGAAGCCGAAGAACTGTCTAATATAAGATAACACTATGCACTTAGAATCAAAGAATACCAGAATAGGGGGAGAGCACCACATCTGTCCTGTCGTTACCTTACTAGTTTACCCATATCTTAAGTTGATATAAAGGCTAAGAAAATCATAATAGGGAAAAATGGAAGAGATATGGGAATCAAAGGAAGGACGATCAAGAAGAAATAGAAAACTCTGCACTTGTAGTTGGATTGTATAATCAGGACTCATGTATTCGAGTTGCAAATTTCATTACCATTAATTTGTCAACCGGTTGTACTGAAAATGTAAGAGCCTAAGCTTTAATACCACCCTGTAACACCCTGATCCCGCATGTACGGAGATGTTACTGTGATATATATATGTGTGTGTGTTTGTGTATAGGGTCAAGTGCTCCTAGTAGGTGTCGGAGACGGCTTAAAACTCTTAACATCCCCATTTTTTCACGATCCGACCACACATTATAATATTCATGTTATAAGATGTACGCATATAAAAAATCACGTGATTTGAAGTTCATTTACTTATTGATCTAATCGTTCCATTTTGTTCTACTATTTAAAAACCGTTAATGTTTGAACTCAAAGAAACTAGAGTAAACAAAATTCAAATCATGTGATTTTTTATATGCAAACATCTTATAACATGAATATGATAATATCTGGTCGGATCGTGAAAAAAAATCAGGATGTTGAAATTTTAAGCCGTCTTCTTAGATTACAATCTAAAAAGACCTACTAGGAGCACTTTTCCCATATATATATATATATATATATATATATATATATATATATATATATATATATATATATATATATATATGCAGGTTAGAAATGCCCACATATATACGCTAAGTAATAGTACAGACAAGAATTAGAGTACAAAAATACGTGGTGCATTATACATTACAACATATGAGTACAATTATAAAGTTATCAAAGGATGTGATACAATATTACAAGAATATTACATCACTGATAGGCGCAAATACGAGAATACAAAGAGATATGCAATGATAAATAGTATAAAATATCCTCACGAGTTACAAAGATAAACTCGATAGACGAGCAGGGGGGCCTGGGAGGATAGAGTCTCGGACTGGTCTTTCGCTGACCCACTATGCTTCTGCTGCGCCACTTTGATCAATAGGATATCCATCATAATCCAAGCTCCAGGATCTGGACACGCAGCTCCAAGGGAGTCAGAAACTCCCCAGCGAGCAGTGTGATGAATGCCAAGTGGCATGCAGGGACAAGCACACGTGTATCAATAAATCCGAATCAAAAGCTTGCGTTAAAAATTGTGTCATAAGCATATACACTCGAACAGGAATAAGGCATCAAATAATGAGATAAACAGATGTGACAAGATCAGTTGTACGAGCTCAGTAGATAAATTCATGAGATTGATATCTTGAGGGTATAATCCTAACAATGAAACCCTCATCTATATACCATATACCCCATATCTCCATCGACTGAGTATGCACAACTTGAGATGTCCACAATAACACCTAAAGAGAATAGTATGAATCATTAGGAGGCAGTAATTATACGGTAACTAAAGAATCCATATAAAACTATGAATAAGCAAGTCAAGAGATTAGCCCCAGTAATACAAGTATAATATCAGGAAAGAGACAGGCTGTGTCAATATGATAACATCAGGAGATTAGTGGAGTAGTACACATGTGGTAAAGCCAAGAATATATAATATTATAATAATGAAAACTGAAAATTTGAATAAAATTTTGATGAAAACAAATACGACAAAACCAGTAGTACAACCCAGATTACGGCTTCATGAGATAAGTACATCGAAGGAATAATCTAAACAAGAAAACCCTAATCTATATATCATATATCTCACATTATCGTATTCTAAATGTATACAACTCGAATTGCAAAACACAATGAATCATTAATTAGCATCTTATTATTATTAGTATGTGCCTTAGCATCCCAACACACATACATCCATTTATGAGTAAGCCGAGGTTGTTATTAGAAACTAATGATGAAGCTAACGGGTTATGTTTACAGTGGGTCCTGTACATGCCCAGGACCATGACCCAGGGTGTTCTATTGCTAGCGTACGGAATAGGCCGTAAGGCTTATAGGAGGTAGGTCTTATATTATACCCATTTAAGAATGTAACAGGAGGTAGGGAGCCAACGCTCCCCTCGGTCACCTGGAGGTTCTCAGTTAGCTCCGGAAGATTTGAGTTGCACAACATATTTAATACCACTGTAAACATATTCACCACTTGAAATCCATCAGTTTCCCTCTTACCCGATGTAGGTTGTCCTTTTTATAGTTTATTAGACAATTATCAATTTACAGGAATGGCAGGAGCATGATAGGTTCAGGAGTTACAGAAGTACAAAAGTACTATAAAGACAGGTCACTGTATATAATACATGATAATAGGTCACGATATATAATATAGAATATCAAGAAAGGATTCCCGTGAATGTGATAATCACAGGGCAGGCAATTATGTAATAGGTGGCAGGTGATAAGTGATATCAAACAGGTGTCAAGTGATAGCAAGCAGGAGTCAGGAAATCACAGGCAGGTGATAACACATCAAGTAAATAAACACAGTAAATATCATTATCATATATCATAATGCAGGAAAACGGTATCGATACAGGGGATCGAACAAATACAAGAAACTGGTACCGATGCTGGATATCGATATGAATATCAGAAAGCAATACGATTGGAAAAACGGTTCAAGTAAAGGTTTCAAACTCTTTACAATCATCAAATAAAAGAATTAATCAAGTTATCAAGTAGGCAAGTGAGTAGGTAAGCAAGCGAACATGCAAGCGAAGCTAAATAAGCTGGGGATAAGATTAGCGAATAGAGTTTAGTCACTAAAGCATCCGGTGGAACTCAGGTACGACTCGGTTTAAGATGCGAGTCTAAAATCTGGCAGAGTCTCGCCTAGGTGTGTTTAGTGGTAGAACACTGAGCGCTAAGTAGCCTTTTTTCAGGCGTAGCTAGAAAGTCTAGAGGACTTTAATAAACCTCAGAGAGGTTAAACGTGAAAGTTATAGTATAGAACCGCAGAGCGGTTAAGCCTGAAGGCTGTATAGGTACCTGCATAAGTGTTAGTACCAAACAACACACACATATAATATCATCTATACTATAACAGGTATCAGTTCACAAAATACAAATACACATGTCAAGAAATACTACAAAGTGCTAGAAAATATAATAAAATGCCCGTTGAAGCGGGATATCCAAAAAATCGAGAACACTCGCCTAAATACGGAGAACACTGTAAAAATTTTGAACTCTAGAATCCAAGTAACCAGTGTGTGAACTTATATTATTAAGAGAGGAAGAGATAGAGAGGAAGGAATCAAGATTGAGAGGGCGCGGAGGTCACGGCTCGCGTCACAAAAATGCTTAGACGCGGGAATGAATTTCACGTCTAGCCATGCGCGAGAAGAATGCAGTGTGGGCTTGATCTCCGCGTCCAATGACCAAATGTGAGAGTTACGTTAAATGAGAGAGAGTGCGTGAGAGACTAAGAGAGAGAAAGAGAATGTAATAAGGGAGCGGGAGAGGGAAGTAGAGTAAGGATATTTAGGGAGAGAGAAGGGCATACCACCTAGCTATGGCCTGGCTCTGGCCAGGGGAGAATTAACAGGCATGCAGAGAGAGAGAGAGAGAAGTAAGGAACAGTGAAGGGGAAGATGGGAAAGAAAGAAGGAACGAAGAAAAGAAGAAAGAAAGAAAGGGAAAGAAAGAAAAAGGAAAAAGAAGAGGGAAAGGGGGGAGCGGCCGGTCTGGCCTGGTCGGGCGGGGCCGACGTCAGCGTGGAGGCACATCAGAGGTCCAGCCTAAAGGGGCGACAGCTAGGGCCTAAAGATAGGAAGGGGTAATGGTGCAAGTGTAGGTGTTGGAGGTGGAGTTAGAGACTGACGAAGCGCCATTTCGAAAGCCGTGACATGGCTAGAATCGAAAAGCCCATCAGAGGTGAGAAGATGTCGGGGTTGGTGGTGGATGTGGTGGTGTAGACGATTGTGGAAATGATGAAGAAGGTGGTGGTTTCATTGTGTTTTTGGTGAAGTGAAGAAGCAGTAGGTGGTGGTGGGTTTTTGGAGTAGGGAGTGAAGGAGAGGAGTTTGGGGGAGATTTTGGTGGTGGTTGTCGGCCAAGTTTGCCGGCCAAAGAGCTGGCCCAGGAGGGGGCACGGGTTGGCTATAGTTGGAAGGATGAAGAAGAAGAGGAAGAAGAAGAAGAAAAGGAAATGAAAGAGAGAAAGAGAGGGGGGTGTATGTATATATTGTAAATCACCTAGAGGGGGGGGGTGAATAGGTGAATGTGCTAATCTAGAAACTAAATGCTCTAAATGCGGAAGCTTAAACAAATATTGCTTCACACTTAGTACAACACACAAGTGTAGCCGAATTCCCGTGAAGGGCTCTGGACTAACTCCTCTTGATTCCCCTTGAATGGGTTGAGGTGCTATATGAAGCTCTTGTGGTTAAGTACAAGTGAGGCACACACAAACAACCAAGCATATACAAGATATAGTAATATGAAATATGCAAGGTACAATGCAAGCAATGTATGATATGAATGATGCTTTGCACAAAATAAAAGAGAGAGAGTTAGAGAGACAAGTGGAACAACGCTAACAACAAGATATGTTTCGAGGTTCGAGCCCCTAGCACTACATCCCCGCCTTCACCACCGTGAAGGATTTCCAATCCACTATCTCCCACCGAGGGAACCTCCACCGAGGAGGATTTGTTACAACACTGGGAGTACCAAACTCCTCTCTCAAACACCGCCTCACAACCGAGGGGTAGGCCCGTAGCCAATACAACAACCACAAACACCTCTACCGAAGAGGGTTACAAACCAAAACTCCATCTCTCACTAGTGGGAGCAAACCACAAGCCTCAACCTCTACCAAAGAGGGAGCAAACCAATCACCCGATCAACCTCTACCAAAGAGGGATACAACAAGAGCAAAGGTGTTTACAACAAGTGGTTTCTTTCAACCACAAACAATCTCTCTTTTCACTTTTCTCTTTTCCACAAAACAAGATCCTAATAGAATAGGATAGATGATAGCTCAAGTGTGGAAATCAAGGTGTTTTGGAAATCAGATAACAAAGAAAAATCCTTGGGAAAACACTTGCAATATGATAGAAATGAAGATCTAAAGCAATATCCCAAAAATCTATTTTTCTTTGAATTTTTCAAACCCTTGAAAACAATAAAGATGAAAACTTTTAAGCTTTAAAACTCTTTGAAAACTTCTTTTAAACTCTGGAGAAATTGGAAATTTTTCTTGTTAAAAACCTTAGCCAAAATCCCAAAGGAATGGGGTTTATATAGGCCAAAACAGAAAACTAGCCGTTAGGCTGATCTGGCAGCCTGACAGGCTACCGGTCGGCCGGCCCGGCCAACCGCCAACGGTCAGAAATGTGACCGTTGGGGCAACCAGGTCGACCGCCCGGTCGACCCAAATAAATAGAGAGCACTGCTCTCAGTTACGGTCGACTGCCCGGTCGGCCGTCCCAATGTGTGCCAGACGTGCACGGTTCTGTGCACGTCGGTCGATCGTACGGGTCGACCGGCCTATGGTTCGGTCGACCCATGCGGTCGGCCGACCTGGCCTGACAGACACTGTTCTGGGACAGAAAACACATGTTAAAATATTTTTAAAAATCTTTTATCTCTTGTAAAAATACCTAAAAATAGTTTTATCATTTTGCATTGATATATAAACATGTGATAAAAAGTTTGGCTCAAATATCAATCAATATGAACTATTTTTGTGTCATATCATTTTTACCAAAAACCAAAACATGTATTTTTATCAAACTTGAATTTTTCAATACATGAATAGGATAGTCAAAATAAGTTTGTATAAGAAGTTTAAGCATGCATGTATAACTAGAATACATCTATTATACATATAAACCATTTAAACTTTTTTTGATCAATCTATTCATGAAAACAAATATCAGTTAAACTAAAAACCGAAAAACCAATATCCAAACATAAAACTTGTGTGTGTTGTGCACTTGAGCATATCAACTATTCTAAGCTTTACAAATGGATCTAAACACACTAAACACTAGGATACCTAAGTCTTCTTGACGATCTTCATCTTCAAGTAGACTCGATCCCAAACCGTGATCCACCGAGTGCAAATGAGTAATCTTGAAGCTCGAGCACCGGAATCACCATGTGAAAGCTTCTAAACTCCTCTTTTTGAAGCAATCACCAACTAATATCTTGTTACATGATCTGAAACTAAATCACAAGATTATTAGTAAACATAACTACATGAGTTAATCATCATCAAAACTAGGGTGGAAGGCCTTTGGGCCAACAATCTCCCCCTTTTTGATGATGACAAAACTCATGGAGTTATATATGCATGGATTAAAGTTAAGCTTCAAAGAAGCTCCCCCTTAACTCATCATAAACAAATAAACAATAAATATGCAATGAATAACAATGCATAATCATGCATAAACAATAAAAGGTTCTAGATACCAATGAAATGTTTAAAAACAAAACATGCTTTAGAAACCAATTAAAATTAAAGTAAATTAAATTTAATATATGCAAACCATAAACATGAAGTTTTATATATGCATATTAAACTCTCAAATAATTCTCCCCCTTTTTGTCAATCATCAACAAAGGGGTAAAAACCAAACCAAAACAAAATCTTCTCCCTTTTTATTCGAAACAATGAATCAACAAAAGGTTGAAAATAAGAAAAACAATATTCTCCCCCTTTTTGTCTAAAACAAAAACAAGGTAAATAAGGGGTTACATTCAATTAAGATATCAATTAAAAATATGTCAAAGAATAGCATCTTGATACCAATTGAAAGTAAACAAAAAATATTGATACCAATTTTAAGCAAAACACATGAAAATCTTGATACCAATTTGAAATTAAACATAATAAATTTTGAATTGTCTAAACAAAAATTTTGATACCAATTGTAAATAATTTTCATTTTGAACATATGATACCAATTTGAAATTTTCAATCATAAAGTATGGGAGTGAAAAACAAATACTAATTGAAATATGAAAATTGAATTTTCTCCCCCTTTATGAAATACCAACTAAAACAATGTGTAGGCTTGATACCAATTTAAAAGTAATCAATTGAAACAAAATTGAAGCTCAAGCTTAGCATAAACACAAACAAATTTATGTATGGAAAATAGATACCAATTGAAATTGATATTCTTGGAATTGAAAGCATACATACATACAAACATATATGAGTATACAAGAAAGGTCAAAATTTATACCAATTGAAAGAATTCAATGATACCAATTGAAATAACAATAATGATCAAGTGTATATCTCATATAATTACCACCCATTCATGGTTCAAGTTTTAAATGATTTTCATTTTAAAGCATACATGAACATGATCTCCCATCCAACCTCCCATTGATGGTAGGGGTTTTCAAAATTAGGTTTGAAAATAAGGTACGTTTGAAAATCTCTACCACAAGAAGAATACGAACTAGTTAAATGAAAAATCTTTTAAACTAGTACGAAATCCTTCAAGAAAGGAATAAACTAAAAATAATTTTCATAAAACACATGTAAATCACATAGCACTTAAAAACACTCAATATTCAATAAAGTCCATACATGCTCATGAAAACATACTCATGAGAAATATTTTTAAAAAAAAGTGAGTGTACAAGTAATGTGTGACATGGCATTATGAAATTTCCAATTAAGCTTAAAATTCCTTGAAACAATAAAAATCATCAAAATTATTTAATCTTCAAGATATATGTATGTCCTATACAAACTAAAGTATACATACATATCCAAACACAACGAGTCCACAAAGATATATGCATGAAGGCACGTGGCTCAAAAGGATGTATATGTATAATAATAATTTGGATAAAATAGACATGTACATGAAGTTAAACACGAAATTAAGAAAAACTAAATTTTCACCAAAACAAATTTCATTTCAAGGTATATGTATGATTTATCAACACAAAAAGTATACATACATATCCTTAAACACAATTGAGTCCATAAATAAAGATTTGCATGACAAGCAAATGACTCAAGGGGTATACATGTATATCTTAAAGTTTGACAAAATAGACATATACATGAAATGAAAACACATGATCTTAAAACAAAACTAAAATGGGAATACAAGTTTAAAATGCATGAATCATCAAAACTAGACTATACTAGCATATCTAATGGGTTCAAATAAGCATTCAAGGTCAAACATATATGATTTATTTGTGACCCACTATATGCACCAATATACACCTAGTTTTAATGAAAATTAACATCTAAATAAGTAATCTTAACATGAAGCATCAAGACACGATAAAAATCAACATGATAAACATAAACATGATTATTATGAATATCCACATGTTATTAGATTTATGATGTACATGATAGCTAATCAAATACGAGAACACAAAATAATAGACCATATTAAACATGGGTGTCTCAAAATGCTATACATGCATGTCAAGGATCTAATAATGATGGCATTATCATAATAATCTACAAACAATGAAACATGCTATAAACAATGATCATGAAAAGCATGTAAACAATAATAAGGAGTAAAGGATTGTCACCAAAACCAAAGAAGCAACTCTCCTTGTCTCTAAAACATGGTGATCTTCTCCACCAAAACTTTCCTTGAAAGTGATGCATCCAAATTGTTCTCTTTAAGCACGGAACGCATCCACTCCAAGGTACGGCAACTCTCACGTCATGTGAGAGCCCACACCTACATCAAATAAAGGAGGGGTGGTCTTTGGTACCCACATCTTTTTGGGTCCATGGGGGTTAGCACCTTCTCTAACCAAAACAAAATTCTTTGCTAAATTACAATCATGTATACTATCAAAACAAAATTTAGCAAGGTGGCTCATACGTCCACAATGTGTACAAGTGTACACATGAGCATACATAGTGTGATGGTGTCCGTGAGGAGCATGTGTATGCCGTGGAGGGTGTGCATGCATAGATGAAACTTGTTTCTTTCGAAACAAAGTTTCCAAACATGTATGACCCAAAACACATTGGCTCAAAGTGGAGCCCAAACAATCGACACTCTTCTTAAGCATGGATATATCATTGTTAATTAAAGAAGAAGTGTGGCATGCAATGGGTGAAGTGTGTGATACTACCCTAGCATGGCAAACATGCGCTTCAATTTTATTTTGTAAAACAATATTTTTCTTTAAACAAGCATCCAAATCTTTAGAAATTGAAGCAATCTTAATTTTCAAAGAATCATTTTCTTTTAAAACAAAATTAACTTTTGAAGTTAAAGACTCATTTTTCTTCAAAACTTCATTACAATCATTTTGAGATTTTAAAAATTTATTTTCTTTTAGTGCAACATCAAGTTGAGATTTTAATGAATCCCTCTCATTAGCAATCTCCTCTTTCTCTTGCAAAACAATATCAAGTCTAGCAATCAAATTTTTATTTTCATTATTAATGCCTAGACTTTTCCTTTTCAAAACATTATATTTTTCTATTAACTTTCACAAACAATTGATAGTTCTTCATTCAAAGCATGGGCATCAATATAATCATTACATGAAGAACTAGAATCATCACTATCTAGTTGAGTTTCCGATTGTACCTCAAGGGAGTCATTCCCTTGGACCGTATAGCATTGTTGTGGCTCGAATTCTCCACCAGATTCCTCTTCTTGTTGGATAGGCGTTTGAAGCTTGGAGGTGGTGGTTGTTGTCAACTTGTTCCACACTGCAAAAGCGGAATCAAGGTTAGAAACACTCATAAGATATTCTTTTGAAAGCGTGCTTCTAATGGCCTCAAGGGCTTGTGCATTGGCCCCTATTTGCTTTCTATCACTAAGGTAGGAATCCTTGGTAATGGCAAGGTAAACCTTATGTCCTAGGGTTTGTAAATAAACGGTCATCCTAATCTTCCAAACAAGAATGTTGGAAGGGTCAAACATAGGTGGGGTCATGAAGTCCATGGGTCCAAACTATATGAGCGTGCAAACAAGCAAATGCAAACAATAGATTAGCAAACAAATGGATCTCACTCCTAGGATGTTAAGCCTAAGTATCAGGAGCGTAGGCTCTGATACCAATTGTAAATCACCTAGAGGGGGGGGTGAATAGGTGAATGTGCTAATCTAGAAACTAAATGCTCTAAATGCGGAAGCTTAAACAAATATTGCTACACACTTAGTACAACACACAAGTGTAGCCGAATTCCCCGTGAAGGGCTCTGGACTAACTCCTCTTGATTTCCCTTGAATGGGTTGAGGTGCTATATGAAGCTCTTGTGGTTAAGTACAAGTGAGGCACACACAAACAACCAAGCATATACAAGATATAGCAATATGAAATATGCAAGGTACAATGCAAGCAATGTATGATATGAATGATGCTTTGCACAAAATAAAAGAGAGAGAGGGTTAGAGAGACAAGTGGATCAAACACTAACAACAAGATATGTTTCGAGGTTCGAGCCCCTAGCTCTACATCCCCGCCTTCACCACCGTGAAGGATTTCCAATCCACTATCTCCCACCGAGGGAACCTCCACCGAGGAGGATTTGTTACAACACTGGGAGTACCAAACTCCTCTCTCAAACACCGCCTCACAACCGAGGGGTAGGCCCGTAGCCATTACAACAACCACAAACACCTCTACCGAAGAGGGTTACAATCCAAAACTCCACCTCTCACTAGAGGGAGCAAACCACAAGCCTCAACCTCTACCAAAGAGGGAGCAAACCAATCACCCGATCAACCTCTACCAAAGAGGGATACAACAAGAGCAAGGGTGTTTACAACAAGTGGTTTCTTTCAACCACAAACAATCTCTCTTCTCACTTTTCTCTTTTCCACAAAACAAGATCCTAATAGAATAGGATAGATGATAGCTCAAGTGTGGAAATCAAGGTGTTTTGGAAATCAGATAACAAAGAAAAATCCTTGGGAAAACACTTGCAATATGACAGAAATGAAGATCTAAAGCAATATCCCAAAAACCTATTTTTCTTTGAATTTTCCAAACCCTTGAAAACAATAAAGATGAAAACTTTTAAGTTTTAAAGCTCTTTGAAAACTTCTTTTAAACTCTGGAGAAACTGGGAATTTTTCTTGTTAAAAACCTTAGCCAAAATCCCAAAGGAATGGGGTTTATATAGGCCAAAACAGAAAACTAGCCGTTAGGCTGATCTGGCAGCCTGACAGGCTACCGGTCGGCCGGCCCGCCGACCGCCAACGGTCAGAAATGTGACCGTTGGGGCAACCCGGTCGACCGCCCGGTCGACGCAAATAAACAGAGAGCACTGCTCTCAGTTACGATCGGCCGCCCGGTCGGCCGTCCCAATGTGTGCCAGACGTGCACGGTTCTGTGCACGTCGGTCGACCGTACGGGTCGACCGGCCTATGGTTCGGTCGACCCATGCGGTTGGCCGACCTGGCCTGACAGATACTGTTCTGGGACAGAAAACACATGTTAAAATATTTTTAAAAATCTTTTATCTCTTGTAAAAATACCCAAAAATAGTTTTATCATTTTGCATTGATACATAAACATGTGATAAAAAGTTTGGCTCAAATATCAATCAATATGAACTATTTTTGTGTCATATCATTTTTACCAAAAACCAAAACATGTATTTTTATCAAACTTGAATTTTTCAATACATGAATAGGATAGTCAAAATAAGTTTGTATAAGAAGTTTAAGCATGCATGTATAGCTAGAATACATCTATTATACATATAAACCATTTAAACTTGTTTTGATCAATCTATTCATGAAAACAAATATCGGTTAAACTAAAAACCGAAAAACCAATATCCAAACATAAAACTTGTGTGTGTTGTGCACTTGAGCTTATCAACTATTCTAAGCTTTACAAATGGATCTAAACACACTAAACACTAGGATACCTAAGTCTTCTTGACGATCTTCATCTTCAAGTAGACTCGATCCCAAACCGTGATCCATCGAGTGCAAATGAGTAATCTTGAAGCTCAGGCACCGGAATCACCATGTGAAAGCTTTAAACTCCTCTTTCTGAAGCAATCACCAACTAATATCTTGTTACATGATCTGAAACTAAAATCACAAGATTATTAGTAAACATAACTACATGAGTTAATCATCATCAAAACTAGGGTGGAAGGCCTTTGGGCCATATATATATATATATATATATATATATATATATATATATACACACACACACACACACACACACACACACACACACACACACACACACACACACACACATGTGAATAGTCTTGAGACTTAATAAAAATTAAACCCGCGTCAACTCGCATCTCCCAGAAATAGACCCGAGTCTGGTCAAATTGAGCCAGACGTGGAGATCAGATCCTTGTTGGAGTAATAATGCATAGTTACATTTGCAGAGGAGAGAGAATAGTTGATGGGAGTGATTGTGATTGATTTTAGAGGGGAATTAAATGCAAGAGAGAGAAGGAGCTGGTATCCGCATCCAGCAGAGGCTGAGCCCAGATGCAAGACTGAGGTCCGCATCTGGTACGAGTGACTACTCATCATAAATGAGGAGAGAGAAAAGTGGTGGGGATATTTATTTTGTGGTGAAGAATTTTTAGGAAAATTTGAAGGAAAAGAAAGAGAAAGAAATAGAAAGGGAAATTATGAATGGATGAGAAAAATCAGGATTTTAAAAAATAAAAGAAAATATCTAAATAAAATTCTGGAATATGAGAAAACCCCGAAAATTCTGAAAAAACCCGAAAATATGAAGTAACTCAAAATGATCCCTAAAATTCTCAAAAATGATAAATATTATCTTAAGATATCTGGTGAAATTGTATGTTAGAAATTCATTTCGATTTTCAAAATAAAAATCTTGGAATCAACTAGTGATACTAGTCGACACCAAACCCGATCGAATTTCGATAAATTCAAAAAAATATCAAAAAATGCATTAAAAATAAAAAATGTGATTCTAAGAAATAATGTGAAAGTGATAAAAAATGTGATTCTTAAAAAATCTCCAAATATGCATTGAGATAGAAAATATGATCTTGAGAAACAATGTGAAATTTTTTTAGAAATTCAACTCTGCTTGTAAACTAAAAATCTGAGAATCGATCAGCGGCACCAGTTGATACCGGTTTTAAAGATTTTGCAATTTAATTCAGAAAAATTCTATAAAATTATGAAAATATAAAATATTAAAAAATGATATTTGAAACTAAAATTGGTTAAATCTAACTATTAAAAAGATCAAATCGAGTAATACACTAAGATCGGGTCCTGGTTCATGTTAGCCCAAAGGCCCATCACTCTAGTTTTGATAATGATTGACTCATATAGTTATAATATTAATGATCTTGTATTTATATAGTTTCAGATATTTGATCAAGATCTTAGTTGGTATTTAGCTTCAACAAAAGATTCGAAGTCAAGTTTTGAAGATAGCACGTGTTAATTCAAGAGCTCGCGCATAAAGATCGCATCATGTACTCAAAGGGGAGTCTAGCTCATTGATCCAGGTTTAAACCAAGTCAAGAAGGAGAAGAAGATTTTCAAGAGAAGATTTTCAAGAAGACTTGTGTCATGTTTGTAATTGTTAAGATTTTATTTTTAGATAAAATGTAAAGGATAGATTAGTGGTAGATTGCTCAAGTTCATATACACACAAAATTTATATATATTTTCATAAAATAGTTTTAGTTTTAAAAATACCGTTTTGATTTTCAGCTTCAAAGTATACATCCTTATTATTGGCCCAGAGGCCCATCACTCTAGTTTTGATGATGATTAACTCATGTAGTTATAGTTTACTAATAATCTTGTGATATTTAGTTTCAGATATTTGATCATGATATTAGTAGGTGATTAGCTTCAACAAAGGCATTTTAGAACTTTCACGTGTTGATTCAAGAGCTCGAGCATCAAGATCGCATCTAGTACTCGGTTGGAGTCAAGCTCGTTGGATCGCATTTGGATCAAGTCGACTTGGAGAAGGAGTTGTACAAAAAGACCTCAATTTGAGTTTAGTATGTTTAGATCATTGTAAAGATTAGATAGCATTGATACGCTTAAGTTAACATACACACACAAGTTTAAATTTTGTTGGTGTTGATTTTTGGTTTAACCGGTTTTTAATTTCTTGTCAAAAACATATATATATATATATATATATATATATATATATATATATATATATATATATATATATATATATATATATATATATATATATATCCTTTTTGTATATTGGATTCTATCCATATGCAACATGCTTCAAGGTTGTTTCAATATCATGTTTTTGTATTTACATGAGTTTTAGAGAAAACGACTTTCTATTTCAAAAATTCAAGTTTTGAAAAATACCGATTTTGTGTTTAAGCAAAATTTCTATATGACAAAAATGGTTCAAATAGTTCATAATATGTGTTGAATTTTAGTCACACATGTTTTATTTCAACGATCTTATAAGTACTTATTTTTGTTGAATTTTTGTGATTTTATGGTATTTAATTGGAATCAGAATACCTAAGTTTTAAATCCTAAAAACCCAGCCAGCCCGACTGGTCGACCGGCACGGTCGACCAATGTGCACGAGGACGTGACATGGCCAGCCTATTTGGCTGGTCGACCACACGGTCGACCGACTGAAAGTACCCCACTCTCGGGTAAGGGGCGGTCGACCGTTGGCTTTGGCCCGATCGTCTGGGCGATCGACCGGAGGCACAACGGTCAAAAAAATGACCGTTGGCCTATCAACCGGGCGGTCGACTAGAAGGGCAATTCTGCCCTTTCCTGTTGCCAACGGGCAAATTTTTTGGAGGGTTATAAATAGCCCCCTCCTTAGCTGATTTCACCAAGAATTTCAAGAGCAAATTTTCTATCTTTCCTAGTGTTTTAGCAACAAGTTTTCAAAGAGTTTTTGGGTTATAAAGATCTATCTTTATTTGTTTTAAAGTGTTATAAAAATCATAGAAAAATAGAGTCTTTGGGAATTGGTTTTTGTTCTTCATTTCTATAGCCATCTAGAAGTTTTCCCAAGAGTTTTTCTTTGTGATTTGTTTTCCAAATTCTTTGTTTTCTCACACTTGAGCTATCATATCTATCCTATTTATTAGGATCTTGTTTTGTGAGGAAAATTGGTTTATGGTTTTGTGAGACCACAAAGAGTTGTAAACCTTCTTTTATTTGAGTTCCCTCTTGTGTGGAGGTGAGTGTGGAGGTTGTGTTAGTATCCCTCTAAGTGTAGAGGTGATTGTGGTTGGTGGGCTTTGAGCTTTATCCCTCTATTGAGAGGTTGATCTTGTTTTGGTTAAGTGCCCATCCCTCTAAGTGTTGAGGTGATAGTTGTTGTGCCTTGCCTCTTGTGAAGAGGTTGTGTTTGTTGGAGAGAGGAGTTGTATACTCCTAGTTTGTATTACCCAAATCCTCAGTGGAGTTCCCTGTGTAGACGTTATAGTGGAAATCCTTCTGTGTGAAGGCGGGGACGTAGAGCAGTGCTCGAACCTCGAAATATATTTCGGTGTTTGCAATTGATCCACTATCTCTAAACTCTCTCTCTTATATTGTATCTAGTATTGATTCATATTGCTCATATCTTATATGCTTGGTATTGTTTATGTGCCTCACTTGTGTTGAACCAAGAGAGCTTTACATAGCACCTCAACTCTTATTTAGAGGAATTCAGAGGAGATAGTCCAGAGCCCTTCACCGAAAATTCAGTTACACTCTTTGGTTACACTAAGTGTGATGCAATTTATGTTAATTCCGCATCATTTGTCATTAGATTAGCCATATATTTATTCACCCCCCCTCTAGGTGTACTTTCAATTGGTATCAGAGCCTACGCTCCTGATATTAGGTTTAACTCCCTAGGAGTGAGATCTTGGTTAGCTAATCTATATCTACACTTGCACACATACTTGTTTACTCACACACTCATGGATTACCTTGCCCCTCCCATGTTTGATGTTTCTAACATCGATATGTGGAAATTTATAATGAGTATGTACCTAAAAACCCTAGGAATACATGTGTACCTTGCTACTATCAAGAAATCCTATCTAGGTAATAACAAGCATATAGAGGCCAATGCACAAGCCCTAGAGGCACTTAGGCAAATATGAAGTAAAGAATATTTGTCTATAGTTTCTCATTGTGATTTCATCTTTGCAGTGTGGAGCACCTTGATCTCTCTAAAGCTTCAAACACCAAACATTGTGGAGGAGAAATCTAGTGGAGATGAGTCCGACCAACATTGCTACATGGTCTAAGGGAATGACTCTCTTGAGGTAAACTCGGATACTCAACTAGATGATAGTGCTAGTTCTTCTAGTGATGATTATGTTGATGCCGATGCATTAAATGAAGAACTATCTCTTATTTGTGAAAATCTTTTACAAGAATACCAACTCTTGAAAAAAAAAAGCTTTAAACTAAAAGAAGAGAATAAGTATATGCTTTCTAAACTTAACGTGACTTTGCAAGAAAAGGATGAGATTTCAAATGAAAGGGACCCATTGAAATCTCAACTTGATCTTGCTTTAAATGAAAATAAAATCTTAAAGGTAAAAATAATTGTGATGAAATTTTGAAGAAAAATGAGGTTCTATCTTCAAAACTTAATTTTGTTTTAAAATAAAATGATACTTTGAAAAACAAAATTATTTCTATTTTAAAAAAATTGGATTTGATTACTAATGAAAATAAATCTTTGAAAATAATTTAGATTCACATGTTTGCCATGCTTCATCATCTAATGTACCTATTACATGCTCCACCTCTTCTACTATTATCGAAAATGATATATGTATGTTAAAGAAGAGTGTTGATTATTTGGGCTCCACTTTGAGCCAATGTGGGATGAACCACACACGGTTGGAATCCATGTTTCGCAAGAACATGCTCCTCACATGCAGCACACCATACACGACATACAAATGCTTATCATGCTCACACACCTGATTCCATGTATGCTCATGTGTACACTTGTACAAATTATGGACGTAAGGGCCACCTTGCAAAGTTTTATTATGATAGAGTACATAATGTAAATTTTGCAAATAAATTTATTTGGGTTAGGAAAGATACTAAACCCCATGGACCCAATAGAATATGTGTACCAAAATTCACTCCTATTTTTTTGATGTAGGTGTGGGCTCTCACATGATGTGAGAGGTGTTGGTGCATTGAGGTGAATGCATTTCGAGCTATATGGTGACTCTTTTGGATGCATCACTTTCAAGGGAAGGTTGGTGGGAGGATCACCATGGTTTGGAGATATAGAGATTAGCCCTAATGGTTTTGGTCACTATTTCTAACTCCCATTTAGTTTACATGCTCTCATTGATTGATTTTTAGCATGTTTTAGTTTTCATGATTATTATGTTAAATGCCATGATAATTAGACTTGTGATATACATATGTAGTATTTGAGATACACCCATATTTATATGGACCATTACTTTTATATTCTCACTTTAGTTTAGCTATTGTGTATATCATAGCTCTAAAACATGTGCATTTAGCCTAATGATCATATTGGTTTATGTTTATGATTCTTTTATACTTCATATTTTGATTACATGTTTAGATGTAGTTTTCATTAAAACTTGTGCGTATACTCGTACAACTCGTGAGCCACAATTGATTCTTATATGTTTGTGTCTAATTGCTCATTTGTACCCATTAGATGTACTAGTATAGCCTAGTTTTGATGATTCTTGCATTTCAACTTGTATTCCCTATTTTATACATGTTTTTATTTTAATATGTCTAGTTTCATGTATATGTTAATTTTGGTTAAAACTTTAGATATACATGTATACCCTTGAGTCATTTGCATTTTATACAAATTCTTTGTGGACTCATTTGCTTTTAGGATATGTATGTATACCTTTAGTTTTTGATTAAACATACATATATCTTGAAGTATATTTAGTTTTGATGATTTTCATGATTGATAAGGAATTTCATTTGAGCTTAAATGGCCCAGTTCCATGATTTTGTTGAGTATATGTCTTTTATACTCTATGTTTAATGTTTACTCATGATTTGTTTCCATGAGCTTATATGAGGTTTAATGCTAATTGAGTGTTGATGATTGTGTGATTTTCATGTTTTTATGGATATATTCTTATTTTATTCCTTACTTGAAGGATTTCGCACTAGTTTTCAAATATTATCTTCAAACTAGTCATTATTCTTCAATTGGTAGAATTTTTAAACATGTTAAACTATTTTCAAATCCTATTTTTTGAAAACCCCACCAACCCAAGGGCGACTGGATGGGCGACCATGCCTTGTGAGCCTAATTGAAAATCTTTTTAACATGTTCATGAAGGGGAGGTAGCATGAGTTATACATTTGATCCTCATTGTATTTTCAATTGGTATTTTCATGTTTGTATACTCATATTTTGTTTTCTATATATGTATGCTTCAAACTTCAAATAGTATCAATTTCGATTGGTATTTACATTTTCATACATATATATATATGTGATTTGATTGTGCTTACTATATTTTTATATTTTTAAAGCACAAATTATGTTTATGCTAAGCTTGATTTACTACTTAATGTCAATTATTTTTCAATTAGTATTTTATACAAGCTTATGCATTATTTTATTGGTATTTCATAAAGGGGGAGAAAATTCATGTTTTATCTTTCAATTGGTATCTTTCAATCGAGTTTATTTTCAGTTGGTATCTTACTCCCATTCTTTATGATGAAAAATACTTTATTTCAGTATATGCTAACATTTTCAATATTGTATCATGTTTCATTTTAAATTGGTATCTATATTGATATGAGTTATGTTTACCTAAAACAATTTGGTTTTTACTTTCAATTGGCTGTTACTTTCAATTGGTTTTTACTTTTATTTGAAGTAATTGACTTTTCTTTGGTATGTCTTACACGTGTGTAGGGGGAGCTTCACATCTTTTTTATATATTGTATATTATGTGTTATATGATTAGGGTTTAGTCGTCTCTTTTTCATATAATGCATGTATGCAGGGGGAGTTAACTTTACGTCTCTCATCTTCATGAATGTATATCGCATATACATCCTTCTTGTTTTATTTGACAAAAGGGAGAAATTTTTTTTTGAGCTTATTTATGCCCTTTGTTGCTGATTTGACAAAAATGTGGAGAGAAATTTGGAGGTTTATATATGTATGTTTATGCATGATTTCCCATGTTTATGCATGATTTCCTTGTTTTATACAAAAAGGGATAAAAGAATTTTGAGAGTTTTATATATGCATGTTTATGTCATTTATATGCATGTTTATTTTTTCAATTGGTATCAGAGCATATATGTTTTGTTTTCAATTGGTATCAGTGCATATATGTTAATATGTGTTATTTATTTTATGCATACATTGAATATCTTTATTGTTTATTGTTATGCATGAGTTAAGGGAGAACTTCAATGAAGCTTAACTTTAATTCATGCATATATAACTCCATGAGTTTTGTCATCATCAAAAAGGGAGAGATTGTTGGCCCAGAGGCCCATCATTCTAGTTTTGATGATGATTAACTCATGTGATTATAGTTTACTAATAATCTTGTGATATTTAGTTTTAGATATTTAATCAAGATATTAGTAGGTGATTAGCTTCAACAAAGGCGTTTTGGAGCTTTCACGTGTTGATTCAAAAGCTCGAGCGTCAAGATCGCATCTAGTACTCGGTTCCAGTCAAGCTCGTTGGATCGCGTTTAGATCGAGTCGACTTGGAGAAGGAGTTCTACAAGAAGACCTCGGTTTGAGTTTAGTATGTTTAGATCATTGTAAAGATTAGATAGTATTGATATGCTCAAGTTCACATACACACACAAGTTTAAATTTTGTTGGTTTTGGTTTTCGATTTAACCGATTTTTGAATTTCTTGTCAAAAGCATATATATATATATATATATATATATATATATCCTTTTTGTATATTGGATTCTATCCATATGCAACATGCTTCAAGGTTGTTTCAGTATCATATTTTTGTATTTACATGAGCTTTGGATAAAACAGTTTTCCATTTTGAAAAATACCGATTTTGTGTTTAAGTCAAATTTTTATATCACAAAAATGGTTCAATAGTTTGTAATATGTGTTGAGTTTTAGTCACACATATTTGTATTTCAAAGATCTTATAAGAAATTATTTTTGTTTAATTTTTGAGATTTTATGGGATTTAATTGGAATAAAAATACCTAAGTTTTAAATCCTAAAAACCCATCCAGTCAGACTGGTTGACCGGCATGGTAGACTGATGTGCATGAGGACGTGCACATGGCCAGCCTATTCAGCCGGTCGACCGTACGGTCGACCGACTGAAAGTGCCCCACTCTCGAGTGGGGGCCGGTCAACCAGGCGGTCGACTGAAGGCACAACGGTCATAAAAATGACCGTTGGCCGGTCGACCGGGTGGTCGACCGGAAGGGCAATTCTGCCCTTTCCTGTTGCCATCAGGCAGACTTTTTGGAGGGCTATAAATAGCCCCCTCCTTAGCTGATTTCACCAAGAATTTCAAGAGCAAAATTTTCTATCTTTCCTAGTCTTTTAGCAACAAGTTTTCAAAGAGTTTTTGGGTTATAAAGATCTATCTTTATTTGTTTTAAAGTGCTGAAAAAATCAAAGAAAAATAGAGTCTTTGGGAATTGATTTTTGTTCTTCATTTCTATAGCCATCTAGAAGTTTCCTAAGAGATTTTCTTTGTGATTTATTTTTCAAACTCTTTGTTTTCTCTCACTTGAGCTATCATATCTATCCTATCTATTAGGATCTTATTTGTGAGGAAAATTGGTTTGTGGTTTAGTGAGACTACCAAGAGTTATAAACCTTCTTTTATTTGAGTTCCCTCTTGTGTAGAGGTGAGTGTGGAGGTTGTGTTGGTATCCCTCTAAGTGTAGAGGTGATTATTGTTGGAGTGTTGGCTTTGAGCCTTATCCCTCTATTGAGAGGTTGATCTTGTTTTGGTTAAGTGCTCATCCTTCTAAGTGTAGAGGTGATAATTGTTGTGCCTTGCCTCTTGTGAAGAGGTTGTGTTTGTTAGAGAGAAGAGTTGTATACTCCTAGTTTGTATTACCCAAATCCTCAGTGGAGGCTCCCTGTGTGGGAAGTCCTGTGTGAACGTTATAGTGGAAATCCTTCTATGTGAATGTGGGGACGTAGAGCAGTGGCTCGAACCTCAAAACATATCTCGGTGTTTGCGATTGATCTACTATCTTTAAACTCTCTCTTATATTATATCTTGCGTTGATTCATATTGCTCATATCTTATATGCTTGGTATTGTTCGTGTGTCTCACTTGTGTTGAACCAAGAGAGCTTTACATAGCACCTCAACTCTTATTTAGAGGAATTCAGAGGAGATAGTCCAGAGCCCTTCACCGGAAATTCGGTTACACTCTTTAGTTACACTAAGTGTGTTGCAATTTGATTTAATTCCTCATCATTTGTCATTAGATTAGCCCTCACCTATTCACCCCCCTTCTATTCATGATTAGATTTCATCAAAACAAGTTTATATAGTTTATATGTGTTTTGAATTTCATCCATGCACATTGTTAGCTCAAATGTTTGAAAAATTATTTGATGTTTTTATAACATGTTTTTGAGTTTTTTATTTATCAAACCTTATTTTAGAGCTTATTATCAAAAACATAGATATTTCATCTTATATGTGTATTGGATGATATCTATACACACTGAGCTTCAAAAATGTTTAAAATATCTTGATTTTGTATTTGAAGAAGTTTTGGAAAAATTATTTTTCAAATTGAAGATTGTTTTTGAAAAATACGGATTTTCGTTTAAGGCTAAATTTTTATATCACAAAAATGGTTCAAAACGTTTGTAATATGTGTTGATTTTTATCACACATATTTATACTTCAAAGTGTTTTAATGAACTTATTTTTGTAGATTTTATGTGATTTTATAGGATTTTATAGGAGTTCATAAGACCAAGTTTTAATCCCCAAAATTTCAGAGCTGGCCTTCTGGCGGTCGACCGACTGGTCGACCGAGTCAGAAGTCGGTCGACTGGGCGGTCGACCTATTTGCACAGATACGTGCACGGGCCTTGGATTGAGGGCCGGTCGACAGGGCGGTAGACCGATACAGAAAATTCATTCTCTGGATCTGGCCCCGGTCGACCAGGTGGTCGACCGGTCGATCGACCGACAGGTCATGACTAGGGTACGGTCAACTAGGCAGTCAATCGGTAGCCCCAACGGTAAAAAATATGACCATTGATCGGTCGACCGGCTGGTCATCTTGCCTGCAGATTTGACCCCAGCGGCTATATTTCTGAACTCATAAAAGGGGACTGTTTTGGCTAGTTTTTTACAAGAGTTGAAGAAGATTTTAGAGCCAGTTTTTTTCATCTCTCTTAGGGTTTTTCTCCACTTGTTTTAGGGCTAAAACTTCCATATTAGAAGGAGAGTTTTCAAGAGTGTTTTTCAAAAGAGATTTCTTGAGTTTTCCACTGCAACTCTATCTTATTTTTTCTCACACGAACTTGAGTTTTTCATTGCTATATCAATCCTCTAGGGATATTTGTTGTGAGAGTATTTTAGGTGATCAAAGTGTAGAGATCACCAAGTGTTATCTTGTATTTGAGGAGGCGAACTTGCGGGTTCGTATTGTGACGAGTTCTTGTGGGAGCTTTGTGTAGAGGTGTGGCCTCGGCAAGCTAGTGTTCTTACGTGTGTTGTTCTTGCGGGAACAAGTGAGGGATTTGCGGGTTCAAGAGTTCTAGTGTGAACTCGTTGTAGATGTTACAGAACTAAGTGATCTTGCGGGATCGTTATAGTGGAAATCCTTCATAGTGTTGAAGACGGGGACGTAGAGTAAGGGTGCTCAAACCTCGAAACAATTCTCGCCTGTTTGCGATTGCTTTTCTCTCTCTCTCACTTGTGTTTATATATCTTGCATACTTATATTGTTTATGTCCTTTATATGCTTGATATATCTTGTGCTCAATTAATATATGCTTGGGATTGGTTGCTCACACTTGTATTCAACTAAGAGAGTCATAGTGGCACCTCAACCTTAATCTAGAGTAATCTTGAAGAGATAGTCCAGAGCTCTTCACCGAAAATTCAGCTAGACTCTTGTGTTATACTTTGTGTATTAGCTTAATAGTTTTAGTTTACATAAATGGTTTTAAATTCCGCATCATTTGCATTAGATTAGTTAGTACATCTATTCACCCCCCTCTAGGTGTATTTCAATTGGTATCGGAGCTTGGCGCTCTTGATTTAGGTCTAACAACCTTGAGTTAAAGATTCTCATTTTAACTAATCACAATATTTGTTTACACACACATAAAAATTTCATGACACCTTCCATGTTTGATATTCTTAACATCCAAACTTGGAAAGTTAAGATATCAATGTACCTCAAAGCACTTGGAATTCATGTTTATTTTGCCTCTATTAAAGATTCATATTGTTTAAATGGAAAAAACTTTGAGGCTAATGCAAAAGCCCTTCATGCTTTAAGATCTACCCTAAATGATGAATATTTATCTAGGGTTTCTAACTTTGATTCGGCTTTTGTAGTATGGAACACACTTGTCTCTCTTTGTGAACAAAAGCAATACTATATTAGGAGTGACTCGGATGATGAAAGTGTTGCATCCAACATATGCTACATGGTTTAATGGGATAACCCCCTTGAGGTAAACTCTGAATCCGAGCTAAAAAAAGATATTGACATGCCCTATAATGAGTTTGCATCTTTTGTCAAAAACTTCTTGAAAATATAATTTATTAAAAATTGAAAATAATAAGTTGAAGAAGGAAAACACTTCTTTGTTAAAAGAAAATGATTCCTTTAAAAATAAATTTGAATGTGTTTCAAAAAAGAATGAATTTTAGAAAAAGGAAAATATTTCCTTGTCTTCAAAATTAAATAACATTTGTGAAGGAAACAATTCTTTGAAAAATAAAATTATTTTGGTAGAAAAAGAAAAAGAGACTATTTTGGAAGAAAATAACTCTTTGAAAAGGAAAATTGTTTTAAAAGAAAAAGAAAAGTTTTCTAAAAAGAAAAAGATTGTGGATTCTCATGCTTATGTCTCTTCTTCCAAAATTAATAATGATATTTACATTATGAAGAAGAACATCGATTATTTGGGCTCCACTTTGAGCCAATGCGCTTTTAATCACTCTAAATTAGAATCCATATTTCGCAAGAAACAAATTTCATATATTTATGCACAAACCCCACGACGTCCATATGCACACCATGCTCACACTCACACCACTAATATGCATGCTAAAGTGTACACATATACACATTGTGGCCGCAAAGGCCATCTTGTAAGATTTTTCTTTGATAGATTAAATCAATAAATTTTGCAAATAATAATGTTTGGGTTCCATTTGTTTCTAATCCCCGTGGACCTAAAAAGAAATGGGTACCAAAATTCCCACCTCTTGTGTGTGATGTAGGTGTGGGCACTCACATGATATGAGAGGTGTGGTTGCTTGATGGTGGATGCGTTTAAGCTTGATGGACACTACATTTGATGCATCACCTTCAAGGATGTTTAGTGGAGAGAACCACTATGGTTTGAAGACCTAGAGATTGATTCATTGATTTTTGGTAACTATCTCTAACTCTTATTTTAGTTTACATATTTTTATATTGATAATTATTTTTGGCATGTTGTGATTTTATTGTTCATTATGTTAAATGCAGTATTTTTAGACATGTGATATGCATAGATAGTCTTCGAGATACACTTATATTTATATAGATTCATATTTTTTTTGCTCACTAGAGTTTAGCTATTGTGTATATTCTAGTTTTAAAACACGTGCATTTAGCCTAATGATCATGATTGTTTTGTACTTCATGTGGTGAATACTTATTTAAATTTAGTTTTCGTTAAAACTTGTGTTTATACTTGTATAAGTAGTGAGCTACACTTGATTATTATATGTTTGTACTTCATTGCTCATTTGTACTCATTACTTGTATATGTGTAACCTAGTTTTGATGATTCTTTCATTTATACTTATTTTTTTTCTATCTTTGTATATGTTTTGCTTCATGTATATGGTGTTTTGTCTAAAACTTATAGATATACATATTTATCCTAGAGCCACTTACCTTCATGCAATATACTTTTGTGGACTCATTTATGTTTGGATATGTATGTATACTTATAATTTCAATAAAACATACATATACCTTGATGCTTTTAGTTTTGATAAAAATTTTAGTTTTGATGATTTTCATATTTTTGTTAAAAGAATTTCATATTTGTTTTGAACCTTATTAATTATTTCATGAATATGCTATTCACATGATTCTTGTGCACTCACATTATTTTTGTTTACCCATGACTTTATTTTATGATCATACTTTTTAGCCTTATAGATCTTGACAATTTTTGTATACTTAGCATTGCTTCATGAGATATATGATTTGGTTTCATGTTTTAAAGGATCTTTAACTAGTTGTTCAAAAATTATATTAAACTAGTTTCATGATTCTTAAACTGGTAGAGTTTTCTAACATGTTAAATTATTTTTAAAGTCTTATTTTTGAAAACCACTACCAACCAAAGGGCGGTTGGATGGGCGACCATGTCTTGTATACTCTTATTGAATATCTTTTAAACTTGTGCATGAATAGGGTGGTAGTTGAGTTATACACATGATCTTCATGTTATTTTATTTTTGTATACTCATATTTGTTTTCTTATATATGTATGCTTTAAATTTCAATTAGTATCAATTTCAATTGATATTTCATTTTCATACATACATATATATGATTTGATTGTCCTTGTTTTACAATATCTTTACATTCTTAAAGCACAAATTATGTTTATGTTAAGCTTGATTTTTATTTCAAATATTAATTGGTATCTTTACAAGCTTATGCATTGATTTCAATTAGTATTTATTTGGTATCAAAATGTACTTCATGTTTCACCTTCAATTAGTATCAAAATCTATTATTGGTATCTTAAATAATTTTTTTAGTACCAACATTTGTTTTTATAACTATTATTCGATTTCATTGGTATCATAATTTATTTTGTTGACTTCTAGAAAGTTCAAAATTTATTTTAAAAAGTGATTTCAAAATTTGTTGATATACATTTCCTATATGCAAGGGAAGCTTAACATCTTCTCCATATATAGATTCATGTTGAGTATACTTTTCATATTGAAGAGCTTGACTTCTCTTCGTTATATAGTACACGTGTGTAGGGGGAGCTTAACATCTCCGTTTATACATTGTATATTATGTTTTATGTGGGTTAGGGTCTAGTTATCCCTTCTCCATGTAATGCATGTATGCAGAGAGAGCTAAACTTTACGCATCTCCTCTTCATGAATGTCCACACATAATATCATAATTACTGCAATAACATATATAGATGTCCACACATAATATCATATGAAATGAAAATGAAATGGTAACTGGATGCGATATAGAGAGAATAAGGAAATAACCTGAATAAAAGAGAAACAAGGACGTAAGAATTGAATAGAAGGAACTCCGGGTTCTCATGAAGCACACGAGCTCATCATCACCTGATCAATGAAATAAACATCCAATCTGAATGTGCAAATCCAGGGAGTCAGAACTCCTAGTGAATGTGTAAAAATAAGGGGAAGACGCTCGTGTATATAATGTGTGAGCATATGAAATGAAAGTATAAACTGGAATAATACTAAAATAACATGTAGAATATAAATAGACAGTAAAAAAAGCAGTATGTAACAGAACTATATGTCCAATAATGCCATGTGTATCACTGAGCATCTATTATAGCATATTTTATAGCATACATGTATCAGTAATGATATTCCATATCAGAACTATATATACAATGATATTCCAAAGTGATCCTTCAAATATTTTCTCTCTTTTTTAAAATTCTTTTTGAAAATACTAATACTTTGTTTCTTTTTTTAATAGATTTTATGGGTGCAATCTACTGAAAACCCTCACGAGACAAAACTCGTCCTCTAGGAGTAACCTAGAGGTTTAACGGCTTGTTGCACATGCTCAATGCAATCGCGTGACCTGCGAAAGTAATCTAATAAATTCTTAAATTTAATTTTGATGTTTTGCTCGAGGACGAGCAAAAGATAGGTGGAGGGGTATGATCACACATGTGCATTGCATGTTTTCATATCATGTGTGATACACTTCTGCATTTTTATTTAAATAAAACTCTGCTATTAATGTATTTTCATGTTAATGGCGTGTAGGGTAATTAAGGAAGAAAAAAGATATAGACATATTTATCCAATTAAAATGCAAAAGTTCAAAAGAAAGGGGATCAATTCAAATCCAGAGGTTCAAAGGAAGACTGCGTATATCAGATAAGATAATATCATTCATATTCAAAGGAAAAATAGATTAGAAGAAGACCCTATCGGTTTCACTGAGGATAAAGAGATAGATCATCAAATCTAAAGCTGAAATTTAAAATCCAAAGGGATAAATGGATTGAGAGAAGATCAATGGATGAGATGAAGCAATTTAGACTCAGATTTAGAATGGATACATTTTAGTATTTGAATCATAACATTTGGTACTGAAACTCAAATTTGATGATTCGAGATGATCTACAAAGAAGACTTAAAGGGTTACAACTCTTATGTTTATCACTATTTCTATTTTTATAATTTGATAAGTTATATTCAGAAATCAACCGCCAATAACTTGTAGATCAGAATTGAATATCTACTCAAATCAAGTTCAGAGATAAGGGGAGGACTCAAATTCACAAATAGCCAGCTCCCCCTATCTTTCAGCTTGTTTCTTTATCCATTTCTATCTTAAAAATATCCCACACATCAGAGGCAGAGGGACGATGAAGCAGAGAGTAGAATGAATTATGTTTAGGTTTAACCTAGGTTCTTCTTTCTCTTTTAATGTAATTTTTATTTTTCTTTATGTAACTGAGAGGGGAGAAGAGTTCAATTGAGTAATGAGAAAGAAACTTGTACTTACTTAAAAGTTTCCATCGCTAGTCCCTCCTTTTGGATCATGACCCGCATAGCCACTTGCTATCATGATAGTATTGAGTACCTTTCAATCTTAATTTCTAAACTATCATTTTCTATGTGCAGGTTTAAATTCAATCAAAATTTTTGCGTCATTACCGGGGAGGGACGGTAAGTAACTCTTTTTTGTTTACTTTATTGATTAACTTTCTTCTCTATTCTTGGTGTACAGGTTTAACAATAAGAAAATTTTTGTTGCAGTGGACATATAAGTAGCCCTGAACTCTGCTCAAGAAATTAGAGCCCAGAAGCCCTCAGATTAGCTACATTCCCGCGGCAATTGTGAGTGAACTACTAACCTATATTTTCTGCTGGTTGGCTGAATTACAAAGTTTAAATATCTATAGCTATTTATTTTCTTGTTTGACTCACTATACTTTCATTTCTAACTCAACAGTAAAAGGTTGATTGTAAATGCTAAAATGGTTTTGACTTTGCATTTAGGCATGTGTCTATTTCGTTACTTTTCTATTTACTGTTGAAGAGTGCTGGAGCCAAGGTATGCGTGCATAACATTTAGTATAAGGTTCATTCTTGTATGAAATATTGCTTGAGTGTAACTTTTTCTATATACTTGTACACTACACTAAACTGAATTAAGGGCTTGTACTATAAACAAGATAAGATGGGGGAAGTTATTACCCTCCCTTAGCCCACAAACAATCTCCTTACTCACTAACTCAATGCTTTCGACCACCACCGAAATCACCTGCTCAAGGTAATATTTTCCTTCCCTTTTTTTTCATATATATATATGCATTCAGTCATACATTAAGGACAATGCATGAAATAGGTGTGGGGGAGAGTTCTAACATAACATAGGTTTTTTTATTTAAAATTAAAAAGTTAACATTTTTCTATCTTAAATTTTTTTTAAAAAAAGAGCAATATTTTGACATATTATTTTGTAAGAAATTAATTCAATTTTAAGGAATAGGAGAATCATAATTAGGATTTCTTATATTTGGTCAAAATAAGATTATTTATTTGATTTCTAGAGTTAGGTAGAAAATTTAGAAAAGTAATTTAGTCTTGATTTTTACCTTGATAAAATATGCATGATTTATACACTTACACACTTAAGGTTCAAAAACAAAGATTCTTATGCCTTATATATATATATATGTATTTATATCAAAAATTTTCTGATTAAGTTGGGTATTTGTGCCTCATACAACATAAGTATTCACGCCTAAAAGTGTTCCATATAATAAAATTCTTAGTTTTGTGGCCTTATTTTCTCGAGTCCTTGGGGTGTTTTCTCACCCAGTGCCCTAAGACTGTCCAGTTTGGGAGTCACCGATTAAAGGCTCATTACATGGGCAGATTTGAAAGCCTAATAGAATTAAGAAATAATAGCACCAAAAATATAAAAAAATAAATAAACAAAATAAGGCATAAGAGTTAGAGTGAAAGAACCCTTAGTCAAAATTACACAGTCACGAAGGTACATATGACTTAGGGTAAAGTAATAGACTAGATGAGAACTACAGTTTGACTCCTTACCTTGATTGATAACAAGTTTTTGAAGAGACTAAGTTTAGAAATAAAAAAATCGATTTTTCGATAACTTATGGATTACTTGAACTCTTGTAATAATACTTCAAATATTTTCTCTCCTTTTCAAAATGAACTTTTTGTTGCTTTTATTTTTATGAATTTTGTGGGTGCAATCCACTGAAAATCATAATGAGACAAAACTCGTCCGCTAGGGGTAATGTATTGGTTTAACAGCTTGTTACACATGCTCAGTGAATCGTGTGACCTGCGAAAGTGATCTAATAAATTCTTAGGTTTAATTTTCATGTTTTGCTCGAGGACAAGAAAAAGATAGGCGTGGGGGTGTGATCACACACATGCGTTGCATGTTTTCATATCATATATGTCACACTTCTATATTTTTATTTAAACAAAACTCTGCTATTAATATATTTTTCATGTTTAATTGCGTGTAGGATAATTAAAGAAAAAAGAGAGAGATAGATTTATCCAATTAAATGCAAAAGTTCAAAAGAAAGGGGATCATTCAAATTCAAAGGTTCTAAAGGCCATCTTATCTGAAGACCGGGTATATCAGGTGAGATAATATCATTCAAATTTAAAAAAAAATAGATTAAAAGAAGACCATGTCGGTTTTACTGAGGATAAAGAAATAGATCATCAAATCTAAAACTGAAATTCAAAATCAAAGGGATAATCGGATAGAGAGAAGATCAACGGATGAGATGAAGTAATTTAGACTTGGATTTAGACTGGATACATTTTAGTATTTGAATCATAACGTTCGCTACCAAAACTCAAATCTGATGATTCAAGATGATCCAGAAAAAAAGACTTAAAGGGCTACAACTCTTACGTTGATCACTGTTTGTAATTCTATCATTTGTTAAGTTATACGACCAATATGCTAACAAGTTGCAGATCAGAATTGAATATCCATATCAAATCAAGTTTGAAGATATATGGAGGTCTCAAATTCAAAAATAGCCAACTCCCTCTATGTTTTGACTTGTTTCTTTATCCATTTCTATCCTATAAATGCCCCACACATCAGAGGCAAAGGGATGATGAAGCAAAGAGTAGAATAGATTTTTGTTTAGATTTAACCTAGGTTCCTTTTCTCTTTTAATGTAATTTTTATTTTTCTTTATGTAACTGAGAGGAGAGAAGAGTTTCATGGAGGAATGAGAAAGGAACTTGTAATGAGAGTGACATCAGTGTAAGCATTCTTCTTTTCTTTATTTGTTATTTAATCGAATCAAAAGTTACTTATTTTCTTTATTCTTGTTTTTGTTTGCTTTCCTCTAATGTGTTTGTAATCTAAGTGAATCCAATAGCCTTGAGACTGCTTCGGCATTTCAAGTGCCCTTGATGGCCTATAGTAATGAACAATCATTCCTTTATTAGTTTAGTTTGCCCTTTTATTCATAGTGTAGATGGGGAACGGGGAAGATCCTACACGCCATGCTTGATCACCTTCAAAGACTAGGTAAGTCGTAGCGATAGATCCAAGGTATATAAGCACGAAAGAGATAAATAAGAATTTTTAGTATTCTTTTCATTCTTAGTTTAGAATTCTACTCTAAAACTAATATTCTCCTCTTTATTTAGTTTTTCCTTTTCTTTTGTAAATAAAACAACATCATCATCTTTTCTTTTACCATCTTCTTCATATCTTCTAACTTAACCTTTTTGTTTCCTTTTTCTAAAACTGAGAAGAAATTCCTAACATATTTTTGTAAACTCAAAAAGAAACTAACTTACTGAAAAGTTTTCATCGTTAGTCCCTCCTTGTGGATCACGACTCGCATAGCCACTTGCTATCGCGATAGTACTGAGTACTTTTCAATCTTAATTTCCAAACTATCATTTTCTGTGTGCAGGTTTAAACTCAATCAAACACCAATAATAATAATAAATAATAATAACTATAATGAAATCATGGTAGTAACAATTAAATAATAATTAATAATAATAATGGTAAATATAATTAGTAATTACAATATTAATAAGCAATAATGATAAATATATATATATAATCCAAATTAACATTTAGTCTCTTCAAACTAATTTGTATATTTAATAATAATAATAAGTCATAAATCAAGTTAATATAATAATAAAGTAATCAGAAAAACAAAATAAATACTTAGAAAAATTAAAAATAGGTATTTTAAACTAGGAATATTACATTCTACCCACCTTATAAAAATTTGAACCTTGAAATTTTGATAAAGCAGGGAATGATAGAAAATCAAGTTAAGGGAGAAAATAACGCATCCGCGTCACTCTCACTATATTATGGGTCCACTACGCTTCTGTTGCACTACTCTGACGTCTGCTACCGGCTTCAGCATGGAGTAAACAGTATCAAGAGACAAAATCATAATAATAGAATCGAAAAAAAGGATAAGAATCAAGATTGAAATCCAGATTACACTAGAAGGAAAGTTGGAATCAGAGATATCAAAGAATCAGAGAGATGGATTTCCAAAGGGAGGTCAGTTAATTTCAAATGGACTCAATATCATAATGTAAATAGTATATGTATATGACAGTGTAAATATAGCTCGTTTCAAATTACCAATATGAATTAGATTTTCTTACGAATATTAAAAGTCAAAAGTCAACATCGCAAGTCAAAAACTTGGCTCTGATACCAAGAAAACTTTATCACGCCCCGCTTCCCTAAATACGCGGAAATAGAGTCGCGATGAGAGTCGGCGACATATATACGCGAGGAGAGTACCCTACGTATACACGCTAAGCCTAAAGTAACCTGAATAAACTATATAAAATCGACTATAATAAATCATAATCACTATAATAACATATATAGATGTCCACACATGATATCATATTAAATGAAAATGAAATGGTAACTGGATGCGATATAGAGAGAATCAGGAAATAGCATGAATAAAAGAAAAGCAAGAATACCAGAATAAAATAGAAGGAAACTCTGGGTTTCTCGCGAAGCACACGAGCTCATCATCACGGATCCGGAGAAAACCGTGCACAAAAAAGTGTATGATTTGAAATCAAGAGTTAAAAGTGCGTGCTTTGGCTTCCTCGATGCTTGCGTTATAGCAGAGAGGCTAAACATGTCGAATTCACAGGGACGACAAACGATAGAAGCTTTATCGGTTAATTCACGTGTGTGTTAATGGTTCTTCAAAGTTTTAAAGAATCAAAAGAAAAAAAACAAAGAATGAAAAGAGAAGTACGGTGAAAACAAAGAAGTGAGAAACATAGAAGAATGGTATTTGTGATTTTATTTTTATTTCTAAAACAAAGTAAAAATGTAAGAAAACTCATGGCTACTAACTACTAATGACTCCACTAACATGCTACCCTCTTATTGATAGTTACCTCACATGTATCCTTGACCATCACTAGTCTTTAGTTCAAGAGCGTTTCAAAGCATGACCCATAAGATAACTTTCACATTCAAACTCAACAAAACAAGTACAAACTACACTTAAACTATCAAAACTAAATAAAAGTAAGCATGAAATAAAGTAATGTTAGCTTGTTAGAGAGTTAGGATGTTAGCATGTTAGAATCCATTATCATGAGCCATCAATGTCTCTTTCAAGAGTAAGACCAAGTAGAGGCTATTAGATTCATGTGGATTATCAAGTAAGAAGTTAGCAAGTTAGTGATTAGTAGTTAGTTACCATAAGAGAAAATTAGCTAAACATGTAAAAGGAGTTAGAGAGAAGAAAACAAAGAGAGGTAAAGATAGCACCTTTCATAGCTTGTCACCTTCTATTACAAACACTCTTACTTTCTAACTATGTACCATTCTCTCTCCTATTACAAGCTCTACAAGAAAAGAAAAATACAAAGAGGAAGAAGAAGAATAACTAACCTAAACTACCCTAAGGTATAACATGAAGAAGAAAACTACCCTCTCTGGATATCTCCCTGAAGAACCCCCAAGGGGGTATTTATAGGCACCAGGGAAAAGAGGGCTGGGGGATAAACCCTGGCGTAGCGCGCGCAGCGCCGCCTACTGCGTGCTGTCACGTCAGTCCCCTGTCAGCTGCAGGTCCTGGTTTCTTATTTTTGGCCCTTGATTTTGACTGAATCACCCTCCTAAGTCAGTGACTATCTTTATAGGCCTTTAATCACCTATTAAATGGTGATTTTGGGTCTTCTTCTTCATTTCCCCATCATGCACCTAGAATCACAAAAGAAGACCATTATTAGCAGTATTTATTATAAAATGAATGTGAAGATGTTATATGAAATATGCAATTTTAGAGACTAATCACACCCCCACACTTATCTTTTGCTCGTCCCGAGAAAAACAAAAAACTAAAGAAATTATTACACCACTTTTGCAGGTGAGCGATTACACTGAGCATGTGCAACAAGCCGTTAAACTTCTAGGTCTCCCCTAGAGGAGAAGTTTTGTCTCCTGAGGGTTTTCAACGGATTACACCCACAAAATCTATAACAAAAGAAATTAAATGTCAGAATTTTAAAAAACGCATTTTGAAATAGAGAAAAGTGTTGAAGTATTTTTGCAAAAATATAAGTGATCCAAGGTCATAGGTTAAGTAGAAATTATTCTTCCTTAAACTAAGTCGAAATGTAAAATCTTGTTATAAATTAAATGTAAGAATTTAAAATTAAATTGATTCTTTGATCTTTCATAAAACTCTTAGACAAATATGCACTTTGTGAACAGTGAAGATTTTTGGGATATCCACTCTAAATTTCATGCCATTTATTTATATTTTTTTCTCTTTTTTTTTCTTCCCTTAGTTTTCTTAGGCTTTCTTATTTACCCAGGCAGTGAGCCATTAGTCGGTGACTCCCAAACCAGATAGTTTTATGGTACCGATGAGAAAACATTCCTCGGACTTAAGGACTCGAGTAAACTAGGTCACAAAACTAAAGGGGATTATTTTATTTTTTTGTCCACCGTTTTAGGTCTGAATAATCATGCTTCCTGAGGCATAATTACTCAACTTCAATAAATGATTTTATCATCATTTTTTATATATATATTTATGGTATTTTCAGTCTTTGTTTCAATCCCAAAAAATTGTGTAAGTGTGGAGTGCATATATCTAAGGCAAACAATTCAAGATCAAATTATCTTTCCAATCTTATTTTCTTAATCTAAAATTTAAACAAGATATATTATTTTGACTCGGTTTAAAAATTCATAATTTTAGGTCTTCCTGATTCCTAAGATAATCTTAATTTTCTTAAAAATAAATCAAAACTATTTCCCTTATGTCAAAAAGTTTTGTAAAAAGAAAAGAGTTTTTATACAAAAGAAAATTTTAAAAAGTTCCTAAAAAGAAGTGTAAACGAAAGAATATTTAAAACTAACCTACATTAGTAAACCCTCCCTCACACTTATCTCAATCATTGTCATCAATGCATCATAAATGTGTATATACATGAAACAAATGAGAAGGGAAGGAAAATTACCTTATGGTGGCGGCTCCGCTGATAGTCTGATTGGGCCAAGCGTTGCTACCCAATCAAAAAATCGTGGATCTTACAGAAACCTACCAGTGACCTCTCTATTACGACCTAGTAAAACGTTGGAAAACTGTATGATCTTATTGAAAAAATTACCCCATCCAATTTCTAATTTTCAGAAATAATTACTGAGTCATTTTCTTCAACATCCTTATCCAACAATGAAGTGTGATTTTGGGAGATGATTGATTTAGACTCAAATGGAACAGGAATAAAAACTGATACTGACTCAGAAATTTGACTCAGATCAAGTCGAGATTCAAAAGGGGGAGTCAAAATTGGTTTGAAAATGGGGTTCAAACCAAAGAATTGATGTTCACAAATTTTTCCCATCAATGAAGTGTGATCATAAGATATTGGTGATTCTATTTTACAGTGTACTGGTACAGGATTCAATATTGACTCCAGAATAGAGAAAAAAAATATGGTAAAGATATTGGAGTCATTACTGAATCAAAAAGTGAAATGGAATTACCAACTTGAGGTTCAGGATCACTTTATAGCTCAAGTTCAATTTCGAGAGAAGGATAACTTGTCAAAATGTCAATGTCATTTTCAAACCTTGGAGTTTGGTCAAGTTTCAATGGATTTGCTGAAATTGAATCTTGGTTTCCAAAATAGCATGATTTTTAGGCCAAATCGGTAGAGTTAGGGATATAAGGATTGGTCAAAGGTTGACAAGAAAGACTTTCATCGCTCTCATTGATCAAATCGTTCATTATTGAGTCTAACCTACTGCTAGGCCGGGTAACAGAATTTTGAGTCTGAATCATATCTTCCATACTATTTGCAATTGGTTCTTCTTGAAAAGGTGAGTGTGGAGTTGATTTTAGAAATTGTGGTGAAATTGTGAGTCCATAGGATTTTGCAGTTGCTGCTCGGACTCACGCAAGGGTTCCATACTCAAGTCCAATATTGATGGTCGTTTTTTTTTAATCGGTGAGACTAGAAAAGATGAATAGGACTCTTGAAAATTTAGTTGAGATGATGAGTCTAACATATTTTGAAATTGTTACACTTTTTCACAAAAGACTTTCACATGCTTTTCTAGCTCAGATTCATCTTCAATTAGATGTTCTAGAAAAGGAGTATATGTAGTTTGAATTTGGAAGGATTGTGAATTGAGCAAATTTTGAATTTGTTGTTAGAACTCAAGCATGGCTTCCATACTCCTTTCCAAATTGGATTTTTTTCAGTTGGTGGAACGGGAAAAGGAGTATATGAATCAAAATCGGAGAATAAATATTGTGAAAATTGTGGACAAGGTGGTTGAAAATTTGATACGGGGGAAGTGAATTCCCATTGACTCTGTGAAGAATGGAAGTTATTTTGAAAATTATAGTCATATGATTGGGGATATAGGTCATATTGAGTCAGAAAATCCCAACTCGGTATATATGATTAGTTCATGTTGTACATAGCCGGGTTGGAGTTATCTGAGTCAAATGAGGTCGGGGTGAAATATGAATTCATATTATGATTGAAAGAATTATTGTTGTTAAAATCTATTTCAAAATATACAAAAAAGAAAACAAACAAACAAATAAACAAACAAACAACGATAAAGAAAAAGAAAACAAGCCTATGCTAGGGTTGACTTAGACCTAGATGACTCCTAACTGGTTAGACTGTCTACAGGGGGGTACATTGTCAGAATCTGATCACAAGTTAATCGCTGGGTAGGGGCAAGATCAGTGGGAGGTATCCCTGCCAGAGGAACGGGCCTAATTATGTCAAACCACTGTTCTTCAAAGTTTCGCCTCTCAATCCCCAACGTTAGACACCGATTTGACAAGAGTCAAACTCTAACAACTTTTTCCTTAGGTCAATCTCCTAAATGATCTGAGATGTCCCTAGGGGCCAACGTCTAACAAGTTTTATTAAGGCTTGGGTTGTGTGAGTGCGGAGGTGATTTTTAGATGAAGGGAGGGTAATGACTTTCCCATCTTATGTTATATTGGGTTTTGCCCTTAAGTTCAATTGTGCAAGTATGCAATATAGATAAAAATGAATACACAAAGAGAGTAAATCACTCACTTATTTGTCATAACTATATGCAATGCATTATGTGCACCTCCATCAAGATCACAACAACACAAGAACAAAATATAGTATAATGGAATTGAAATCGACACGTGCCTAGATGCAAATATCTAAACCGTTTTAAAGCATCCAATTCTGTATTTTAGTTATTAAATTTATTATAGTACACAGGTAATATAAACAAAAACTAGCTGCAGAATATAAGAATATACAAGAATTTACCCAACCACACAAAAGCAAATGTGGACTTCTACAATGCTAAAACTTTAACCTACACACTAAAAAACAAAGAAGAAAGGTTAACAAAAATGTGAACTCAAACCGTTCCCATCCCCGACAACGGAGCCAAAATTTGATTGGGGAAAAACCGTGAACAAAAAGTGTATGTTTTGAAATCAAGAGTTAAAAGTGCGTGCTTTGGCTTCTTCGATACTTTTGTTATAGCATAGAGTCTAAACGGGTCAAATTCACAGGGACGGTAAGTGATAGAAGCTTTACCGGTTGATTCACGTGTGTGTTAATAGTTTTTCAAAGTTTTAAAGAATCAAAGAAAAAAAAACAAAGAATGAAAAGAGAAGTACGGTGAAAAACAAAAAAGTGAGAAACATAGAAAAATGGTATTTGTGATTTTATTTTTATATCTAAAATAAAGTAAAATTGTAAGAAAACTCATGGCTACTAACTACTAATGGCTCCATTAACATGCTAACCTCTTAGTAATAGTTGCCTCACAAGTATCATTGGCCATCACTAGTTCTTGGCTCAAGAGCGTTTCAAAGCATGACCCATAAGATAACTTTCACATCCAAACTCAACAAAACAAGTGCAGGCTACACTTAAACCATCAAAACTAAACAAGAGTAAGCATGAAATAAAGTAATGTTAGCTTGTTAGAGAGTTAGGATGTTAGCGTGTTAGAATCCATCATCATGAGCCATCAATGGCTCTTGCAAGAGCAAGGCCAAGTAGAGGCTATTAGATTCATGTGGATTATCAAGTAAGAAGTTAGCAAGTTAGTGGTTAGTAGTTAGTTGCCATAAGAGAAAATTAGCTAAACATGTAAAAGGAGTTAGAGAGAAGAAAATAAAGAGAGGTAAAGAGAGAACCTTTCATAGCTTGTCACCTTCTATTACGAGCACTCTTATTCTCCAACCATGTACCACTCTCTCCTATTACAAGCTCTACAAGAAAAGAAAAATACAAAGAGGAAGATGAACAACAACTAACCTAAACTACCCTAGGCTACAATATGAAGGAAAAAAACTACCCTCTCTAGGTATCTCCCAGAAGAACCTCCAAGGGGGGTATTTATAGGCACCAGGTGAAAGGGGGCAGGGGACAAACCCTGGCCCAAGGCACTGGCGTGGTGCACGCAGCGCCGCCTGCTGCGCGTTGTCACATCGGTCCCATGTCAGCTGCAGGTCCTAGTTTCTTATTTTTAGCCTCTGATTTTGATAGAATCACCCTCCTAGGTCAATGACTATATTTATAGGCCTTTAATCACCCACTAAATGGTGATTTTGGATCTTCTTCTTCATTTCCACACCATGGACCTAGAATCACAAAAGAAGACCAATATTAGAAGTATTTATTATAAAATGAATGTGAAGATGTGATATGAAATATGCAATTTCTAATCAATCACCTGATCAATGAAATAAAATATTCAATCTGGATGTGCAAATCCAGGGAGTCAGAACTCCTAGTGAATGTGTATGAATAAGGGGAAGGTGCATGTGCATATAATGTGTGAGCATATGAAATAAAACAATAAATTGGAATAACACTGAAATAACATGTAGAACATAAATAGACAGTGAATAAAGCAGTAGCTAACAGAACTATATGTCCAATCATGTCATGTGTATCACCGGGTATCTATCATAGCAAACATGCATCAGTAATGATATTCCATATCAGAACCATATGTACAATGAGGTCATGAATACAATCAGGGGTCAGTCATAACATGTAAACATGCATCGGGTGAATACAATCAATATCAGCACATTGTAAACACAGTTTGTTATTATTGATTATGTCAGTGAACACCAATTGCCACATGTAATAGACGCATCCCATACTACGCCTACGAAACGTGTCTATCAGGGTCCTAAGTTATTAAAAATGATCAGTTGGAGACATTATTCATGCTTTAGGTGGGTCCCGTACATACCCGGGTGATTTGTCACATACATTGCATTTATATTGTCACGTTGCCACACTTGTTTGCTAATAAATGATATTAATAAGTGTCTTTTTTCTTTGCTAAATGTAGGCCCAAATGCTCAAGGAAATAAATGAGGAACAAGCCCAAAAGCCCACTTTATTCTGAATTAATTCAGAATAAATTCGAAGTGAAGAAGTCTAAGCTATATCTTGACATATCAAGGGGTGAGAAAAATCCTCCTTGAATCGAGGAATCAAAGCCAAAAAATCAAAAGCTGATTCAGTCAGTGGTTGAAGCAGCAACAAGAAAATCAGCAGGATATGCGAGAAGCCCTTCATACCAGGAAGCTCCCCCCTCTTGGTGTGGCCACCTGGCCACACTAGGGCCGCAGAAACGCGGCCCAAGCCGCTTTTCTGCGGCCAACTGATTTCAGTTGGGGGAGAGTTTGCTCCCCCAACGTTCCCGGGATCCTGATTCGTGGGTTTTTGGCTATAAATACCTCTTTCAGCAGAGAAAAAGGTAGCGAAGACTAGGATTAAATTTTGCTTTTATTTTCTTAGGATCTAGGTTCATTGTTAGCTAGAAAGAAAGTTGTAATCTTGCTTTTTAAGTTTTAGTCCAGCTTCAAAAACTTTTGAGAGAGAGGACTGAGAGCTTGTACTTGAAGTTTGAAGTGACATCAATACAAAAGTCGGGCCTATTTCTCTTCCACTTGCAGTACGGTATGCTTTATATTATGTCGTTGTTTTCTTCGCTTTCCATGAGTAACTAAACACTTTTTCTGGGCTAGCTATCGACTCTCTTTTGCTTTCTTCTTTTCTGCTTTTAAAAGAAAAAGTCTCGATGACTCATATGCATGCCTCCCTTAATTGCCTTTCTTTTTGAAAGTGTTCTTGAAGGCACATGAGGATGGGTATGGATAGTTGAATTCACCATTCTTTCTTGAACTTCTTGTGGATCGTTTTTAATTCATTCTTGCTTCTTCGCACTTTAGGTTTTAATATCCGATTCCAACTCTTTCTTGAAGAAAAAGGACTCAAACCTTCTGCATCTTATGTGCTTTACTTAAACCTCTCTAAAGAACAAGCAACTTTAAGTTTTGCAAATGATAACTTGAGGGACTTAATACTTTAAGAGAAGAATGACAATTGAGTAGGAAGATAGTAAGCCCAGATTTGATTTCATATTATAAACCAACATCACAACTCTTCAAGCTTTTTTACAAATCACCTTCTCCAAATCCTTTTCCGAAAGTTGAGATTTCTCTTTTCATCTCTTTTCCGTACATTCTCTTTTTCCTAAAAAACGAACACAAATTCCTTGTTTTTAAAACGACTCATCGAAAAGCTTCCATCGCATCCCTCCTTGTGGACATGACCCGTTAGCCACAAGCTACACGGTACATTCTTAAACTTATTGGTTGTTTTCTTTATTTTAGCAATCAATTTTTGGCGCCGTTGCCGGGGGAGAACGGTGTAGTTGTTTTAACAACTTTTGTGTGTTTGTTTCAGGGACTCGAAGATCAAGATCTAGCATTCAAGCTTTGCTAAGAAGACTTGAAAATTCTGTACCCCTACTCTCGAAAGTAGGAAACAGAATTTCAAGAAATTGCTTTGCAAATCTGAAATTTTTTGGGACTACTAAAAACTTTGTTTTGCAGGACATATTGCTCGCAAAAACATTAGTTTTTATATGTCATATTTGTGCTAGTGTTTCTATCCAACATCCCTGTTTTTAAAGTCAACAGTAAAATATTCGTTGAAAGTTAAAAATTGATTAGACATTTGCATTCTAGGCATAAGTCTTTTCAATTCTTTTACTTTACTGTTGAAGAGAGCTGGAGACAAGGTATGTATGCATAGCATATAGTTTAGGAAACATTCTTGGGTGATTTTGCTTTTGAATGCTACTTTCCTATATCTTACACACTTGCACGAATCAATTCTAAGGGCAAAACCCGAATCAAGATAAGGTGGGAAAGTCATTACCCTTCCTTAGCCCACAAACCATCTCCAAGCACGCACAACCTAAGCCTAATTAAAATTTGATAGACGTTGGCCTTAGGGACATCTCGAACTCAATAGGAGATTATCTTAAAGAGGAAAAGTGTTGGAAATTGACTCCTGTAAAATCAGTGTCAAGGAAAGGGATTGAGGGCAGAAAGCCCGAAGATTGGTGGTTACTTAATTAAGGAACGTCTTTTGACGGAAAACCTCCCACCAATCTTGCCCTGACCTGGCTGATTAGCTTGTGGTCAAGGTCTACATTCTACCTCTTGTGGACAATCAACCAGTTAGGAGTTGTCTAGGTCAAGGATACCTTAGACTAGGCTTGGTTGATTATTATTGTTGACTGCTGTTTGAACTTGTTGTGATTGTGATTGTGTTTGTGTATGCAAGTGTGGTCGAGAGACCCCAATTCATCTAGGTTGACTAGGAACACATCACCACCTAAGTTTGAACCAAGACCAGATCTGGTAATGGCTCAATCCACATCACTGCAGGATAGGTTCTACCCCATTAGGACCTTACTTCCATCGTGCATTTCACTTCCATCGGTTGGTGAATACAATTTCGAGCTCAAGCCTCAATTCATCAACACACTCCCCAAATTTCATGGTCTAGAGTCCGAAGATGCCTACTTCTTCATAAGAGAATTTGAGGAAGTATGTCTTATGATGAAAATCCCACACCTTGTAGACGATGCTATTAGGTTGAGATTTATCCCGTTTGCACTTAAGGACCTAGCAAAAAAGTGGCTCTATAGCTTAGCAGCCGGTTTCATCACATCTTGGGATGGTTTCATCAAGGTCTTCTTGAAGAAATTCTATCCTATCCATAAAACTGCTCTCATTAGGAAGACAATCATACAATTTAAGCAAGAACCTAGTGAACCGTTCTGGAGGTACTTTGAACGCTTTAAGGACCTCCTTGTCCAATGTCCACATCATGGAATAGAGAAATGGCGACAATGCCAAATTCTCTATGACGGTTTAGACTACTCCACCAAAACCCTCTTAGAAAGTATGTGCCAAGGGGGTTTCTTGCAGAAAGATGAAGATGAGGGATGGGATCTGTATGAAAATTTAGCTGAGAAAACCATCCAATGGGAATCTGCGAGTGAGACCCATAAGAATCCTAACTCCATCTCTTCAAAAGGAGGTCTCCACTCCATAGAATCGCTCATCGCTAATGAGGCTAAGTTAGCTAATTTAGCTAGAAGACTGGAAGCTCTAGAGACGAAATAACCAAGTCCAGTCAATCAAGTCAGCCCGAACCAATTTTCACCCCCGGGCTGCACTTACTGTCAAGCCATGAACCATGTATTCGAGGAATGCCCAGTGTTTCAGGCTCAGCAATCCTATCACGAACCGATGAATGCGGCTTTTTCAAGGCCGAACAACAATCCTTACGCACCAACGTACAATCCCGGCTGGAGAAATCACCCTAATTTCTCATGGAGCCAGAACAATAATGACCATTCACGATTCAATCATGCTAACCACTTCCATCATGGTAACAATTCTTCCAATCATCAACCCAACTTCTCCAATTTCCATAATAATTCTCCCAACCATCCACCAAGCTTTCCAAATTATCAACAGAACTTTCCTAACCAAGCTCCACAATCTTCCTTCCAGAATCCTCAATTGGAAAGAAGAATGATTGACTTTGAGAGAAACATGGAGAGATATATGAAAAACCAAGACTCTCTCATGCAAACCATTCAGAGGCTAGAAGTTCAAATGAGTCAACTGGCCAACCCACAAAATGAGAGACAAAAGGGTACCCTGCCTAGTCAGCCAATCACCAATCCGAGGAACTCCCAGCAAGCTCATCTGGCTGAGGATCCTTCATTCAATCAATGTAATGCTGTGCATACATTGAGGTCAGGAAAGAAATTTGATAATCAAGTGTCAACACCCACCAATCCTATTCAGCACAACCACAATCAAGCTTCCACCTCATCCAATCCAATTTCTTCCAATTCGGACGAGTCTGAAAAAGACAAGTCAGCCAGCCAGGTGCACCAGCCTATAGTACCATTTCCGAATAGGCTGAAAAACAACAAGCAAAACCCGCACATGGACAAGATAATCGAGATGTTTAACCAAGTGAAGATAAATGTGCCACTTCTTGATGCCATCCAACAAGTTCCTTCCTATGCTAAGTTTCTTAAGGACATGTGCACCAAGAAGAGAAAGACTAATGTTCCTAAGAAAGTCTTCCTAGCCACTAATATTAGTGAGCTATTTTCGGGTCCTATCCCTGTCAAGTACAAAGATCCAGGTAGCCCTACCATTGCCTGCACAATAGGACAAGCCGAGATTAGTCGGGCACTTCTTGACTTGGGAGCAAGTATCAACTTGCTTCCATTCTCTGTTTATCAACAACTCGGGTTGGGTGACCTTAGTCCAACTCGAGTCACCATCCAACTGGCTGACCGTTCTGTTAAAGTTCCAAAAGGAGAAATTAACGATGTCCTGATTCGGGTAGGAGAGTTCATATACCCTGTCGATTTCATAGTTTTGGAGACACAACCTGTGTCCAACTCCAATCGTAGGGCTCAAACTCCGGTCATCCTAGGTCGACCATTCCTGGCCACTGCTATTGCCATCATCAATTGCAGGAATGGGTCTATGAGGTTAACCTTTGGAGACATGACTAGAGAAGTCAATGTCTTCCATCTAGGAAAACAACCCCGTGACATCGAGGACCAAACTTTTGAAGTAAACCAAATTGAGAACTTGACAAGTGAACACGGGGAAGAATTGGATTCAGAAATGGAGATTGACTTCGAGTTAGAGTCTGATGACTTTAATCTCGATCAGGTGGTAGATTCTGTCGTGAATTGGGCTTCAAACCCAATTTTACCTACAATGGAGCCAACAAATTTGACTAGTCCTTCTAGTGAGCCTGCCTCTTCCTTAGAATTGAAAGCCCTTCCTGCGTATCTCAAGTACGCCTATCTAGGCGAACAAGAGACCTTTCCCGTCATCATTGCTTCTCATTTAAATGACGGGGAAGAAAAAGATTTGAAAGATATTCTAAGGAAACATAAGGAAGCCATCGGGTGGACTATGACTGATATTAAGGGATTAAGTCCAACCATCGTTCAACACCGCATCCATCTTAATGAAGACGCCACACCCAAGAGAGACCCGCAGCATAGGTTAAACCCTATTATGCAAGAGGCTGTTCATGCTGAAATCATAAAACTCTTAGACAATGGGATAATTTATCCCATTTCGGATAGCAATGGGTCAGTCCTGTCCACGCGGTCCCAAAGAAATCTGGTTTCACCGTAGTGGAAAACGAGAACAAAGAGTTGGTTCAAACTCGACTTCCCACGAAGATTCGAGTTTGCATTGACTATAGGAAACTGAATGCTGCAACTCGTAAGGACCACTTTCCACTTCCCTTCATTGATCAGATGCTTGAACGTTTAGCGGGTCATGAGTACTACTGCTTCTTGGACGGTTACTCGGGCTATAACCAGATCCCTATCGCTCCTGAGGACCAAGAAAAGACCACGTTTACCTGTCCATTTGGGACATTTGCTTATCGTCGAATGCCATTCGGCCTATGCAATGCCCCAGCAACGTTTCAACGTTGCATGTTGAGTCTTTTCTCTGACATGGTAGAGCGCTTCTTAGAAATCTTCATGGATGATTTCTCCATCTACGGAGATTCATTCACTCAATGTCTCCACCATCTTGAACTCGTCCTCCAACGTTGTGCTGAAAAACATTTGACACTAAACTGGGAGAAATGCCACTTCATGGTGAAACATGGAATTGTCTTGGGTCATGAAATATCCAAGAAAGGAATAGAAGTGGATAGAGCCAAAATCGAGGTTATTGCTAAGCTTCCCATGCCCAAATGCGTTAAGGACATTAGATCCTTCCTAGGACACGCTGGTTTCTACCGTAGATTTATCAAGGATTTTAGCAAAATTGCTAGGCCCTTGACTAATCTGTTAGCTAAGAATGTGTCCTTCACTTTCGATGCTGACTGCATCACTTCTTGGGAGAAGCTTAAGAGAGAGCTGATTTCTGCACCAATCATATCTGCACCGGATTGGTCTAAGCCATTTGAGATTATGTGCGATGCTTCTGATTTTGCCATAGGCGCTGTCCTAGGACAACGTATTGATAACAAGCAGCATGTGATCTACTACTCTAATAGGACTCTCAATGACGCTCAACTGAACTACACTACGACCGAGAAGGAATTCTTGGCAGTAGTGTTTGCCTTAGAGAAGTTTTGTCCCTACCTACTAGGGTCCAAAACTGCCATCTTCACCGATCATTCTGCACTTAGGTATCTCATGATGAAGAAGGATGCCAAGGCCCGACTCATTCGTTGGATCCTCCTTCTTCAAGAATTTGATCTCGAAATTCGAGACAAGAAAGGTGTAAAAAATGTCGTTGCTGACCATCTCTCACGGATTCCCAATTCTCCATGCAACGAATTACCCATCAATGAGGATTTTCCTGATGAACATCTCTTAGCTATCTCTAGGGAACCTTGGTTTGCTGATATAGTGAATTACTTAGTCACAAACCAAACTCCATCTCATTGGTCCAGAAATGAAGTTTACCGGTTCTTATCCCAAGTCCGGTATTTCTTTTGGGAGGAACCGTATCTTTTCAAGTACTGTTCCGACCAAATTATTAGGAGATGCATTCCCGATGAGGAGGTTAGGAGTGTTCTGTCCTTCTGTCACGAACTTGCATGCGGTGGACACTTTGGTCCCCGCAAGACTGCTGAAAAGGTGCTACAAAGCGGGTTTTATTGACCCACTCTGTTCAAGGATGCCTATGATTATTGCAAGACGTGCCCTAGATGCAAATGGTAGGTAGGATCTCACATCGAAATATGATGCCCCTCAACCCAATTCTAGAAATAGAACTCTTTGATGTTTGGGGCATCGACTTTGTGGGTCCATTTCCTAACTCATTTGGGAACCAATACATATTGGTTGCTGTGGACTACGTGTCCAAGTGGGTAGAAGCCATTCCTTGTAAAACTAATGATAACAAAGTTGTCATAAAGTTTTTGAGAGAGAACATTTTTCCCGCTTCGGAACCCCTCGTGCTATCATCAGTGATAATGGCACCCACTTTTGCAATAGATCTTTTGAAGCCCTTATGCGAAAGTATGCCATAACTCATAAGTTGTCCACACCATATCATCCTCAAACCAGTGGGCAAGTTGAGGTTTCAAATAGACAAGTCAAACTTATATTGGAGAAAACTGTGAACCAAAACCGGAAAGATTGGTCCTTAAAACTTGTAGATGCTCTATGGGCCTACAGGACCGCTTTCAAGACGATTTTAGGAATGTCTCCCTATAGGTTAGTCTATGGCAAACCTTGTCACTTGCCTGTTGAGTTAGAGCACCGAGCCTTATGGGCAATCAAGCAGTTGAATTTCGATTTGATTAAGGCCGGTGACCTTCGGAAATTACAAATTTCTGAATTGGAGGAATTGAGAAATGAGGCCTATGAAAATGCTAGGATCACTAAAAATAGAGTGAAGATTTTCCATGACAAGCACATCATAAGAAAAACCTTTGTCCCTGGTCAAAAAGTCTTACTCTACAATTCTAGGCTTCATCTTTTTCCAGGAAATTGAAATCACGATGGACTGGGCCATTCGTTGTAAAGACCGTGTTTCCACACGGTGCAGTTGAGATCAGTGACCCCAAGAATGGAAATGACTTTAAGGTAAATGGTCAACGCCTTAAACCTTTCTTGGAATCGATGCCGGTAGATGAAACGGTAATGGGTCTTTTTGACCCAGTGTATCGGTAACTTTCCTCCTTTCCATTTTATTTCATGCACTTATACATTTCTTTCATTCATTGGGGACAATGCATGAGATAAGTGTGGGGGAGGGTTCTAACATGACTGATAATAATAAAAAAAAAATTGAAAAAGGTAGACAATATTTTGATATATTTTTTGTAAGAATTTAAGTCAATTTTAAGGAATAGGAGAATCATAATTAGGATTTCTTACACTTGGTTGAAATAAAATAACTTGTTTGATTTTAGAGTCAGGAAGAAATTTGGGAAAGTAATTTAGTCTTGATATTTACCTCGATGACATATGCACACAAAATACACTTACACACTTAGGGTTTGAAAACAGAGACTCTTGTGCCTCATAAAAAAAAAAAGCAAGTCTAATTATTGAATAGCTAGGTGCTTTGGCCTAAGCAAGCCTTAGTATTTATGCAAAAGATAATTAGACAAGTTTGAAAAAAAAAAAAGTATTCCCTGATTAAGCTGGGTATTTATGCCTCATGAAGCATAAATATTCACGCCTAAAAGGGGTACCTCATATAAATAATGTGTATCCTCTGATTAAGCTGGGTATTTATGCCTCATGAAGCATAAGTATTCACGCCTAAAAGGGTTACATAGTATAAATAAAAACCTTGGTTTCGTGGCCTTATCTGCTCGGGTGTTTAGGTCCTTAGGGGTGTTTTCTCACCTGGTGCCCTAAAACCGTCCGGTTTGGGTGTCACCGACTGAAAGCTCGTTACAAGGGCAGATTAGAAAGCCTAATGAAATTGAGGAATAAAAGTTCACAAAAATAAATAAATAAATAAATATGAGGCATAGGAGCTAATGTTGAAGAACCCTTATAAACTTCACAGCCACGATGGTGCATACGAATCAGGGTAAATTAATAGACTAGATGAGAAGTACAGATTGACTCCTTACTTTAATTGATGACATGTTTTTGAATGGAGACTAAGTTTAGGAATGAAAAATTTGATATTCCTATAACTTATAGATTACTTAAGATCTCACAAATATACTTCAAATATTTTCTCCTTCAAAATATATAAAAAAAAAAGCTTTTCAAAAATACTAACATTTTCTCTTCCTTTTTGGATTTAGTGGGTGTAATCCGCTGAAAACCCTCACGAGACAAAACTCGTCCTCTAGGGGTGACCTAGAGGTTCAACGGCTTGTTGCACATGCTCAGTGCAATCGAGTGACCTGCGAAAGTGGTCTAATAATTGATTCAAGTTAGTCTAATGTTTTGCTCGAGGGCGAGCAAAAGATAAGCGTGGGGGTGTGATTTGTCACATACATTGCATTTATATTGTCACGTTGCCACACTTGTTTGCTAATAAATGATATTAATAAGTGTCTTTTTTCTTTGCTAAATGTAGGCCCAAATGCTCAAGGAAATAAATGAGGAACAAGCCCAAAAGCCCACTTTATTCTGAATTAATTCAGAATAAATTCGAAGTGAAGAAGTCTAGGCTATATCTTGGCATATCAAGGGGTGAGAAAAATCCTCCTTGAATCGAGGAATCAAAGCTAAAAAATCAAAAGCTGATTCAGTCAGTGGTTGAAGCAGCAACAAGAAAATCAGCAGGATATGCGAGAAGCCCTTCATACCAGGAAGCTCCCTCCTCTTGGTGTGGCCACCTGGCCACACCAGGGCCGCAGAAACGCGGCCCAAGCCGCGTTTCTGCGGCCAACTGATTTCAGTTGGGGGAGCGTTTGCTCCCCCAACGTTCCCGGGATCCTGATTCATGGGTTTTTGGCTATAAATACCTCTTTCAGCAGAGAAAAAGGTAGCGAAGACTAGGATTAAATTTTGCTTTTATTTTCTTAGGATCTAGGTTCATTGTTAGCTAGAAAGAAAGTTGTAATCTTGCTTTTTAAGTTTTAGTCCAGTTTCAAAAACTTGTGAGAGAGAGGACTGAGAGCTTGTACTTGAAGTTTGAAGTGACATCAATACAAAAGTCGGGCCTATTTCTCTTCCACTTGCAGTACGGTATGCTTTATATTTTGTCGTTGTTTTCTTCGCTTTCTATGAGTAACTAAACACTTTTTCTGGGCTAGCTATCGACTCTCTTTTGCTTTCTTCTCTTCTGCTTTTAAAAGAAAACGTCCCGATGACTCATATGCATGCCTCCCTTAAAAGCCTTTCTTTTTGAAAGTGTTCTTGAAGGAACATGAGGATGGGTATGGATAGTTGAATTCACCATTCTTTCTTGAACTTCTTGTGGATCGTTTTTAATTCATTCTTGCTTCTTCGCGCTTTATGTTTTAATATCCGATTCCAACTCTTTCTTGAAGAAAAAGGACTTAAACCTTCTGCATCTTATGTGCTTTACTTAAACCTTTCTAAAGAACAAGCAACTTTAAGTTTTGCAAATGATAACTTGAGGGACTTAATACTTTAAGAGAAGAATGACAATTGAGTAGGAAGATAGTAAGCCCAGATTTGATTTCATATTATAAACCAACATCACAACTCATCAAGCTTTTTTACAAATCACCTTCTCCAAATCCTTTTCCGAAAGTTGAGATTTCTCTTTTTCATCTCTTTCCGTACATTCTCTTTTTCCTAAAAAACGAACACAAATTCCTTGTTTTTAAAACGACTCATCGAAAAGCTTCCATCGCATCCCTCCTTGTGGACACGACCCGTTAGCCACAAGCTACACGGTACATTCTTAAACTTATTGGTTGTTTTCTTTATTTTAGCAATCACCGGGACCACGATCTAGATGCCTGGTGGTGAACCAGGTCATACCGTCAGGTACTACAGTAACAGTAACAGTATGGGATATCAGTCATCCCCGGGAACCCTGCATGGAACCCTATCTCGGCTGTGCAACATGTATTCGAGGTCCACCTAAAATACAGACGTTGTCTCCTCCATCAAATTTTCCAATCTCAGTATAAGTTGTCCATTTATATTATTATTTAATTTAGTTAAAACAATCAATGTTCATGTTACTTAGAATACTGGAATGATACAGTGACAATAACAGTACAGTACATCAATAAACAGTGTTATATACACGGTGCACAGTAACAGGAGCAATAAAATGTATCAGTAACCGTGTATACGATGAACAATAAGACTGCACATAGTGTTAAGGTTTAACAATACTTTCCCAGTGATTTTTATAACATGTAAATAATACAATAACATGTCTAGACACTGATCAGACAGTCTCCTTTAGAACCGATCAGCATCTCATCTACTCATACTAGATATAACAATGAAGAATCTATCAAGTCAAAATCTTGATACAGTCATCGTGAACATTAAATACTAGATCTGTGTCAGGATATTCAATATTGTAAACCGCCAGTCCAATAAACAATAAATCGGTTCTTTCATCATTACTAATCTACTCTAATCCTCTAGGTCACCAATAACTGAGATCAACAATAACTGCTATCAACTCTGAATGTATATTATCACCAATATCAATGAAGTTACTCTCACAATAACTCTATCTATATAATCGAATAACTGAAATAGTCAAGAACCAATCATGAAGTAATATATATCCCCGAGATCAACTAAGTCAACAGATACCGAAATCATATCTAAATAGTGAAACATCCTCAAGCGACATGAAACCCAAAATGGTCTTATATCTAATACTCAATATCAATAAAATATTAACAATACTGAATGACATGATCAGTAAATAAATCCCAAATAATCATAGCTATAAATCCAGCAACGTCAATCCCATCTAAATGTTGATCAAGATCCGATAAGTAGAACATAAATCTCAAAATAACTTCAACTCTGAATAAGTCTATGTATCGATCCAAGCATCAAGAATTTTATTTCTAATAAAGTAACATCATAACTAATCCGTCCTCTATATCCAAATGAATGCTCATCTAAATTATATCCAAATATATGAATATCTAGTTAGATAAGTACTCCACATAAAATATGAATCTTTTAACTTCAATCACAAACCAATCAACCTTAAGATCAATCAATTTATATTCTAAGATTTATCACAACTAGGTCAATTACAAGATCAAGTTCGGTCTAAGGTATACCACATCTAATCATAAATCAATAGTGGTAACCAACCATCACATGAAATGATGTAAGTTCAAAATCTCAATACTAAGATCCAAAGTCCATATACATCTGATGTTCAAATATGAACTCAGCCAGCCAATCAATAGATTGAAATGAGGCACTGTCTAAAATGTACCACAACTAGTCTTGAATCAAAGTGGTAATCCTCTACACATGAAATGATACTGATAAATGCTCATATCAACTAAAAAAATAATGTGAGCACTCACTGATATCTCATGAAGTGATACTGGTAGTCATGCTAGTAAAATATCTCAGACAGTCACATGAAATGACACAAATATCATATATATATATATATATATATATATATATATATATATATATATATATATATATATATATATATATATATATATATATATATATATATATATATATATACTGACAATAATAAATAAGGAATACAAGAGCAAACACTCATATGAAATGATGCGGTTTTGAATCCGAATAGCCATCTGGTTTTCACTGCACGAACCGGTACTAACCCCTGAATCATCACATGAGACGGTCTTTGAATCTCCAGTGTGGGTCCATAACGGGCACAAGTCCGAATCTCCTATAACGGGTCTGAAATGCTGCAACACGCAACTGAATACTCATGAACTCACACACACACAACTACATACATATATACGAGTACACACACATACACATATTATATATATGTACCTGATTGAGTTTAGACCTGCACACAGAAAATACAGAATTTCAGAAATACAAAACAGAAGTGCAAGTACTCAGTACTACTGCTATAGCAAAGTGGCGATGCGGGTCGTGATCCACAAGGAGGGACTAGCGATGGAAGCATTTTGTAAGTTTTTTTTGTAAGTTACTTAAAATGATTAAAGTTCTTCCTTGTTCTTTAAGAGAAAAAAATAAGTTATGTTAAATTGTGAAAGTGATAGGTTGGAGTAGATGTTGAAAATAGAAAATGAATTTATAAGAAATTAAAAAGAGTGAATAAAAGAGTTGGGAGATGATAGTGATCTAAACTGAAAGATTACAAGAAAGAGAACATAAAAGAAATACTTACCTTCTTTGGTTGATGACTTACCTTGGATCGTTGGCACGTTTTCCTTACTTCTGGGGTGATCAACACATAATCCATAAGATCGAGCTCAATCCCCATTCGCATTACATCATCAAGACGAATAAGAATAAAATGATACAAGATATTAAGGAGAAGATCATCATCATGAAATATCGATGGCAAATACACAACAAGATTATACCGATTCTACTAGATTCACTTAGATACTCATCAAAAACTAAAACATAAAGTGAAAGAAAATAAGAATAAAGAAGAAAAAGTAACTTTCGATTCAATTAAATAACAATAAAATAAAAGATGAATACTTACACCGGTGTCACTCTCCATACTAGCACCTTTCTCATTCCTCCATAAAATTCTTCTCCCCTCTCAGTTACATAAAGAAAATAAAAATTTACATTAAAAGAGAAAGAAAAATCTAGGTTAAACCTATACAAGAATCTATTCTACTCTCTACTTGATCGTTCTCTGTAAACTGAGAATTTGCAGATATTTATAGCAAATACAGAACGGAGGAGAGCGCCTAAAGATAAGGGGAGAAAACGCTCCCCCAAATCTCACCCTTTTTCCCTTTTCCAATTGGATTTTCTGTTTGAGCTTCTGATTTCGATGATATCCCGTTGATCTTCAGTTAATTGATTTGATTCACCAAAATTTGAATTTAAACAACTAGATTTGAGATCATTCTCCTCTAACCAAATAGATCTATATAAATCTAACTTTAACTGGTATTTATTTGATTTTATCCTCTTTCTCCCTATGATTATCTTCTACAAAATAGGCATTTAAGATGAGAAAATTAGCAGATTTATTATAGATAAATATAGAAGTGTAATGAAAAGAATGCAAAATACGTGTGCGATCACACCCCTCACATCTATTTTTTGCTTGTCCTCGAGCAAAATAACAAAACTAAACCTAAAAAGTTATTAGATCACTTTTGCAAGTCACGTAATTGCATTGAGCATGTGCAACAAGCCATTAAACCTCTAGGTTACTCCTAGAGGACGAGTTTTATCTCGTGAGAATTTTCAGTGGATTACCCCACAAAATCCATAAATAAAGAGAAACAAAGTGTTAGTATTTTTGAAAAGCATTTTGAAAACAAAAGAAAATATTTGAAGTATTATTGTAAGAGTTGAAGTAATCTATAAGTTATAAGAAAACTAAAATTTTCATTCCTAAACTTAGTATCTATTAAAAACTTGTTATCAATGAAGATAAGGAGTCAAACTGTATTTATCATCTAGTCTATTACTTTATCTTAAGTCATATGTACCTTTGTGACCATGAAATTTTGACTAAGCGTTCTTTCACTCTAACTCTTATACCTTATTTTATTTATTTTTTTATATTTTTGGTGCTATTATTCCTTAGTTCTATTAGGCTTTCTAATCTGCCCATGTAATCAGCCTTTAATCAATGACTCCCAAACAGGATGATCTTAGGGCACCGGGTGAGAAAACACCCCAAGGACTTAAGGAGTCGATCAAATAAGGCCACAAAACTAAGGATTTTAATATATGAACCACTTTTAGGCGTGAATACTCATGCTTTATGAGGCACAAATACCCAACTTAATCAGAGGATTTTTGATTTAAGTATATATATATTTCTTTTCTTTTTTCTTTTTTTTTTAACATAAGGTATAAGAATCTTTGTTTTTGAACCCTAAGTGTGTAAGTGTTATAAAGTTGCATATTTCTGTTGGCCCAAAGGCCTATCACTCTAGTTTTGATGATGATTAACTCATGTAGTTATGGTACTAATGATCTTGTATTTATTTAGTCTCAGATTTGTGATCAAGATCTTAGTAGATATTTAGCTTCATCAAAGGATTTAAAGTCGTGTTTTGGAGCTAGCACGTGTTGATTCAAGAGCTTGTGCATCAAGACCACATCAAGTACTCAAGAGGAGTCTAGCTCATTGGATCATGGGGACCAAGTCAAGAAGGAGAAGAAGACTTTCAAGTAAAGACCTTTAAGAGAAGACTTGTGTCAAGGTTTGTTTTTAGTAAGATTTTTTTTTAGATAAAATATAAAGGATAGATTAGTTGGTGGATTGCTCAAGTACATATACACACACACACTCAAGATTTATATGTGTTTTCATAAAAGACTTTTAGGTCTAGAAAAATACCTGTTTGGTTTTTGGATGTAAAAGTATACATGTGTTTTTATCAAAAACCATTTTCGTGCTTATTGTCTAAAATATAGATATTTCAACATATATGTGTAGTGGATCATATCCAGACACACTAAGCTTCAAAAGTGTTTAAAATATCTTATTTTTGTATTTGGAGGAGTTTTGAAAAAATCGGTTTTCAATTTGAAAAAATCAATTTGGAAAAATACGGTTTTTATTTTAAGCCAAAATTTCCATATTACAAAAATAGTTCAAAATGTCTGTAACATATTTTGATTTTACTCAAACATGTTTGTATATTAAAGTATAATACTGAACTTATTTTTGAAGATTTTTAGAGAATTTATGGGATTTTATTGAAGGAAAAATTACAAGTTTCAAATCCCTATAATTGCTGTTTTTGTCCTTCTGCCGGTCGACCGAGCCAAAGTTCGGTCGATCGGGCGGTCGACTGACGTGCACAAATCGTGCACGGCCAGGGCCGGTCGACCGCACGGTCGACCGCCAGAGAGTGTCTGCTCTCTGAAAATGGCCCGGTCGACCGGGCGGTCGACCGCTAGGCCATTGCCCTGAAGGCGATCGACCGGCCGGTTGACCGTCGAAAAATTGACCGTTGGCGGTCGACCGACAGCAGCGTCAGGTTCTGATTTGGACCCCAACAGCTAGTTTTTGTTAGCCTATAAATTGGGGCTTCCTTGGGCTATTTTACACAAGATTTGAAGAGAGTTTTTGGGCTAGTTTTTCCTACCTATATCAGTGGTTTTATCCACAAGTTTAAAGTAAATATTTCCAAATCTAAAGGAGAGTTTTATCAAGAGTTTTTCAAAAGTGATTTCTTGAGCTTTTCTCCACCAAATCAATCCATGTTTTTCTCATACACACTTGAGCTATCCATTGCTATATCTATCTTATAGGGATCTTTGTTGTGAGAGGATTTTAGGTGATCAAGGTGTTGTGATCACCAAAGTGTTCTTCTTTGTATTTGAGGAGGCGGACTTGCGGGTTCACGCTGTTTCGAGTTCTAGTGAGAGCTCGGTGTAGAGGTGCGGCCTCGACAAGCTTGCGTGTTTGCATGTGTTTGTTCTTGCAGGAACAAGAGAGGGACTAGAGAGTCTAAAGGAGTTTTAGTGTGAACTCGCTTGTAGGTGTTGTGGCACCGAGTGATCTGGTGGGATCATTTTTAGTGGAAATCCTTCATAGTGTTGAAGGCGGGGACGTAGAGAATGGGTGCTCGAAGCTCAAAATAAATCTCCCGTATTTGCGATTGCTCTCTCTCTCTATCTCTCACTTGTATTTATATCTTGCATGCTTATATTGCTTTCATCTTTATATGCATGATACATAGTTGTGTGCTTAAATTGATATATTCTTGGGGATTATTTGCTCACACTTGTATTCAACCAAGAGAGCTAAAGCGGCACCTCAACTCTTATCTAGAGAAATCTTGAGGAGTTAGTCCAGAGCCCTTCACGGGGAATCTGATTACACTCTTGTGTTATACTTGGTGTGTTGTGCATAAGATTTTTTAGTTTGCATAAAAAGTTTTAATTCCGATTTATTCACCATTAGATTAGCTTCACCTATTTACCCCCCCTCTAGGTGATTTCAATTGGTATCAGAGCCAAGTGCTCTTGATTTGGGTCTAACAACCTAGGGTTAAAGATCCTTATTTTTGGCTAATCACAATATTTGTACACACACATGGATTTCATGTCACCTCCCACCTTTGACATTCTTAACATCCAAACTTGGAAGGTTAAGATGTCTTTGTACCTCAAAGCCCTAGGTATTCATGTTTATTTTGAACTATTAAAGAGTCTTATTGTTTAAATGGTAAAAATCTAGTGGCTAATACAAAAACCATCCATGCATTAAACAGTACCCTAAATGATGAATATTTATCTAGGGTTGCTAATTTTGATTCGGCTTTTGTAGTTTGGAACACTATAGTCTCCCCTGGCGAACAAAAGCAATACTATGCGGGGAGCGACTCGGATGATGGAAGTGAAGCTTCCAACTTGTGCTACATGGTCCAAGGGGATAACCCCCTTGAGGTAAACTCCAAATCCGAGTTAGAAGAGGATGTTGATATGTCTTATAATGAGCTTGAATCATTTTGTCAACAACTTTTTGAAAAATATGACATGCTTAAAAAGGATAAAAAGAAAGTGAAAAATAAATATGATTCCATTTTGGTAGAAAAAGATCCTTTTCAAAACAAACTTGCATGTGTTTCTAAAGAAAACAAATTTTTGAAAAATGAGAATATTTCCTTATTTTCTAAATTAAATGATCTTTGTGAAGGAAATAATTCTTTAAAAAATAAAATTAGTTTAGTGGAAAAACAAAAAGAGATTGCTTTGGAAGAAAATAACACTTTGAAAAGAAAAATTATTTCAAAAGAAAAAGAAAATATTTCTAAAAAGAAAAAGAGTGTTGATTCTCATTCTCACCATGCTTTTCATGCTACCATTGATGAAAATGAGATTAAATTTTTAAAAAATAGAGTTGATTATTTAAACTCAACTTTGAGCAATTGTGTATTTAACCACAATAAATTGGAATCCTTGTTTCAAGAGAAACAAGCTCCACATGTTCATGCACATCACCCACAACATGCATATGCACACTTTACACGTCATGATCATACTCATTCTCATGTGCATACTAGAGTGTACAAGTGTACACATTGCGGCCGCAAAGGCCATTTAGTAAAATTCTGTTATGATAGAGTAAATTCTTTAAATTTTGCTAATAAAAATATTTGGGTTCCGAGTAAGACTAATCCCCGTGGACCCAAAAGAAAATGGGTACCAAAGTCCCCACCTCTTTATTTGATGTAGGTGTAGGCTCTCACATGACTTGAGAGAGTTGGTGCCTTGGTGGTGGATGCATGGGCTTGATGGATACTACAAAATTGATGCACCGCTATCAAGGAAGTTTAGTGGGAAAATCACCATGTTTTGGAGACTTAGAGTATAGTTCTTTGGTTTGGTAACTATCTCTAAACTCCTATTATATTTACATGCTTTTATATTATGATGATTTTTTATAATTTTTTAGCATGTTCATGTTTTGTGCTTCATGTGGTAAATACTTGTTTAGATGTAGTTTTGTCAAAACTTGTGTATATACTTGTACAAATAGTGATCAACATTTGATTCTTATATGTTTGTACTTTATTGCTCAATTGTACTCATTATATGTACATGTATAACATAGTTTTGATGATTCCCTCATTTATACATGTTTTACCTATTTGTGTTTTGCTTCATGTATATGTAATTTTTGTTCAAAACTAATAAATATACACGTATACCCTTGAGTCACTTGCCTTCATGCAAATACCATTATGGACTCTTTTTATGTTTGGGATATGTATGTATATTGTTAGTTTTGATAAATCATACATATACCTTGAAGTTTATTTTTAAATGAAAAATAAATCCTCATGATTTTCGCACGATTGATGTTTTGATTGACTATTTTCATGGATAATGCTATTCACATGATGCTTGGTACACTCACACTTTATATGTTTACTCATGATTTTGTTTCATGATCATATTTTTGAACTTTATAAATTTCGAGTGTCAACTCTTGTGTATTTGCAATATTTCATGAAATACATATGATTTGATTTCATGTTTGAAGGATCTTTAACTAGTTTTTCAAAAGCTACTTTAACTAGTTATTTATTCTTCATTTGGTAGTGTTTTCAATTTACAATTCTTTCAAATCTATTTTTGAAAACTTCTACCCTACAAGGGTGGATGGATGAGCGACAATGCTTTGTATGCTCAAATTAAATATCTTTTATCATGTGCATGAAAAGGGTGAATTTTTATAAGTTATACACTTGATTCTCATCATAATTTCAATTGGTGTCACAATTGATATTTTCTTTGTATATTCATATTTTGTTTTCTATATATGCATGCCTCACATTTCAAGTAATATCAATTTCTATTGGTATTTTCATTTTCATAAATATATATGATTTGATTGTGCCTAATTTATAATATAATGACATGTTTAAAGCACAAATTACATGTTTATGCTAAGCTTGACTTAAATCTTAATTTCAAATGGTATCTCAATTGGTATTTTAATAAGCTTATGCATTATTTTCAATTTGTATTTTGTTGATATCAAAATTTACAATATACTTCAATTGGTATCAATATGTTTTGATTTTCAATTGGGTTTCAATTTCAATTGATATCACAAATGTTTTACCTTTCATTTGATATCAAAATTTACCATGTATTTCTATTGGTATTTCAAATACTTTACCTTCGTTGGTATCAAATTTACAAATGTTTTAATTTCAATTGATATCAAAAATTTTCAATTTCAAATGGTATCAAGATTTGTTTAAGTATTCAAAATTTGTGTTAAAAATATTTTGATATGTATTGCCTATATGCAAGGGAAGCTTAACATCTTTTCTATATATAGATTCATGTTGAGTGTATCTTGTATTGAGAAGCTTGACATCTCTTCTTTATGTGATACACGTGTGTAGGGGGAGCTTCACATCTCTACTTATGCATTACATATTATGCTTTATGTGAGTTAGGGCTTTGTCATCCCTTCTTCATGTAATGCATGTATGCAGGGGAGCTAACTTCACGTCTTCCTCTTCATGAATGTATATCACATATACATATCCTTATTGATGATTTGTTTTCACCCCTTTGTTGATGATTGACAAAAAAGGGAAGAAAGATTTTGAGTTTATATGTGCATATTTGAGTGTTTGCATATATTAAGTTTATGCGTCTTGTGTTTTACAAAATGGGGAGAATGATTTTGAAAGATTTTAGTTTATATATGCATATTTGAGTTTTTGCATATATTGAGTTTATGCATTTTACAAAATGGGAAAATGATTTTGAAAGTTTAAACAAAAAGGGGGAGAAGTTTTTTGAGAAAAAGAACTTTTGATTTATGCATGTTTCTCTCACCTTGTTTATGCATATATATTTATTTAGTTTATGTTCTTCATTGAATATCTTATTGTTTATTGTTATGCATGAGTTAAGGGGGAGCTTCTATGAAGCTTAACTTTAATCCATGCATATATAACTCCATGAGTTTTGTCATCATTAAAAAGGGGGAGATTGTTGGCCCAAAGGCCCATCACCCCATGTAGTTATGATACTAATGATCTTGTGTTTATTTAGTCTCAGATTTGTTATCAAGATCTTAGTAGGTATTTAGCTTCATCAAAGATTTAAAGTCGTGTTTTGGAGCTAGCATATGTTGATTCAAGAGCTTATGCATCAAGACCACATCAAGCACTCAAGAGGAGTCTAACTCATTGGATCATAGTTTGGACCAAATCAAGAAGGAGAAGAAGACTTTCAAGTGAACACCTTCAAGAGAAGACTTGTGTCTAGGTTTATTTTTAGTAAGATTTTATTTTTAGATAAAATATAAAGGATAGATTAGTTGGTGGATTGCTCAAGCACATATACACACACATACACTCAAGATTTATATGTGTTTTCATAAAAGACTTTTAGGTCTAGAAAAATACCGGTTTGGTTTTTGGATGTAAAAGTATACATGTGTTTTTATCAAAACCATTTTAGTGCTTATTGTCAAAAACATAGATATTTTATCATATATGTGTACTGGATCATATCCATACACACTAAGCTTCAAAAGTGTTTAAAATATCTTTTTTTTGTATTTGGAGGAGTTTTGGAAAAATCAATTTTCAATTTGGAAAAATCAATTTGAAAAAAATACGGTTTTTGTTTTAAGCCAAAATTTTCATATTACAAAAATAATTCAAAATGTTTGTAATATATTTTGATTTTTACTCAAACATGTTTGTATATCAAAGTATAATATTGAACTTAATTTTTAGAGAATTTATAGGATTCTATTGAAGGAAAAATTACAAGTTTCAAATCCCTATAAGTGCTGTTTTTGGCCTTCTACTGGCCGGTTGACCGAGCCAGAGGTTGGTCGACCGGGCGGTCGACCGACGTGCACAAAACGTGCACGGCCAGGACCGGTCGACCGCACGGTCGACCGCCAGAGAGTGTCTGCTCTCTGAAAATGGCCCGGTCGACCGGGCGGTCGACCGCTAGGCCATTGCCCTGAAGGCGGTCGACCAGCCGGTCGACGACCTTCCCAAAGGTCGAAAAATCGACCGTTGGGGATCGACCGACAGTAGCGTCAACTGCTGATTTGGACCGCAACGGCTAGTTTTTGTTAGCCTATAAATTGGAGCTTCCTTGGGCTGTTTTACACAAGATTTGAAGAGAGTTTTTGGGCTAATTTTTCCTACCTATATCAGTTATTTTATCCACAAGTTTTAGAGCAAATATTTTCAAATCAAAAGGAGAGTTTTATCAAGAGTTTTCCAAAAGTGATTTCTTGAGCTTTTCTCCATCAAATCAATCCTTATTTTTCTCACACACACTTGAGCTATCCATTGCTATATTTATCCTATAGGGATCTTTGTTGTGAGAGGATTTTAGGTGATTAAGGTGTTGTGATCACCAAAGTGTTCTTCTTTGTATTTGAGGAGGCGGACTTGCGGGTTCATGGTGTTTCGAGTTTTAGTGAGAGCTCGGTGTAGAGGTGGGGCCTCGGCAAGCTTGTGGTGTTTGTTCTTGCGGGAATAAGAGAGGGACTAGAGAGTCCAAAGGAGTTCTAGTGTGAACTCGCTTGTAGGTGTTGCGGCACCGAGTGATCCGATGGGATCGTTTTTAGTGGAAATCCTTCATAGTGTTGAAGGCGGGGACGTAGAGCAAGGGTGCTCGAACCTCGAAATAAATCTTCCGTGTTTGCCATTGCTCTCTCTATCTTTCACATGTATTTTTATCTTGCATGCTTATATTGCTTTAATCTTTATATGCTTGATATATATTTGTGTGCTTAAATTGATATATGCTTGGGGATTGTTTGCTTACACTTGTATTCAACCAAGAGAGCAAAAGCAGCACCTCAACTCTTATTTAGAGGAATCTTGAGGAGTTAGTCCAGAGCCCTTCACGGAGAATCCGGCTACACTCTTGTGTTATACTTGGTGTGTTGTGCATAAGAATTTTTAGTTTGCATAAATAGTTTTAATTCCGATCTATTCACCATTAGATTAGCTAGTCACCTATTCACCCCCTCTAGGTGATTTCAATTTCATCAAGATAAAAATCAAGACTAAATTACTTTTCTAAGTTTTCTTCTTAACTCTAGATATCAAACAAATAATCTTATTTTAACTAATTATAAGAAATCCTAATTATGATTTTCCTATTCCGTAAAATTGACTTAATTTCTTACAAAAGAAATATGTCAAAATATTGTTCCTCTTTTCAAAAGTTTTTAAAGAAAGGAAAATGTTTTTTTTTTTAAATAAAAAGAAAACCTTTGTTATGTTAGAACCCTCCCCCACACCTATCTCATGCATTATCCTCAATGTATGAATGAATGCATAAATGCATGAAAAAGAAGAAAGAGAATAAATATATTACCTTAAGGTGGTGGTTTCGGTGGCGGTCAGACTGGACTAAGCGTTGCTACCTAATCAAGATAATATTGTAGTTTGCGGAACCCACCTTTATTGACCTCTTTTCTATTTATATAATTACAATCCCCAATATGAATAGATCATGAAAGTGTTGGCCCAAAGGTTACAATCCCCGGGTTATGTGTTTTGATGATAACAAATCATGTAAAAGCTATTTGATACTAATGGAAGTTCAAGAATGAATTTCAGGTTGATACAAGTATTGATGGCTCAAGAGTTCTCAAGCATGGGATATTAGGGTCTAGCTCAAATGTTGCTCAAAATCAACTATCAGAGACTCCTGCTTGTAGACTCATATAGTTTGTTTTGTTAAAGAATAGTATATACGTTTGAAGCTCAAATACACACACACAAATTCAATACGTTTTTTTTTAGTTTAACCGATTTTGGATTTCAAGTACATATATAGGGCTTTGGATTTGAACCAGTTTTAGTTCTGCTGATCTGCTTGACACCCTTTTACATTTCTTATTTTAACTTTTTATTCTTATTTTCAAATAATATGATTTAACTTGCATTTTAAAGCTAATTTTAAGATCTAAATTTCTTATTCAATAATCATTTTCAGATTCAAATGTAAAGATGTAAAATATTTGGTTGAACTCTGTTCTTGTTATAAAAACAGTTTACAGTTTATGATTTGACACCTGTCAGTATTTTATTGATAACTTTCTAATCCAAAATGATATTGAGTTGATTCTAGTTGCATTAAAACAAAGACTTAAAGATTTACAAATTATTTCTAAATACCTAATTTTGAATTCAGACATTTGCAGCCTGAAAAATGTGCTCAAAGTTGACCAATCTGTCAGATTGGCAGTAATGGCTAATTTTCTGGGGACTGATTTTTAACATGTTTTTAAAACGTGTTTAAGCTTAAAAAAACGTGATTAGCTGTATTAGAGGTCAATTTCTTTCTTTTTTATTTAGGTAAAATTTTTCTATGTTTACTCTTCCTAAATCTTATATAAAGGGATCATTAGGGTAGAGGTTTTCACAATAACAAATTCAAAGATAAAAAGTTTTGAGTTTTCTTGAGAAAGAGCTTTTGTTTAAGTTTTGGGCTATTATTTTCATAAGTTTTCTGAAAGTTTTTGGTTCTTAAAATCTCTCTTCTGTTTTTATATCACTTACAAAATCTTGAACTTCAATCTTATATATTATTCTCTAGGGTTTTGTAAAGAAGTTTTTTTCAAGAGAGAGTTTGTGGTCTTTTGATCATCCAGTGCTTATTGTAATTATTGCTACGCTACCTCTGGACTAAAGGAGTGCGTTGGGGAGTTATGTACTCCATAGTAGCTGTAATTCCTTTAGTGAAAAGTTCTAGTGGATTGGAAATCCTTCACGGTGGTGAAGGTGGGGACATAGAGCGGTGGCTCGAACCTCGAAACAAATCTCTTTGTTTGTGATTGATTTCTTGTCTCTCTTATCTACTTTATTTTCATTCATCTATTGTTGATCTATACTATTACAATAAGATTGCATTGAGCACCTCAAACTCTTATCTAGAGGAATCATAAGGAAGAAGTTCAGAACCCTTCACAGGGCATACGGCTTCTAATCTTACTTTGAGTGATCGTTTGCATCATATCATTTTTATTTTGTATTAGATTTAGAATTGATTTGCCTTACACCTATTTACCCCCCATCTAGGTGTAATTTTAGAAAGATCCTATTATGAAACTTATTCCCTTTACATGACCAGTCTTGAAAAATTATCACTGAGTCATTATGGTCAATACATATGTCCAATAAAAGAATAAGACTTGGTGGAATAATTGACTTGAGTGATAATTCCGGGAACCATTACTTACTCAGAAAAATCATCTTTGGGTTCGAGAGTCGATTTTGGTTCAAGAGTTGAGTCCAAATCAAAGAATCGTAATTCACATTCTTCTCCCATCAATGGAATGTGACTATCCAAATTTGATGATTCAATTTCTAAATCTATGAGTACAGGAATAAATATTGGCTCCGGAAGTTGGTCCAAATTGGGTAATGATACTGGAATCAACATAGATTCGAAGATGAAAACTAAATCATAAGGTTGGGGATCGAGGTCACATTCATATTCAAGTTCAATCTCATTGAATGAAAAACTTGCCAATTTTTCCAAGGTTTGAAATTAGTTAAGTTCAAATTTGTGTGATGAAATTGAGTCTTGATCAAAGTCTCTAAGACACTAAGATTTTTCATTCCTATCAAAATGACTAGGGCAATTGGGAATGGTCAAATATATGTTAGGTAAAGTTTTTGCATTCCTATCTTTCACTATGTTGATATAACGACTCATTTGTGCTTTTAGCCTATTGATAGATTGAAAAAAAATTATTTTCAGACTGAATCAGTTTTTCCATACTCCTATCTGAGTCCATAGGTTCTTCTTCTTGTTGTGGGATTTGGAACATGGAGTAAGGATCTTGGATTTGGGAGGGCTTCCGTACTTTTCGTAGCCTTAGATATTTCTTCTATTAGTTGATCATGACTAGAATAATAGGCTGAATGTTGAAATGGTGATTGACAATATGACTCGGGAGAGTTGTATCCTAATTGACTTTGTGAAGAGTAGTGATGATTATTCTAGTCTTGTTCATTATATTAGGACTGGGGCATGTATTGATTCGGATAAGACCAATCCGGCACACTTGGTTGGTTAAAGTTATGATATGCCAGGTTGGTAATATCCGAGCCAAAAGAGGTCGGGGGCAATATGGATTACCATTAAAATTGAAAAAATATTGTTATAAGCCATATCACACAAGAAATATAAAAACAATCAAAGAAAAATAAATAAATAAACAAACAAATAAAAAGAAATAAATCTAACCTAAGTTAGGGTAGACCTTAGACTTAGACGACTCCTAACTTGTTAGACTATCCACGAGAGGTATATTGCAGAATCTGAGCAAAGTTAATCAGCCAGGTAGGGGCAAGATCAGTGGGAGGTATTCATGCCTAAGCAGCGGGCCTAATTATGCCAAATCACTGTTCTTCGATGTTTTGCCTCATCAATCTCCAACCTTTGACACCGATTTGGCAAGAGTCAAATTCTAATCAACTTCCCCCTTAGGTCATTCTCCTATTTGAGTCCGAGATGTTCCTAGGGCCAATGTCTGCTCAGTTTTAATTAGATTTGGGTTAGTAAGTGAGGAGATTATTTGTGCGCTAAGGGAGGGTAATGACTTCTCCACCTTATCTTGTTTATAAGACAAGCCCTTAGTTCAGTTTAGTGCAGTGTACAAGTATAAAAAAAATAATACTCAAGCAATATTTCATACAAGAATGAATGTTATACTAAATGCTATTCACACATACCTTGGCTCTAGCACTCTTTAACAGTAAATAGAAAATATAACGAGATAGACATGTGCCTAAATGCAAAGTCTAAATCATTTTTAGCATTTACAATCAACTTTTTTACTGTTGAGTTAGAAATGTATGTACAGTAAGTCAAACAAGGAAAAAAGTAGCTAAGATATTTACACTTTGCTATTCAGCTGATTAGTCTCTAAAATTGCATATTTCATATCACATTTTCACATTCATTTTATAATAAATACTGCTAATAATTGTCTTCTTTTGTGATTCTAGGTCATGGTGTGGAAATGAAGAAGAAGAAGACCCAAAATCACCATTTAATGGGTGATTAAATGCCTATAAAGATAGTCTTAACCTAGGAGGGTGATTATGTCAAAATTAAGGACCCAAAACCTGAAATCAAGACATGCAGCCAATAGGAGACCGACGCGACAACGCGCAGCAGGCGATGCTGCGCGCGCCGTGCCAGTACAGCCGCATAAAAGCGGCTCTGGCCGCGTTTTCACGACCGTACTGGCGCGGCCGCGCCAGTACTTTGGGCCAGGGTTTATCCCCCTGGCCCCCATTCCCCTGGTGCCTATAAATACCCCCCTTGGGGTTTTTCAGGGAGATATACAGAGAGTATTATAGTTTTCTTTTCAAGTTATAGTTTAGGGTAGTTTAGGTTAGATCTTCTTCTTCCTCTTTGTATTTTCCATTTCTTTTAGATCTTGTAATAGGAGAGAGAGAGGTACATGATTGGAAAGTAAGAGTGCTTGTAATAGAAGGTGACAAGGTTGAAAGATTCTCTCTTTACCTCTCTTTATTTTCTTCTCTCTAATTCCTTTTACATGTTAGCTAATTTTCTCTCATAGTAACTAACTACTAACCACTAACTTGCTAACTCTTTACTTGATAATCCACATGAATCAATAGCCTCTACTTGGCCTTGCTCTTGCAAGAGCCATTGATGGCTCATGATGATGGATTCTAACACTCTAACATCCTAACTCTCTAACAAGCTAAAATTACTTTACTCTATGTTACTCTTATTTAGTTTTGATAGTTTAAGTGTAACTTGCACTTATTTTGTTGACTTTGGATGTAATAAGTTATCGCATGGGTCATGCTTTGAAACGCTCTTGAACCAAGGACTAGTGATGGCCAATGATACATGTGAGGCAGCTATCACAAAGAGGTTATCATGGTTAGTGAAGCCATTAGTAGTTAGTATCCATGAGTTTTCTTTCTTTTTCACTTTGTTTTAGAAATACTATTAAAAATCTCAAATATATTCTTTTCTATGTTTCCCACTTCTTTGTATTTCACCGTATTTTCTTTTTATTGTTTATTTTCTTTTCTTTTCTTTTCATTCTTTCAAATATTGAAAAACTTTTAACATACACGTGAACATACCGTGTAAGCTTCTATCGCCTCCCGCCCTTGTGCATTTGACTCATTTTTGCCTCTATGTTTTAACGGAAGTATCGAGGAAGCAAAGCACACACTTTAAATCTTGATTTCAAAACATACACTTTTCGTGCACGGTTGTCTCCCGATCAAATTTTGGCGTCGTTACCGGGGATGAGAACGGTTTGATTTCACATTTTTATTAACTTTTCTTCTTTATTTTTGGTGTGCAGGTTAAAGTTTTAGCATTGCAGAAGTCCACACTTGCTTTTGTGTGGCTGGGTAAATTCTTCTATATTATTATATTCTGCTGCTACTTATTGTTTATATTACTTGTGCACTATAATAATTTTAAGAACTAAAATACGGTAATTAGACTTTTTAAAATGGTTTAGACATTTGCATCTAGGCACATGTCGATTTCAATTCCAATATACTATATTTTGTTCTTGTGTTGTTGTGATCTTGACGGAGGTGCACATAATGCGTTGTATATAGTTTGGATAAACACATGGGTAATTTACTCTCTTTGTGTGTTCATTCTTATCTATATTGCACACTTGCACGAATTGAACTTAATGGCAAAACCCAATACAACATAAGGTGGGGAAGTCATTACCCTCCCTTAACCCAAAAATCACCTCCCCACTCACACTACCCAAGCCTTAATAAAAATTTGCTAGACATTAGCCCCTAGGGACATCTCTAACTCATTTAAGAGATTGACTTAAGGGAAAAATTGTTAGAAATTGACTCCTGTCAAATCGGTGTCTATTGTTACGGATTGAGAGGTGAACCTCGAAGAACAGCGGTTTGGCATAATTAGGCCCGTTGCTCCAGCACGGATACCTTCCACTGATCTTGCCCCTACCTGATCGATTAACTCGTGGTCAGATTCTGACAATGTACCCCCCGTAGACAGTCTAACCAGTTAGGAGTTGTCTAGGTCTAAGTCAACCCTTGCATAGGCTTATTTTCTTTTACTTTTCTTTATTTGTTTGTTTATTTGTTTTTCTCTTTTGTAAATTGTGAAATAAATTTTAACAACAAAATTTTTTCAATCCTAATATGAATCCATATTTCATCCCGACCTCATTTGACTCGGATAACTCTGACCCGGCCATGTACAACACGAACCAACCTTATGTGCCGAATTGGGATTATCCGACTCAATATATGCCCCAGTCCCAATACTATGAACAAGACTGAAATAATCATCACTACTCTTCACCGAGTCAATGGGGATACAACTCCCTTGAGTATTATGGTCAACTACCTTACCAACATCTAGCTTCATATACTCCTTCCCCCGAACAACCATTAGAAGAACCTATTAACTGGGAAAAGAGGATAGAAGCCTTAGAGGAACTCGAGCGACGAATTCAAAATCTAGAGGACTCGAAATCTCATCAAAGTTTTCAAATCCAAGACCCTTACTCCATTTTCTATGTCCCACAACAAGAAGAACATACCGACACAGAATATATGATTCAGCTCCAAAGCAATCCTTTTAATATGATAGAAGGTAGACTTAATCGATTAGAAAACATGTGTAGGAATATGAAAACTCTCCCTACCCAATCTTTGACTATTCCTAATACTTCTAATCATATTGATGAAAACCAAAAATTATGGAATCTTGAGGACTTTGACCAAGATTCAATTTCACCACAAAACCTTGAACTTGACTAATATCAACCCATTGACAAATTAGCAAGTTTTTATTTCAATGAAATTGAACTTGAATATGAATGTGAACCTGACCCATAACTTTGTGATTCAGTTCTAATTTTTAAATCTATGTTGACTTTAGCATCCTTACCCAAGTTGGACCCATTGCCCGAGCCAATATTAATTCTTGTATCCATGGATTTTTGAGATTGAACTATTTCTTTTGGATTGTCACACTTTATCGATGGGAATAGAATATAAAGTTAAATCCTTTGATTTAGATTCAACTCTTGAACCTAAACCGACTCTCGAACCCAACATTTATTTTCCTGAGTTAGTGTTGATTCCCGAACTTTTCATTTCGAAGCCTAAATCATCCATTCCAAAAAATCACATTCTATTGTTGGACCAAGGTATTGACCAGAATGACTCAGTGATGATCTTCCAAGATTGGTTATGTAAAGGGAATAATTTTCATGATAGGATCTTGCATGATCCTATTAAAATTGGAGATTGTAAATATGTAGATAAAAAAGAGGTCAATAAAGGTGGATTCCGTGAGCCACCACAATCTTGATTAGGTAGCAACGTTTGGTGATTGCACACATTTATTACATTATTCTTTACCACATATCCACATTTATCATGTAATAAATCTGCTAAATTTCTTATCTTAAATGTCTATTTTACAGAAGATAATCATGAGGAGAAAGAGGATAAAATCAAATAAATATCAGTTAAATTCAGATTTAACTAGATCTATTTGGTTAGAGGAGGATGATCCCAAATCCAGTTAGTTAAATTCAATTTTTGGTGAATCAAGCAGTTAAAGCTAAAGATCAACGAGGATAACGTCAAATACAGAGTCTAAATCCAAAGGGATAAATGGATAGAGAGAAGATCAATGGATGAGGTGAAGCAATTTTGACTCAGATTCTGGCTGGATACATTTTAGTATTTGAATCATAACTTTCGCTACTAGAACTCAAATCTAATGATTCAAGATGATTCAGAAAGAGGACTTAAAGGGCTACAACTCTTAAGTTGATCATTATTTCTAATTCTATCATTTGATAAGTTATATTTAGCAATCAATATGCCAATAAGTTGCAAATCTGAACTAAATATCCACGTAAAATCAAGTTTGGAGATAAGGGAGAATTCAAATTCAGAAATAACAGTTTCCCTTATCTTTATACTTCTCTACCCTCTGCATTTCTCCTATAAATACTTGCAATCTTAAAGGCAAAAGGAGGGACGACCATGCAAAGATAGACTTTAGACCAGCTTTTCCTTCTTTATAGTGTAGGTTTTTATTTTTCTTTATATGTAATTTTTAGTTTTATTCATGTAATTCAGAATAGATCAGAGTTTCATAGGAGAATGAGAGTAAAGCTTGTACTGAAAGTGACACCGGTGTAAGTTGTCTTCTTTTCTCTTATTGTTACAAGATTGAATCTACAGTTGCATTTGTAAGTTCTTCTTTATTTTTTGTGTTCTTCTTCTTTCTTTCTACTTTTCTTCTTTTGGTGACAATTGCTATCTAAGTGAGTCTTATAGCATCGAAAGAGCCTTGCCCTTGCGAGTGCCACCGATAGCTCATGACGATGGATTTTTAGTCTCATTCTGTATCACTTCATACTTGCATTGTCCTGATGATATAATGTGGAAGAGATGGGAATCAACTCTTATGGGTTATGCGCTGATCGCCTCACTTCAAGGTAACATCGTCGTCACAGATTCAAGGTAAGTGTTTGGCCAAAAGAAGTAAGTAATTTTTAGTTTCTTTTCTTTTTCTTTAGTTTAGAACACCACAATCCACCACTTCTTTTATCACTCTTTTTCAATTTCATTTGTACATATCACTTCTATTTTCTCCACCTTCTCTATCTATCACCTTCTTCCCAACTTAACCTTAACTCTATTTTTCTCTTTTTCTTTACAAGAACTAAAAGAAGATCTTTAACCATTCTTTGTAACCTAAAAGAGAACTTGCTAAAAAAGCTTCCATCGCTAGTCCCTCCTTGTGGATCACGACCTGCATAGCCACTTGCTATAGCGGTAGAATTGAAAACTTGCACATTTCATTCTTAAGTTTTGAAATTCTGTATTCTTGTGTGCAGGTTCTAACACAGTCACTTGGCCCAATCAGACAACCACTGGAGCCACCATCATGAGGTAATTTTTCTTCCCTTTTCATTTGTTTCATGTATATACACATTCATGATGCATTGAGGACAATGCATGAGATAAGTGTGGAGGAGGATTTACTAACATAGTTAGTTTTACATTTTCTTTCTTTTACACTTCTTTCTAGAAACTTTTTAAAATTTTCTTTTATATAAAAACTCTTTTCTTCTTTTTACAAAACTTTTTGATATAAGGGAAATAGTTTTCATTTATTTTTAAGAAAATTAAGATTATCTTAAGAATTAGGAAGACCTAAAATTATGAAATTTTAAACCGAGTCAAAATAATAGATCTTATTTAAATTTTAGGATAAGAAAGTAAGATTGGAAAGATAATTTGATTATGAATTTTTTGCCTTAGATTTATGCACTTCACACTTACACAAATATTGGGATTGAAACAAAGACTAAAAATTTCATAAAAAATTTATATATATAAAATGATGATAAAACCACTTATTGAAGTTGGGAAGTTATGCCTTAGGAAGAATGATTATTCAGACCTAAAATGGTGGATGTTTGGACACATATATTGCATAAATATTATTACATTCCTACATCTATTCTATAATAAATCATTACAAACTCACTTATCTTAATGTCTAATCCTTGCAGGATGATAAAGAGAAGGTAAACATGGATCCTATCCAAACAAACCCAAAAGTTCAAATCAAACAGAGATCGATTCAAATTCAGAGAATCTTTAGTCTATCTTATCTGAGGATTGAATTTACCAGATAAGATAATACTATAAAAATTCAAAAGAAAAATAAACTTTTTGAAGACCCTATTGGGTTTGCTGAGGATAAAAGGATGGAGAGAAGATAACGGATGAGATGAAGCAATTTAGATTCGAATTCAGACTGGATACAGTTTAGCATTTTAATCATAACATTTGATACCGAATCTCAAATCTAATGATTCAAGATGATCCAGAAAGAAGATTTAAAGGGCTACAACTCTTATGTTGATCACTGTTTCAAATTCTGTCATCTATTAAGCAATATTCAGCAATCAACACACCATCAATGTGCAGATCAGAATTTTGGATAAATCAAGTTTGGAGATAAGGGGAAGATTGAAATTCAAAAATAGCCAACTCTTCCTATCTCCCTACATTCTCCCTTATCATTATTTTCCTATAAATACCTATATTCATTGAGAGAGAGAGAGAGAGAGAGAGAGAGAGGAGACCAGAGGGTTGAGAAGCTAGAAAAAGAAAGTTTTGAGCATTGTAATGCGAGATTGGAGAGGTCAAGAGCTTTGTATTTGATGCTTATGGAATAAAATTCAGAACTCTTCTTCACGATCTTGCGGCGTTCAGTCTAAGTTTTTTTAATTTTCTCTTTATTTTTTTTGCTATTCTTTTCTTTCATATTTGATTCCATGAAGTCATCTCTTTTCTTTTATTAGCTTCTTTTGTTTTCAGCATCGCTTGGAGGAGGGAGACAACAAGGCGATGACAAGAAATAAGTTCACTGGTTCATCTTCCTCTTCCCTTACCAATCTTTTAATTTCTTTTTTTTTCTTATTTTGGGTATTCAAATCTTCGCAAAAAGGTTAGTATTTCTGTCTTCTTTTGCTTTCTTCATATTTTTATTTTTCTTTTGCTTTCTTCTACAAGATCTTTATTTATTTATTTATTTTTAAAAAAACAAAATTTCAACCTTCATCTAAGGGATTTCTCAACTAGAATAAGATAAAAGTGAGATTTTTAATAACTAAATTTTCAAGAACAAGTCTCTGTGGATTCGATCCTATACTTGCCACTACACACTTTGCTAAAAAGATTTTAGTAAGTTTAAGTTTTATAAATTGTACGTGATTCAACAACGATGGAGTTTTTCATGAATTTCAAATCGCGAATAGTTTTTTGCGCCGTTGCCGGGGACTTGTGAAAAGTTTTAGTTTTGAAAAATCAATATCTAATCTTTTTCTAGTTTAATATTAAAAAAATTAAAAATTAAAAAAATTATCAAAAATTTAAAAAAATTTCAGAAATTTAAATCTTCAAAAAAATTCAAAATTCTTTTTTTATTATTTTTCTTTTCATCCCTAAGATTTAATTTCAAATTTTCTTTTGCAGGGATATTGCATGAACAAAAGAAGACTTGCACAACAAGAAGAATCTTGCTTGCTTATGACATATTGCTTTGCTAAAAATAAATAAAAATTTGCTTGCTTTAGAGTCGTCGGAAAGGTTAGTATTTTCTAACTCTACCCACGAATTCTTGTCAGTGGGATTTTGGAGGTGCTTATTGATTGAATTTTGTGCTGCATTAGTGCATACTTGCATAAAAAGTTCTCAAGAGTTGTTCCCCTCACATAAGGTCAGGATTTCATCACCCGTTCCTTGGCTCAAAAATCACAACCGCATATAAGTTTTTTCCCAAGGTTGAACTAATTTAAAATCAATTAGAACTCAGCCACTAGGATTTCGACCTCATTTAAGTGGAACTATTTTGGGAAGACTCCGATGAACACTTTCAAGCTCGCGAAAGAGGGCTTTTTTATCTAGAAAGGGTGACTTAGCCATTGCGGCGGTGCCTGGCCTGGAAGAAGGACCGAGGAACTTTCCTGTCTAAGAAAGGGTGGCTAAATTTAGTAAGTGCCTAGCCTGGGGGAGATCCGAATCGCTTGTTTGATGGGTTTAACCGGTAAACTCACTATCCTTCTAACCCAGTTAGGAGCTGTCAACTAGGGAGAATTCTATTCTCTTAAGATTAGTGGAAAAAAAAACTGATTACCTTTAAATTAAATTCAAGATAAAAAAATACTTGATTGCAATTGATTGGTTGAGTCATCTTGTGTGTAATCTTATCTAAGATTTAGAATATCCTTCATCAGGGCAGTACCCTGGTTCATGCGAAAGTGGGTTCGTATTAAGGGTCGATTAGAATCCATTATTATTTCTGATCCTACTGCAACAATGGGTGACACTAATGAAACCAAACAAATGACCTTAAAGGATTACATGTATCCTACAAGGTCCACCCAACCTTCCTGTATCACCTTGCCAGCCCTTACGGCAAATTTCGAGATTAAATCCAGGATGATACAGATGCTTCCAGTCTTTCAGGGATTGGCAAATGAGAACCCATATCAACACGTTAGGGAATTTGAGGATATTTGTGGGACCATGAAGTATCATCAAATGACAGAAGAATCCCTAAAACTTAAGTTATTCCCATTTTCTCTAAAAGAAAGCCAAATCTTGGCTTCTTTCTCTCCAACCAGGTTTAATTTCTACTTGGGTAGGATTATCCGAAGCCTTCTATGGGAAGTTCTATTCTAAGCAGAAAATTGCTACCATACGTCAAGCCCTTAACACCTTCCATCAACTACAAGGGGAGACGTTCTTCACATATTTTGAAAGATTCAAGGATCTTTTATTTGAGTGTCCCCATCACGGATTCGAAAAGATCCGTTTGATTCAAATTCTTTACGAAGGGTTAGACTACTCGAATAAGACCATGATTGAATCCCTTTGCAATGGAACATTCACGAGCAAAACGGCCGATGATGCATGGCAATTCTTTGAAGAGGTAGCAAAAAATACTCTAGAATGGGAGCCTGTTAGTGTTGATAATAAGCAACTTACCACCTCAACTGCCACTAACAAGGGTGGTATACATAAAGTCAACCCTAATTTTGAGAGTGATGCCAAATTGACATCAGTAGTACGAAGAGTTGAAGCATTAGAATTGAGCAAGGGAGCACAATCTTCAGCTCTCGAACCATCCAAGCCAGTGGTGTCTCCCATTTGTGTCCTTTGTGACAGCCAAGACCACTTGGTTGAATAATGCCCCGGGTTGCCAATTATCAAAGCGGAGCAAGCAAATGTACTCAATATATTTCACAAGCCCAATCCCAACAACAACCCATTTAGTGAAACATACAATCCGGGATGGCGGAATCATCCCAACCTTTCATGGAAGTCTCCTCAAGGACAAGGATATGGTGGATCATCATCATTTCAAGGACCATCTTCTAATAATCGATTTCACAAGGGAAATCAATTCAATACAACACCATCTGTTCCTCCATATGTCCCTCCCAATCAAAGAAAACCATCTTTAGATGACACTCTCCAACAATTCATGCAGAGCCAACTAATAATTAATCAAACTCAAGACCAAATGTGTCACAATCAGGATCAGATGATAGCCAGGCTCGAGGTTCAGATAGAACAGTTAGCTGCAACTGTTAGAGAGAGAGAAAGGACATTTCCCTAGTCAAACTGTGCCCAACCCGAAAGGACAACCTGCTCCTCAAAATACTCCAACAGGCCAGTTTGAAATTAGTTCCGATTCAAACTGTCAAGTCCAATCCATCCACACTTTACGGTCAGTCAAGAGAGTGGACAACCAAGTCCAAGATCCACCAAACAATCCTAATATTGTAAGAGAAAAAGAAAAAAGGAACCAAAGAAGTCAACAAAGAAAGATGATCAAGTTATTGTTGACAATCGAGATAAATCTTTTGTGCCCAAAGCCCCATTTCCTTAACGTCTTCAACCAACTAGGAAGAAAAATCACTGTGAGAAAATTTTGAAAGTTTTCAAAAATGTCCAAATCAATATTCCATTCTTGGATGCCATTAATCAGATACCTTCATATGCTAAATTTCTAAAAGACCTAACCACGGTCAAGAGGAAAATTTCTGTGCCTCGTGAAGCTGCATTTGCTACACAAGGATCATGTCTCATCTAGCAACCCATTGCACCCAAATATGAGGATCCAGGGAGTCCAACTATTTCTATTAGGATAGGAGATCAGGTTATGGAACGGTGTCTACTAGATTTAGGGGCAAGTGTAAACCTTTTACCCTATTCTGTGTACAAAGAATTAGGTTTAGGGGAGTTACAACCCACTAACCTTACATTACTTCTAGCAGATAGGTCAGTTAAGGTCCCCAAGGGAATTATTAGGATGTTATTTTGAAGGTCGACGAATTCTATTTTCCTGCTGACTTTGTGGTCTTAGACACTGAACCAGTTAGAGATCTAAGCAATCACTCTCCTGTGATTTTAGGGAGACTATTCCTTGCTACTGCTGATGTTGTTATTAGATGTAGGAATGGAGTCATGACCTTATCATTTGGGAATATGACAGTTGAGCTAAACGTTTTCCATACTATTTCTCAACCACATGTAATGGATGATCATTAGGAGGTCAACATGATTGATGTGTCGGTCAATCACATCTTTGAGGAGTCTTGCTATGAAGACCCCTTGGAGAAATGCTTGGCCCATTTTGGAATGAATTTTGATATTGAGGAGTCTATAGAAGAGGTGAACGCATTGTTAGATTCTGTCCCCATCATGGACACCAACCTATGGAGACCTAAGGTAGAACTCTCACCACTGTCAACATCTGTTCCTGTTCCATCAATCGTTGAGCATCCCAAGTTGGAGCTCAAATCTTTACCTGACACATTGAAGTATGCCTTCCTAGGTGAGTCAGAAACCTTGCCTGTAATCATATCATCTCATTTAGATAAGGACCAAGAAGAAAAGTTGCTAGATATTCTTGAGGAACATAAGGAAGCCATGGGATGGACCATAGTAGACATCAAGGGAATTAGCCCCTCTGTGGTAATGCACCAAATTCATCTTGAAGAGAATGTCAAGACCTCGAGAGAACCACAGAGGCGTTTAAACCCTGTTTTGAAAGAGGTGGTGAGAGCGGAGATAATAAAATTATTAGATGCGGGTATCATTTACCCTATCTCTGATAGTCAGTGGGTTAGTCCAATACAAGTTGTACCCAAAAAGTCCGGAGTCACAGTTGTTACTAATGAGAACAATGAGTTGGTTCCAACTCGTGTTCAAACTAGTTGGCAAGTGTGCATTGACTATAGAAAACTCAACTCCATGACTAGGAAAGATCATTTTCCTCTGCCTTTCATCGATCAAATGTTAGAACGTATCACCGGTCATGCATACTATTCCTTCCTCGATGGTTATTCAGGATATAACCAAATCCACATTGCTCGTGAGGACCAAGAGAAAACGACATTCACATGTCCGTTTGGCACATTTACATATCGTCGCATGCCCTTTGGGCTATGCAATGCACCGGCCACCTTTCAGCGGTGTATGTTGAGCATCTTTTCAGATATGGTTGAGCAATTTCTAGAGGTTTTCATGGATGACTCTCTGTCTTTGGGTCTACTTTTGATGAGGGTTTATATCATCTATCATTGGTATTGATAAGATGCAAGGAGAAGAACCTAATTCTTAATTGGGAAAAATGCTATTTCATGGTGAAATCCGGGATTGTCTTAAGACACATTGTTTCTGATAGAGGTATAGAGGTTGATAAAGCTAAGGTAGAGCTAATCACCAAATTACCACCTCCTAGAACTGTTCGGGAGGTGCGATCTTTCCTAGGCCATGCTGGATTTTACCGCCGCTTTATCAAAGATTTTTCCAAAATCTCCAAACTTCTTTATGATCTTCTAGCAAAGGATGTTCCTTTTGAGTTCACCCCTTCTTGTTTGGAAGCCTTTGAAAGGCCAAGACCGAGTTAACCACGGCACCCATCATCCGACCACCTGATTGGAATCTCCCATTTGAAGTGATGTGTGACGCTTCCGACTATGGTCTAGGGGTTGTCCTAGGACAACGAGTGGATAAACTTCCTCATGTCATTTGCTATGCCAGTAAGACTCTTAACGATGCCCAACTGAATTATTCCACCACTGAAAAAGAGTTGTTGGCAGTCGTTTTCGCTCTTGACAAATTCCGTCCATACCTTATAGGTTCTAAGGTCCTAATCGACGCCGATCATGCAGCTTTAAAGTACCTTCTCACAAAAAAGATGCTAAAGCCCGTTTAATCCGTTTGATCTTACTCCTACAGGAATTCAACTTACAAATTCATGATAAAAAGGGAGCTGAGAATGTTGTAGCAGATCATTTGTCTAGGATTGTGGTTGAATCTGTGTCCGACTAACTACCTGTCCTTGAGACATTTCCTGATGAGCAGTTAATGTTCGTCTCCTCTTCAATTATTCCGTGGTATGCTGACATTGTGAATTATCTTGTCACGGAACAGATGCCCGATTCATGGACCAAGCAAGAACGATTACGTTTCTTAGCTAGGATCAAATGGTTCTTCTGGGATGAACCATACTTGTTCAAGTACTGTCCCGATCAGATCATTCGATGCTGCGTTCCTGACTCAGAATTTAGGAGCATCCTTTTATTTTGCCATGACCAAGCCTGTGGAGGTCATTTTAGTGGGAAGAAAACTGCTGCAAAAATTTTGCAATGTGATTTTTATTGGCCCACTCTATTTGTGACGCTCATGTCTATTGTCAATCATGTGATCGTTGTCAACAATTAGGGAAGATTGCACGCCGGAATGAAATGTCGTTAAACCCGATCTTAGTTGTAGAAATCTTCGATGTTTGGGGCATTGACTTCATGGGTCCCTTTCCTATATCCCATGGATACCAATATATCCTTGTAGTTGACCACGTCTCTTAATGGATAGAGGTGGTAGCATGTAAAACCAATGACCACAAAGTTGTGGTAAACTTCTTGAAAGAGAATGTATTCTCTCGTTTTGGCTTTCCTCGTGCAATCATCAGCGATAGTGAAAAATATTTCTGCAATCGTACATTTGAAGCCTTAATGAGAAAATATTACATCAATCATAGAGTAGCCACCCCTTATCACCCACAGACTAGTGGCCAAGTAGAAGTTTCCAATCGAGCCATCATGACCATTCTAGAGAAAACTGTGAACACCACTAGAAAAGATTGGTCTCTTCGCCTGACTGATGCCTTATGGGCATATAGAACTGCATTCAAAACTCCCATTGGAATGTCTCCATATAGGTTAGTTTATGGCAAGGCTTGCCATCTTCCTGTCGAGTTAGAACATAAAGCATACTGGGCAATCAAACGCCTAAATTTTGATCTAGACAAGGCAGGAGAGTCTAGGAAACTTCAACTAGATGAGCTTGAAGAGATAAGGAATGATGCATATGACTGTTCAAAACGGAACAAGGATCGTATGAAGATTATGCATGATAGGATCATAACTCGGAAGGAATTTCAACCAGGACAAAACGTCTTGCTGTACAATTCTCGTCTACATCTCTTTCCGGGAAAACTGAAATCTCGTTGGACCGGTCCATACAAGGTTCATAAGGTACACTCACATGGTGTAGTTGAGGTCCACAATACCACGGATGGTACCACTTTTCAAGTAAATGGCCATCGTTTAAAACCATACGGTGAGTATCTGAGCCCTGAAGTGGAGAAAATCCTTCTGGAAGATCCTGTTTATCAGGATTGATCTCTATACATACTAAGGATCCATTTATGTATTATAGTTTTTTTATTTTTTCTCTTAACTAGACAATGATGGATGACATCCACTCGTCCTCATCAGGTACTATCTACCCTTCATATTCTTACATTTGTAACATGCTATGCATTCATTCATACATTGAGGACAATGCATGAGATAAGTGTGGGGGAGAGTTAACATAGGTTTTCTTTTAGGTTTTCAAAAAAAGAAAATAATAATAATAATAATAAAAGATTAAAAAAATAAAAAAAAATTCTTTGTTACAAAAAAACTTTTTGAAAAGAAAAATAATACTTTGACTTATTTTTGCAAGAAATTAAGTTAATTTTAAGGAATAAGAGAATCATAATTAGGATTTCTTATACTTGGTTGAAATAAGAATATTTGTTTAATTTCTAGGGATAGGAAGAAAAAATTGAAAAAGTAATCCAGTCTTGATTTTTACCTGGATTAAATATGCATCTTTGATATACTTACATACTTAGGGTTCAAAAACAAAGATTCTTATGCCTTCAAAAAAATATATATATATATTATATATAATAAAAATCCTCTGATTAAGCTGGATTTTTGTGCCTCATAAAGTATGATTATTCATGCCTAAAAGTGGTTCATATCACCAAATAAATTCTTAGTTTTGTGGCCTTGTTTGCTCGAGTCCTAAGTCCTTGGGATGTTTTCTCACCCGGTGCCCTAAAACCGTCCGGCTTGGGAGTCATCGACTAAGGCTCATTACATCGGTAAATTAGAAAGCCTAAGAAAGCTAAGGAATATTACCACCAGTATATATACAAATAAGGCATAAGAGTTAGAGTTGAAGAACTCTTAGTCAAAATATTCACGGTCACAAGATGCATATGACTTAGGGTAAAATAATAGATTAGATGAGAATAGAATTTTATTCCTAACCTTAATTGATAACAAATATTTGAATAGAGGCTAAGTCTAGGGATGAATAATTCGATACTCTTATAACTTACAAGTTGCTTAATACTTGTAAAAACACTTCAAATATTTTCTCATCTTTTCAAAATGTATTTTCAAAAATACTAACAAATTATTTCTTTTCTTTATTGATTTTGTGGGTGTAATCCACTGAAAACCCTCAAGAGACTACAACTCCTCCTCTAGGGGTAACCTAGAGGTTTAAAGGCTTATTGCACATGCTAAGTGCAATCGCATGACCTGCGAAAGTGGTCCAAATAAAAACCTTAGGTTAGTTTTATTTTGCTCGATGACGAGCAAAATATAAGTGTAGGGGTGTGTTTGGACACATATATTGCATAAATATTATTACATTCCTACATATATTCTATAATAAATCATTACAAACTCACTTGTCTTAATGTCCTAATCCTTGCAAGATAATAAAGAGAAGGTAAACATGGATCCTATCCAAATAAATCCAAAAGCTCAAATCAAACAGGGATCGATTCAAATTCAGAGAATCTTTAGTCTATCTTATCTGAGGATTGAATTTACCAGATAAGATAATACTATAAAAATTCAAAAGAAAAATGAACTTTTTGAAGACCCTATTGGGTTTGCTGAGGATAAATGGATGGAGAGAAGATCAACGGATGAGATGAAGCAATTTAGATTCGAATTCAGACTAGATACAGTTTAGCATTTTAATCATAAAATTTTCTACCGAATCTCAAATCTGATGATTCAAGATGATCCAGAAAGAAGATTTAAAGGGCTACAACTCTTATGTTGATCACTGTTTCAAATTCTGTCATCTGTAAAGCAATATTCAGTAAGAAACACGCCATCAATGTGCAGATCAGAATTCTAGATAAATCAAGTTTGGAGATAATGGGAAGATTGAAATTCAAAAATAGCCAACTCTTCCTATCTCCCTACACTCTCCCTTATCATTATTTTCCTATAAATACCTATATTCATTGAGAGAGAGAGGAGACCAGAGGGCTGAAAAGCTAGAAAAAAAAAGTTTTGAGCGTTGTAATGTGAGATTGGAGAGGTCAAGAGCTTTGTATTTGATGCTTATGGAATAAAATTCAGAATTCTTCTTCACGATCTTGCGGGTTCAGTCTAAGTTTTTCTTTAATTATCTCTTTATTTTTTTTGCTATTCTTTTCTTTCATATTTGATTCCATGAAGTCATCTCTTTTCTTTTATTAGCTTCTTTTGTTTTCAGCATCGCTTGGAGGAGGGAGACAACAAGGCGACGACAAGAAATAAGTTCACTGGTTCATCTTCCTCTTCCCTTACCAATCTTTTAATTTCTTTTTTTCTTCTTATTTTGGGTATTCAAATCTTCGCAAAAAGGTTAGTATTTCTTTCTTCTTTTGCTTTCTTCATATTTTTATTTTTCTTTTGTTTTCTTCTACAAGATCTTTATTTATTTATTTATTTTAAAAAAACAAAATTTCAACCTTCATCCAAGGGATTTCTCAACTAGAATAAGATAAAAGTGAGATTTTTTAATAACTAAATTTTCAAAAACAAGTCTCTGTGCATTCAATTCTATACTTGCCACTACACACTTTGCTAAAAAGATTTTATTAAGTTTAGGTTTTATAACTTGTATGTGATTCAACAACGATGGAGTTTTTCATGAATTTTGAATCGCGAACAGTGGACAAAAAAATATAATAATCCCCTTTAATTTTGTGACTTTGTTTACTCAAGTCCTTAAGTCCGAGGGATGTTTTCTCATCTAGTGCCCTAAAACTATCTGGTTTTGGAGGCTCACTATCCGGGTAAGCTAGAAAGCCTAAGAAAATTAAGGAAAGAAACTATATATATATATATATATATATATATATATATATATATATATATATATATATATATATATATATATATATATATATATATATATATAATGATTATATAAATAAATGGTATGAAAGTTAGAGTCGATATCCCAAAAATCTTCACTGTTCACAAAGTGCATATTTTTCTAAGAGTTTTATGAAAGATCAAAGAATCAATTCAATTTTAAATTCTTACATATAATTTATAACAAGATTTTGCATTTCGACTTAGTTTAAGGAAGAATAATTTCTGGCTAACCTATGACCTTGGATCACTTATATTTTCACAAAAATACTTCAACACTTTTCTCTATTTTAAAACGTGTTTTCAAAATACTGACATTTGATTTCTTTTGTTATGGATTTTGTGGGTGTAATCCGCTGAAAACCCTCAGGAGACAAAACTCCTCCTGTAGGAAAAACCTAAAGGTTTAACCGCTGCACATGCTCAATGCAATCGTGTCACTTGCGAAATTGGTGTAATAATTTTTTTAGTTTTTTGTTTCGCTCGAGACGAGCAAAAGATAAGTGTGGAGGTGTGATTAGTCTCTAAAATTGCATATTCCATATCACATCTTCACATTCATTTTATAATAAATACTGCTAATAATTGTCTTCTTTTGTGATTCTAGGTCCATGGTGTGGAAATGAAGAAGAAGACCCAAAATCACCATTTAATGGGTGATTAAAGGCCTATAATGATAGCCATTAACCTAGGAGGGTGAATCTGTCAAAATCAGGGGCGTAAAACCAGAAACTAAGACATGTAGCTGACAGGGGACTGACGCGACAGGCGCGCAGTGCTTTGGGCCAGGGCTTGTCCCCTTGGCCTCTGTTCCCCTGGTGCCTATAAATACCCCCTTGGGGGTTCTTCAGGGGGAGATCCAGAGAGTATTATAGTTTCCTTTCCATATTGTAGTTTAGGATAGTATATGTTAGTTATTGTTCTTTCTCTTTGTATTTTCCATTTCTTTTAGATCTTGTAATAGGAGAGAGAGTGGTACATGGTTGGAAAGTAAGAGTGCTTGTAATAGAAGGTGACAAGCTATGAAAGATTCTCTCTTTACCTCTTTTTATTTTCTTCTCTCTAATTTCTTTTAAATGTTTAGCTAATTTTCTCTGATGGCAACTAACTACTAACCACTAACTTGATAACTTCTTACTTGATAATCCAAATGAATCTAATATTCTCTACTTGGTCTTGCTCTTGCAAGAGCAATTGATGGCTCATGATGATGGATTCTAATACTCTAACATCCTAACTCTCTAACAAGCTAATATTACTTTACTACATGCTTACTCCTGTTTAGTTTTGATGGTTTAAGTGTAGCTTGCACTTGTTTTGTTGAGTTTGAATGTGATGAGTTATCGCATGGGTCATACTTTGAAACGCTCTTGAACCAAGGACTAGTGATGGCCAATGATACATGTGAGGTAACTATCACTAAGAGGTTAGCATGGTTAGTGGAGCCATTAGTAGTTAGTAGCCATGAGTTTTCTTTCTTTTTCACTTTGTTTTAGAAATACTATCAAAAATCACAAATATATTCTTTTCTATGTTTCCTACTTCTTTGTGTTTCACTATACTTCTCTTTTCATTCTTTATTTTCTTTTCTTTTCATTCTTTCAAACATTAAAGAACTTTTAACATACACGTGAACATACCGTGTAAGCTTCTATCGCCTTCTGTCCTTATGGATTTGACTCGTTTTAGCCTCTATGCTATAACGGAAGTATCGAGGAAGCCAAAGCACACACTTTAAATCTTGATTTCAAAACATACACATTTTGTGCGCGATTTTCCTCCGATCATCAGCCAACATGCAAAAAATATAGGTAAGTAATTCACTCAGATTCACGGGAATGTAGCAAATCTGAAGGCTTATGGGCTCTGCTTTCTTGAGCAGAGTCTAGGGCCACTTATCTGTCCACTGTAGTAAAAATTTTCTTGATGTTAAACCTGTACATCAAGAACAGAGAAGAAAGTTAATCAATAAAGTTAACAAAAAATAGTTACTTACCGTCCCTCTCCGGCAACGGTGATAAAATTTGATTGAGTTTAGACCTGCACACAGAAAGTACAGAATTTTAGAACTTAAGAATAAAGAGTGCAATATACTCGATACTACTGCGATGGTAAGTGACTATAGGGGTTGTGATCCACAAGGAGGGACTAGCGAAAGAAGCTTTTTGTAAGTTCTCTTTAGTTCACTAAAAAATAGTTAAAGTTCTTCTCTTGTTCTTTAAAAGAAAAGAAAAATAAGTTATGTTAAATTGTGAAAGTGATAGATAGAAGGAGATGATGATTTGAAAAATAGAAAATTAAGTTTAAAAAAATAAAAAAATGAATAAAAGAGTTAGGAGATGGGGGTGATCTAAACTAAAGGGTTAAAAGAAAGGAAGAAAAAACTAACAGAACTTACCTAGCTCTTTGGTTGATGACTTACCTGGAATCATTGTCAACGATATACTTTTGCTTGAAGGCGAGCAAAGCATGACGGATGAGATCTTCCCCATTCCTGATCTACACTACGAAATGAAGGTGCAAGCTATACTACCATAGAAATGGTTGTTCATCACCATAGGCCATCAACAACACTTACAAGGGTGAGGTAACTTTGAAGCTTTTGGAGTCATTTGGATTCACAAACACAGAAGATAGAAGTAACAAAAACAAGAGTAAAAAAGTAATTTTTGATTCGATTAAATAACAATGAAAAAAAGTTGAATACTTATACCGGTGTCACAAAATTTGATTGAGTTTAGACCTGCACACAGAAAATAGAAAATACAGAATTTCAGAACTTAGAATAAAGAGTGCAGGGTACTCAATACTATCGAATAGCGAGTGGTTATGCGTGTCGTGATCCACAACGAGGGACTAGCGATGGAAGCCTTTTGTAAGTTCTTTTTAGTTCATTAAAAATGGTTAAAGTTCTTCTCTTATTTTTTAAAAGAAAAAAAATAAGTTATGTTAAATTGTGAAAGTGGTAGATAAAGGAGATGATGATTTGGAAAATAGAAAAGTTAGTTAAAGCAAAAAATAAAAAAATGAATCAAAGAGTTGGGAGATGGTGGTGATCTAAACTAAAGGATTAAAAGAAAAAAAGAAAAAACTAAAAGAACTTACCTACCTCTTCCGGTTGATGACTTACCTAGAATCCTTATTGTTGGAACATATTTCGATGACAACATTTGTGAAGCATTTCATTTGGAGCTCTATCACACGACTATATCAAGAGTTCTACATGATCAAGACTTCCCAAAGAGAGTTGATATGATGTGGTTTGTAATTGTGAAATAGCATGTCAAAAGCCTTGATGCACTCACACATATCATACACTTCTAGTCGACTTATAGTCCCTATGAGTCGATTAATAACTTGTGTAGTCGACTTGGCCAAATCCTAGTCGACTAATCCTGTGTCTCAATTTATACCCAACTCTCTGTTTGTCAATTAGTCGACTTGACAGTATGTGTAGTCGACTAATAGACCTTGTAGTCGACTAACCCTATTCCCCTAGTCGACTAATCCCTGGCCTAGTCGACTTATAAAGTAGTTGCAGTCGACTTGGTTCAGTTATCCAGAAACCTGTCACTTGAGCTTATCTTGACCTAGTCGACTAATACCCATTACTAGTCGACTACCCTTTGAAAATTTGTCTAGTATAGTCGACTAACTCAAAAGGCAAGTCGACTATAGGCAGTTTCTGTTATCTGGTCTTTTGTGCAACGTTTCCCAACGTTTTAAACTTTTGAATTGCACCTGTAACTACCCTAACTTACCCTAGAGTGCAGCTATATAAAGGGTTGTTAATCTAAAGGCCAAATACCAATCCTAATCTTCAGTTTTCTAAATCAAAAATTCTGCCAATCCTGAAAACTGTTCCCACTTCAGTTCTTCACCAAATTCTGATTCTCTAGTGAAGTTCTCTGAAGTTTTTCTCCTATACTAGACCTTGTCCACATTCATACACAGTACCAAGGCTTATAGGAAGTGTTGTAATCCTCAAAGATATCATTGTATATGGGTGTCTTCTTGGTGTAGAAGCAAGTTGTACAAGGTGGTGATTGTTCTCTTAGTTGAAGAGAAGGTGTACTCATTTAGCAAAGGGGATTTGTCAAGTGGTGTGCATGGTTGTGATTTTGGGTGTACAAAATCAAGGATAAAGGAAAATCTCAAGCGGGTGGCTTGGGGACTGGATGTAGGTCACGAGGACCGAACCAGGATAAATCTCTCGTGTTTGCGTTTGTCTAACTTTCTGAGATTTACTTTTCCTTTATTGCAAGTTTATTTATTTGTTTAACTTTAATCCTTTTTGTTTAGTATTTGTGTTGACTTCGTATTTTAGATCCATAAGTGCCAACAGAGTAAGTCCAACAATTGGCATCATATCGGGACCAACAATTGGTATCAGAGCAGGTCTCACATTTGGTATCAGAGCAGGTCTCACATTTGGTATTGAACCCCGAACCGGCATACAAGCCCTGTATACCTAGTCAACAACAAGCAAGGTTGGCAACGGAGTTCCCTTCATCACAATTCAAAGTAGGACATTCTACACAACGTCCACCGCTATTTGACAGATCCAACTACAACTATTGGAAGTGTAGAATGAAGATCTACTTGCAATAGATCAACTACGAACTTTGGAACATCGTAGAAGCATCGTCACCAAGACAACAACCAACTACAACGCTTGGAGTAATGATCAAAAGAAGAATGCGAACCTTGACGCCAAAGCGATGAATGCCCTATTCTGTGCCCTAACCAAAGAAGAGTTCAACCGTGTGTCAACAGCCACTTCTGCACATCAAATATGGCATACTCTTCAGGTAACACATGAAGGCACAAATAAAGTTAAAGAGTCTAAAATATCTGTTCTTGTCCACAGGTTTGAATTATTCAAAATGGAGGAGAATGAAATCATATCTGAAATGGTTACAAGATTCACCGACATTACCAATTCCTTAGCATCCCTTGGAAAGGAATACACACAAGTCGAAAAAGTTCGCAAGATCCTCCGTGCACTCACATCAGATTGGGAGAAGAAGACAACCGTAATTGAAGAAGCGAATGATCTCTCAACTTTGTCGTTAGAAAACCTAATTGGTAATCTAATGGCATATGAAGTGCAACTAGAGAAAGAAAGAAGGAGGAACGACAACACCACTCAAAGAAGAAAGAAATTGCCTTCCATGCATCCTCCGACACGGACGATTCCGATGACGATGAAGAGGAGATGGCAATGCTTTCAAAGAAATTCAGGAGATTTCTAAAGCAAGGTAAATTTAAATGCTTTAATTGTAACAAAACAGGTCATATGAAGAAGGATTGCCCATTGCTCAAAAATAAAGGTAAATACAAGAGCAAAAATTTCAGGAAGATAAAAGACTACGAAGCCTCATGGAAAAACAGTGATTCCTCGTCTTCTGACGAAGAAGAAACCACTGAACGTGTCAACCTCTGTTTCATGGCCCTAGAAGAAGATGAGGTATCATTTACTGAACTTTCAGATGCATTTCATGAATTATTTAATGATCTAAAAATGAAAAACTGAAAAATAATGTTTTATCAAAAGAAAATGAAAAACTTTTAAATGAAAATTCATGTTATGCTTTACAAGTTTCTTCTATAAACTCTCAAAGAGATGAGTTTGAAAAAGTAATATCATCTTTGAAAAATGATAATGAGAAGTTTATAAAAGAAAATGTTTTTCTTAAAAAGGAAACTATGTCTTTGAATGAAAGGATTTCTATATTGGATAAAGACTTGTTAGTTTTCAAAAGGAAATATGAAGATATTTTGGAAAATGTGACTAAGTTCAATCAAGGAAAAGAAAAATTGAATGATTTGTTATCTTTTCAAAAATTGTCACATAATAATTATGGTATTGGATATATTGAAAAATCTTCATATGTTAGTAATCCATATGATTCTTTTGTGAAAAGAAAGTCTAATCATGTTTTAAAAAGAATTAAGACAAAGTTTATATGGATTCCTAAGAATTTAAGTATTCATGATAAAAATACTTATATTGCATCATACATTCATGATATATGTAATTCATGCAATTATGTGTATACTAACAGGTGGAAACCAAATTCAAAATGGATTTGGACTCCTAAAGGTTAATGTGTTCTTTTATGATTGGTACCATCTAACGTTTATCTTTCAGGTACCATATAAGAAGTCAAGAACAATGCTCATGTATATATATTTTATGATATATTTGTTTCAGGGGGAGAACAAAGTATATCTATATTTGTTATAACCCATTTTCTGCAGGGGAGGAAAATATAACCTATTTTCTGCAGGGGGAGCACTTGTGCACACAACGTGTCATCATCAAAAGGGGGAGAATGTTGGAACATATTTCGATGACGACATTTGTGAAGCATTTCATTTGGAGCTCTATCACACGACTATATCAAGAGTTCTACATGATCAAGACTTCCCAAAGAGAGTTAATATGATGTGTTTGTAATTGTGAAATAGCATGTCAAAAGCCTTGATGCACTCACACATATCATACACTTCTAGTCGACTTATAGTCCCTATTAGTCGACTAATAACTTGTGTAGTTGACTTGACCAAATCCTAGTCGACTAATCTTGTGTCTCAATTTATACCCAACTCTCTGTTTGTCAATTAGTCGACTTGACAGTATGTGTAGTCGACTAATAGACCTTGTAGTCGACTACCCTATTCCCCTAGTCGACTAATCCCTGGCCTAGTCGACTTATAAAGTAGTTGCAGTCGACTTGGTTCAGTTATCCAGAAACCTGTCACTTGAGCTTATCTTGACCTAGTCGACTAATACCTATTACTAGTCCACTACCCTTTGGAAATTGCCTAGTATAGTCGACTAACTCAAAAGGCAAGTCGACTATAGGCAGTTTCTGACTGTTGGACAGTTTCTGTTATCTGGTTTTTTGTGCAACGTTTTCCAACGTTTTAAACTTTTGAATTGCACCTGTAACTACCCTAACTTACCCTAGAGTGCAGCTATATAAAGGGTTGTTAATCTAAAGGCCAAATACCAATCCTAATCTTCAGTTTTCTAAATAAAAAATTCTGCCAATCCTGAAAACTGTTCCCACTTCAGTTCTTCACCAAATTCTGATTCTCTAGTGAAGTTCTCTAAAGTTTTTCTCCTATACTAGATCTTGTCCACGTTCATACACAGTACCAAGGCTTATAGGAAGTGTTGTAATCCTCAAAGATATCATTGTACATGGGTGTCTTCTTGGTGTAGAAGCAAGTTGTACAAGGTGGTGATTGTTCTCTTGGTTGAAGAGAAGGTGTACACATTTGGAAAAGGGAATTTGTCTAGTGGTGTGCATGGTTGTGATTTTGGGTGTACAAAATCAAGGATAAAGGAAAATCTCAAGCGGGTGGCTTGGGGACTGGATGTAGGTCACGAGGACCGAACCAGGATAAATCTCTCGTGTTTGCGTTTGTCTAACTTTTTGAGATTTACTTTCCTTTATTGCAAGTTTATTTATTTGTTTAACTTTAATCCTTTTTGTTTAGTATTTGTGTTGACTTCGTATTTTAGATCCATAAGTGCCAACAGAGCAAGTCCAACAATATGCATCATATCGGGACCAACACTTATCAATGATGTACTTTTACTTGAAGGTGTGTGAAGCGTGACAGATAAGATCTTTCCCATTCCCGATCTGCACTACGAAATGAAGTGCAAGCTATACTACCATAGAAATGGTTGTTCATCACCATAGGCCATCAACGGCACTTAGAGGGGTGAGACAACTTTGAAGCTTTTGGAGTCGTTTGGATTCACAACACAGAAGAAAGAAGTAATAAAAACAAGAGTAGAAAAGAAACTTCGATTGAATTTAATAACAATGAAAGAAAAGAAGAATACTTACACTGTGTCACTCTCAGTACAAGTTTCACTCTTGTTCTCCCTTGAAACTGTTCTTCGATCTCAGTTACATAAAAATTATAAATTTACATTTAAAAGAGAAAGAAAAACCTAAGTTAAACCTATACAAAAAATTTATTCTATTCTCTACTTCATCGTTCTCTGTACACTGAGAATTTGCAGGTATTTATAGCAAATAAAGAACACGGGAGAGTGTCTGAAGATAAGGGAGCAAACGCTCCCCCAAATCTCATCAGATTGTCGCGGATCTGCCGCTCCGTGGCCTGGGTGTGGCCAGTTCGCCACACCCAGGGGAGGAGATTCCTAGTTTGATCCTTTTTACCTTTTTCCAATTGGATTTTCTGTTTGAGCTTCTGATTTTAATGATATCCTCGTTGATCTTTGGTTAATTGATTTGATTAACTAAAATCTGAATTTAAATTACTAGATTTGAGATCATCCTACTCTAACTAAATAGATCTAGTTATATCTGACTTTAACCGGTATTTATATGATTTTATCCTCTTTCTCTCAATGATTATCTTCTGCAAAATAGACATATAAGAGAAGAAAATTAACAGATTTATTACACGATAAATGTAGGAGTGTAATGAAAAAATGCAAAATATGTGTACGACCATTACCCACTCATGCATACACATAATAATAAACACACGCATCACACATATCCATTACTACCCATACTATATACATACATACAAACACATAATATACATATATACATCCTCACACATGCATGCATATGTATACATATTTACACACACACACACCCCTCTTCATGTAATTATACACACAATAACATGTTGCATTAAACACACATTCATACTAATACATGCACTCATTCATGTACACAAAACCCATAGCCAATCACCATGCAATATTACTAATAATATAGAGAAAGTGAGATATGAGGGACTCCCAACCTCAAGGGAGAAGCTTGGCCATTGGGCACGGCTCCCGATGGTAGAGAAGGCGGAGCTCGCCGGACGAAAGGAGGAAGCCCGAGGGTTGAGCGGCCCGGTTGTGACTGTGCTCTGCCGGCGAAGTTGGGGATGGCTCACGGTGGATGAGGAGAGGAAGTGCATTGAGATGGCTCCGACAAGGGGCTCGGAGGGATGTTGGAGGTGCGGTTATGCTAACGGAGAGGGATATGCCAAGAGGAGATGCGTGCAGGGGAAAACTCCGACAATCTTGGGGTTTTCAAGAGGTACTCGTCAGTTGGAGGTAGCTACAGCATGGCCAGAAGCAAGGAGGCTCGGTCATTGGCAAGAGGTGTCGGCCATGGGGGTTTGGGGGTCATAGAGATGTGGAGGGAGGAAGTGCAGTTGCTAGGTACTGGGTTTGGGGGGGAAGAGACGCTCATTGGACGTTGCCGTGAGGATGCACACGGTGGGGGGTTAGCTAGGAGGCTCAGTGCGTGGCTCACGACAGGGTAGGCTAGGGGTTTGCCATAGCTATGCGCTATTGTGCGCAAGGAGGGAAGAACTGAGCGCCATGCTTTGCCATTAGTGGAGTGTTCAGCGACCTGAAGGAAGGTGAGGAAGGGGGCAACTCAGGTATGGGATAAACGTGAAGGTGGATCTTGCGTACAGAGCTCGGCGGCGCAGTGGAGAAGGTGGTGTCACGGTCTTGCCGGAGAGCGGGCGTAAAGGCTCGACCTTATGGTCCTATGCTCAGATGGAGAGGGATGGCATGGCTAGGGTGTTGGCGGCTGTGTTATCAGGGAGAAGGAGAAAATAGATTAGGGATTAGGGCTGAGTTAGGAGATGATATATATATGGAGAGATAATGAGTTTTAGTTTAATGGATATAAGCTTATTAGGTATGGGTTTAGCCTAGTGGCTTTAAATAATGGGTAAAGGATTTGGATCATGGGTTAAGCTAATGCGCAAAGGGTTTAGGAATAGGAATAAGAAGGAGAAGGAATAATACTACTAATATAAAATAATAATAATAAATAATAGTAACAATAATAAATAATAGTAGCAATAATAATAGTTAACTATATAATAATAATAACATTAACAAAATAATAATAGCAATACTAATAATAATATTAACAAATACTAATAATCACACTTAGTAGTAATATTAATACATAATATTACTTATCAATAACAATAATAATAATATTAACACCAATAATAATAAATAATAACCATAATGAAATAATGGTAGTAACAATTACATAACAATCAATAATAATAATGGTAAATATAAAAATAATAGTAATAGTAACAACAATATTAATAAGAAATAATGGTAAATATATATAATCCAAATTAACATTTAATCACTTCAAAATAATTTGTAAATTTAATAATAATAAGTCATAAATCAAGTTAATAAATAATAATAAAATAATCAGAAAAACAAAAATAAATACTTAGAAAAAATTAAAAATACGATATTTTAAATTAGGCATATTACAAGCGGAGCAAGGGCGGAGCACGATGGAGCTCCAACGGAGGGTGGAGAGGCTGTCGGAGATCTCGCGTGGAGGAAGATGTCTCCGGGGAGGTGGTGCTCGACTCCGACGGCATCGAGGAAAGGAGAATGCGAGAGGAGGAGTATGCAGTTCGGCATGGAGAAGGATCGGCCACAGTGGAGTGCTGCCGAAGATTGGAAGTGGTGAACTGGGTTCTAGTGGCGTGCACGGTGCTCCGGCGGTGGGAAGAGGAGGCTTGGGCCTGGATGCTGCCGTGGGGGTCCTGGGTGCTAGTCTCGGCCAAGGCATGAGGCATGGGGTGGATTGCTTCATGTTGGTGGCACTGCGGAGTTGGAGGAGAAGTGCAGGGGGCCATGGAGGGGCCTGGATGCGAGTAGCTTGCTGTGAGGCCGCCAACGGAGATCGCGGAGGCTGCAGAGGAGGGAATGATGCGGGCGTTGTTGTGGGCTGCCGGACTGCGGGAGTTGCAGCAGGAGGGAGGAGGGCTGGTCGACCATGGGATGGAGGGGGCTTGGTTGGTTGGAGTCTTGGTGGAGGGGTGCGTAAGGGTGATAGAGGAGGAAAGGGCGGATGCTCTGATCCTCGCCGAAGAGGGGATGTATCGGAGATGGGCTTGGGGCTCAGCCATGGGAAGGTGCTTGCACTGGCTATAATGGTACAGGGGAGAAGTGGGAGATGTTGTGGTGTGCTGTTGGAGGGCAGCAGCCAAGGTATGTGTAGGTGGAGATGGAGAGAAGGAGGAGCCGATTATAGTTGGCGACGAAGGATCCGACGACACTCTAGGGAAGCGTTATTGGAGAGGAGGGCACGGTGAAAGGGGGTTGCAGGCGCTGGTTGCGTGAGGGGGTGAGAGAACAGAGGAGGAAGATATGGACATAGGGGTGTTCGGCTGTGAGTGGAGGGGGACGGTCTGGGCACTAGAGAGAGGGAGCCAGAGGGTAGGGTGTTGGTTCGGTTGTGTTGAGATGGAGAAGGAGGTAGAGGGTATATGCTGGTAGAGGAGCATGCCGAGATGGTTGTAGGGTTGGCACACATGGGGGTGAATAGCCTTGCTAAGGTGGGCAGCCATGGCTGCGCCACTGTGGGTGTTGGAGATGAAAGGTGGGATGCTTGCGGCAAGGTGCAGGTGGGTTGCAAAACATGGGGGAAAGAGACACCACACAAACATTTATACACTCATGCACAACACACAACACCCACATATACACATTAATTCTCTCTCTCTCACACACACATACACAGACACATTCAACACAACACAGTGACACACATGCATGCACATTATACAACATACTCCTTTTAGTGTAAGAAAAAGAAGGTTCAGCCATGGGGAAGCACACGGCCTAGACATCGGAGCTCCAACGGATATCGCGGAGAAGGTGAATAGCCTACAGGGGCTCTAGCGGAGGTCGTGGTGATGCCGATTGTGCTCGACGGAGATGGAGAGATGGAGATCGGAGCTCGGTGAGAGACCGAGGAGGAGAGGAGAGCTCCAGTGAGGTGGGAATGGCAATAAGGTTGTGGTGGTTCGGACCGGGGCACGACCACGGTAGGGCTCGATGAGAGGGAGAAGAAACTCACGGTGGTGACAAGGTGGATCTACAGAGGTGCTGGGGACGTGGCATGGAAAGGCACGGCAGGAGGAGGGGACATGCAGGGTGTGTTTTGGAAGAAAGGAATATGAATAGAGTTAAGGAGATAATTATGGGAACTTGTTGAGAAGGTTAGGATTAGTTTAGATTAGGATTAGTTATTTAAGATTTAGGATTTATTAGAAAAATTTATGGGAGAGTTGTGTTAAAGGGTACATGATAATGGTTAGGGTTAATGGATTTGGGTATTGAATATGGGCTTGGGGCGGTGGCATGGACTGGGTTAGCATGAAAAGAAAAGGAAAAATAAACTAGAGAAAAAGAAAAGAAAATATGTGGGATTAGTTGATGGGCTTGGCTACAATGAAGAAAATAGAACAAGGCATAAAGATGAAGGCTTAAATAAATGGGTTTGGTTAGAGATAATACACATACAAATAAATAACAATAATATTAATAACAAGAATAGTAACAATAACAAAACCAATAATTATAATAATAATACATTAACCATAATAATAACAATATTTACGATAATAACAACACTAATAAAAATGGTAATAGTAATTAATAACAATCAGTAATAATAACACATAATAATTAATGATTAATAAAAAATATACATGTACATATTAAAACATCTTTATATTTTATTTAAACACTGTATAAAAATAGGGATATTACACATTACTTGCTCAAAGCCTACCATAGCCAAGCATACATGTCACGCCCCGCTTCCCAAAATACGTGGAAATAGAGTCGCGACGAGAGTCGGTGACATATATACGCGAGAAAATACATAATGCATACAGGCTAAGCCTAAAGTAACCATGAACAAGCTATATAATCACTAAATAAGATCGATATCACTACAATACTACATATAGATGTCCACGCATGATACCAGATGAATAAAAGAATAGAACAAAAGTCCATTATAAGAAATCAAAGGAACGACATTAATAAAAGAGTGTAACAACATACCGAGAAGGGCGACCAAGTGAGGGAACTCTGGCTCCTCATAAGAAGGGTAATCCTCTCTAAATACTTGATCGGTAATAAATAGCCACAGATTTCGATATACAAATCCAGAGAATCAGAGCTCCTAGTGAATATGTAAGAATAAAGGAGAAGGTGCACATGCATAAACAGTGTGTACATATGATGAAAGAAATATATAAGATAAGGTTAAAATAATATGCCAAACATAAATAAACAGTAAACAAGCTAGTCAGTCAGTAACAGAATCAGATGTCCAAATCAGGTCATGCGTATAGTCAGGTGTCCATTAGGTCATGAGTATAATTAGATGTCTATCATATCATACTGTATAAGATGTCTATAATCAGTCACAGTACATTATGAACAGTTTATTATTATTATTATTATGATGTCAGCGAACATTGATTACCACCTGTAATATGTGTTGGCCCGGAGGCCTTCCTCTCTAATTTTGATGATGATTAACTCATGTAGTTATGTTTACTAATAATCTTGTGATTTTAGTTTCAGATCATTTAATAAGATATTAGTTGGTGATTGCTTCAAAAAGAGGAGTTTGGAAGCTTTCACATGGTGATTCCAGTGCCGAACATCAAGATCATACCTTTGCACTCGGTGGATCACGGTTTGGGATCGAGTCGACTTGAAGATGGAAGATCGTCAAGAAAGACTTAGGTATCCTAATTTTAGTTTAGTGTATTTTAGATCCATGTGTAAAGATAAGAATAGTTGATATGCTCAAGTGCATAATACACACACGTTTTATGTTTGGATATTGGATTTTCGGTTTTTAGTTTAACCGATATTTGTTTTCATGAATAGTTGATCAAAACAAGTTTAATTGGTTTATGTATAGTAGATGTATTCTTTCTATACATGCATGCTTAACTTTTAACCAAACTTATTTTGACTATTCTATTCATGTATTGAAAAATACAAGTTTGATAAAATACAAGTTTTGGTTTTTGGTAAAAATGTTAAAACACAAAAATGGTTTCATATGCTTGATATTTGAGTTGAAATTTTTATCACATGTTTATATATCAATGCAAAATGTTAAAACTATTTTTGGGATTTTTAGAAGAGATAAAAGATTTTTAAAAATATTTTTAACATGTTTTTCTGACCCAGAACAGTGGCTGACAGGCCAGGTCGGCTGACCGCACGATCGACCGCACCAAGGGCCGGTCGACCGTACGGTCGACCGACGTGCACAGAGCTGTGCACGTCTGGCAGCTCAGTGGGCCGGCCGACCGACCGGTCGACCGGACCAGAGAGCTCTGCTCTCTGTATCTGGGCGGTCGACCGGGCGGTCGACCGGATTGCTCCAACGGTCATATTTTTGACCGTTGGCGATCGACCGGTCTGTCGACCGCATGCCTGTCAGGCTGACAGATCAGCCTAACGCTAGTTTTCTGTTTGGGCTATAAATACCCCATCTCTTTAGGGTTTTAGATAAGATTTTCAAGAGCAAAAATTCCTACTTTTTTGAAATGTTTTTAAAGTTTTAAAAAGTGTTTTAGAGCTTAAAGATTTCATCTTTATTGTTTTTCAAGGGTTTTGGAAAATCAATGAAAACTAGGTTTTTGGGATATTGTTTGGATTTTCATTTCTATCATCTACAAGAGATTTCCCAAGTAGTTTTTCTTTATTATTTGCTTTCCAAAAACACCTTGATATCCACTTGAGCTATATCTTCTATCCTACTCTATTAGGATATTGTTTTGTGGAAAAGGAAAGTGTTTGAGGTTGATTGAGCCTCCAAGTTGTAAACCCTCCTTGTATTTGTGTATCCCTCTTTGGTAGAGGTTGATCGGAGTGGTATTGGTTTGTAACCCTCTTCGGTAGAGGTGTTGGTTGTTGTTTGGCTACGGGCCTACCCCTCGGTTGTGAGGCGGTGTTTGAGAGAGGAGTTCGGTACTCCCTTGTTGTACAAATCCTTCTCGGTGAAGGTTCTCTCGGTGGGAGTCCTTGGTGGACAAGATAGTGGATTAGAAATCCTTCTCGGTGAAGGCGGGGACGTAGAGCTAGGGGCTCGAACCTCAGAACATATCTTTGTATTTGCGTTTGATCCATTATCTCTCTAACTCTCTCTCTTTTATTTGTGCAAAGCATTATTCATATTGCCATATCATTCATATTGCTTGTGTTGCCTTGTATTATTTCATATTGTTCATCCTTATATGCTTGGCTTGCTTCTGTGTGTGCCTTACTTGTACTTAACCACAAGAGCTTCATATAGCACCTCAACCCTTATCTAGGGGAATCAAGAGGAGTTAGTCCAGAGCCCTTCACGGGGAATTCGGCTACACTTGTTGGTTGTATTAAGTGTGTTGCAAAAATTGTTTTAGCTTTCGCATTTAGTTCTAGATTAGCATTATCACCTATTCACCCCTTCTAGGTGATTTATAATATGCGTATCACATACTACGCTTATCACATGTGTCAATCGAGATCCTAAGTTATTAAAACTGATTGGTTGGAGATATTGTCTGTGTTTTAAGTGGGTCCCGTGCATACCCGGGACCATGGTCCAGCCTCCTGGTTCTGAACCAGGCCCTACCACAAGGTAGTCAGGTAACATGTATAACATGTATAACAAGAACAAGAACAATAATAGGACTAGGGTGTTAGTTACCCCACGGGAACGCTGCAGTGTAATCCTCTTTTGGCTGCGCAACCTATATCCTAGGTCCATCCAAAATACAGAGGTTGTCTCCTCCATAAATTTTTTCAATTCCAGTGTAAGTTATTTAATATCATGTTATTTAAATTTATCAAGATTGATTAATGTACATGTCACCTAGACTATTAGGATAACTCGGTGATGGCAACGGTAACAACATCAATAGTACGATCAGGATACCAGTATAACAGGATATATAACAAGTATAACAGGAAGGTGTTGTTACCATGTAACAATATTTTCTCAATAACTATGGTAACATAAACAATGTAGTTATCTAATAGATGTCATGTATAATAAGTCAAGTTTTCTAAGTAAATCATGATGTTCAGGATAAGTAATGATATGCTGGCATGAATAGAATAATCCAAGCAAAGTATACAATCAACTCAGATCCTCAAAGTTATCCATATATCCAAGTCCCATCATATAAAATACATACTCATTTATATCTAACCAATCATCACTATCCAATCCAAAATAGATCATAACTAAGGAGTGGGACATCCTCAAACTACATGAAATCGAGAACGACTCTGTATCTAAACCTCGATATCAATATATATTATTACTCAGATAATTTATCAATTAATAGATCCAAATAAAATACTTGCAACTAATAATCCAAAATAAATATTATATGATAGATTAAAAATCAAAAATCAAGGTAAGACATTCTCCTGTATGATCAGAACTCAGCTATTATTGATCTCATCTTAATGCGAATCAAGATCTCATGTAAATCTGAAGTTGAACTTTAGATATATTATAAATCCAAGTATCAAGAGAAATCAATCTTTTAAATAAGGTAACATCTTATTTAATTTATCTTTATTGTCCAAATGAATTCCCGTCTGAAACATCATCAAATAAATGTCTGATAAATACCTCAAATAAATCTACAAAAATAAACCAGGTCAATCTCAAGATCAATCCAAGTCACAGTCTAAGGTGTACAACAACTAGTCTAGAATCAAACGTGCTAATCCTTTACACATGTAATGACGCTGATAAACACTTATATTCAACTAAAAAAATAGTTTGAGCACTCACCGATATCTAATAATGGAATACAGGTAATCATACTGGTAAAATATATCAATCGGTCAAATGAAATGATACAAATAGCTACATGAACACCTACTGGTAACAGTAAATAGGGAAAATATATAAGAACAAACACTAACATGAAATGACAGAGTTTTGGATTTGAATCGCCATCTGGTCTTTAATGCACATACCGGTACAAACCTCCAAATAATCTCTTAAGTCGGTCTTCGAATCGCCGGCGTATCAAGTCCATAACGGCCACAAATTTAAACCTCCCATTACCGGGTTTGGATCACACGAACGAGTCTGAAATGCTGTAACACGCAACCAAACACATATAATACACTTGTACATGCACATGCACATACACATACACATACTCATGCATACACCCAAGCATAAATTATACATATATGCGTACACCAAAATACGTAATATATATATATATGAGTTTACACATACATACATATATATTACATACCCACACATACATTCACATTCCTATACACACATCTAAACACACATAACCATGCACACAAACTCTCACAAACGCACCAAAAACACACACCTACTTTATAATGCAACACACAATATAATCTAACACATGCATTATATATATACATATACCTACCCATGCAAACACATGCAAATAGTACATAATAATTAACTCACACACCCAAATATTAACACAAAAACATGCAACACACCCACTCACCAAAAATAAAAGAGAGACAGAAGGACTCGTGGCAAGGTCGGAGGTACGACCGACGTTGAGGAAAATCCGGCGGATCCCACGGAGGAGATCGGTGACTCCGAAGGATTCCCGAGGTCGCCGTGGTAGAGTCGACGGGCTCCGGCGCTCGCCGGACAGAGAAAAGGAGGTCGCAGAGTTGCTGCTCACTGCTTGGGGGTTGGCCGGGAATGAAGGGAGAGATGGTGGTGGAGTTGCTGGTGCTGCCATGGTGAAGCACGCGCAGGACAGGGTGCTGGAAGCACGCTGGTGGAGAGTGGATCACGGCCTGGATGTAGGGGCACGTCCAAGGGCAAGGGAGGATAGGGGACGCGGGAGAAGCCTATGCGTGGCCTGGGCATCTGAGCTGCTCGAGAGAGGTAGGGGTGTCTGCCGTAAGGGTTTTGGTTGGGTTGCAAGCCATGGATGGGGGACTACTCATGGCCATGCTGCTTTCGTGGGTAGCTTGGGTGTGATGTGCACAGAGGGAGATGAGGGATGTGTTGTAACAAAATTGATATGCTCTAATACCAATTGTTGATGATCTATCATCGATCAAACAACAGAGGAACACCAAGTCGAAGACTCGCAGCGGAAGCAGAAGCGTAGAAGATATACCACTAGCAATCAAGGAACACAAGATTTAATGTGGTTCGATAATGTGCCTACGTCTACATGGAGGAGGGGAGAAAATTTATTGAAAAAAATATAAGAGTTACAATAAGATCTCTCTCACAACTCTTAATGGTGGATTCTAGAATTTCTCTTGAATTTTTGACACACCTTCAAAAGGCCACCCCTGAGGGGTTATATAGGCACGTAGGATGATCCTAATCCAATATGAACTCAAATCAGCACCTCCTTAGAGATATTGGAACCCGTATCCAAACCAAAACAAGAGACAGATCCGTATTAGAAAACTGCCAAAAACCTGAGCTCTTCTCAAATGAATATGAGGCATCCAAATACTAACAGTCTCCACTTTGACTCATGTTCATTGAGTCCCTCCAAAAGAAATTGGCCTCTACTTTATTTGCCTTCATTTCTCCCTCCTTTTATGACTTCACATGGCTCCCTTCTAAGAGCCCGTTCGCCACTTTATCTTTATAGAACCTTGATGAAGTTCAGAGATGCTCTGAACTTCTCCATTGGGATGGTCTTTATCATCATATTTGCTGGATTCTTCTTCATGCTGATCTTTACCAAATTGATCACCTTATTATCCTTGACCTACTGACGTATCTTGTGAAATCTAACATCAATGTGTTTCGTCCGCTTGTGATATCTATGATCTTTAGCGAGATAAATAGCACTCTGGCTGTCGCAATAAACCCAAACTAAATCTTGTATGATACTGAATGTCTCAACCAATCCTCTCAAGCACAAAGCTTCCTTTGACGCCTCAACTACAACCATGTAATCTGCTTCTGTTATTAAAAGAGCAATTATATCTTGCAACTCTTCCTTCCAACTAATGACGCACTCAGCTACTGTGAACATATAGCCTGTCATAGATCTTAGCTGATCAAGATTTACTGCATAGTCTGCATCAATATAGCCTTGTAGTTACCTAGGCTTCCTCGTTTTCAATCTCTAAAATACCAAGCTTAATTTTGCAGTCCCTCGCAGATTCGTAGCACCCACTTCACTGCTTCCTAATGTTGCTTTCCTAGATTTGAATGAACCCACTTACTATACTAACTACATAGGCTATCAGACCTAGTGCAGGCCATCACATACATGAGTGATCCCACCGCACTAGCATATGGTACTCAAGACATCTCTTCCTCCTCTACTGGTGATTGTGGATACTGGTTGGAGGATAATTTGACCTGTCAAAGGAGTGGTGACTGGTCGTGCTTCTGTCATGTTGAATCTCTCCAACACCTTGAGAATATAGTTCTCTTGGGATAGCCAAACTCTGCCTGAGCCTCTGTCTCGAGTGATCTCTATACCTAAGATCTTGTTGGCTTCTCCCAAATTCTTCATATCAAATTCCTTCTTAAGCTGAGATTTAAGCTTATGAATTTGTGTCTTGTTTCTTATAGCAATCAGCATATCATCTGTATATAACAACAAATATGTCAGATCATCACTCTGCTTGAAATAGACACAACTATCATACTCACATCGGTTGTATTTGGCCTTGATCATGAAAGAGTCAAATCGTTTGTACCACTGCCTGGGAGACTGTTTAAGTCTATAGGGACTTCTTTAGAAGACACACCTTATTTTTTTACCTTCCTGAATATAAACCTTAGGTTGTTTCATGTATATCATCTCCTCTAGCTCACTGTGTAGAAACGCTGTTTTGACGTCTATCTGCTCCAAAATTAAATCAAACTGAACAACTATCACCAATAACATCCAAATAGATGTATGCTTGACTACAGGAGTGAAAAATTCATTGTAGTCAATACCCTCCTTCTGAGCATGTCCTTTGGCATCTAACCTTTTCTTGTATTGCATTATCTTTCTTGCGAAAGGCCCATCTGCAACCTATTGCCTTGGAGTCATTTGGAAGATCGACTAACGTCCATGTTTGATTTCTATCCAAAGACTCCATCTCTTACTCCATGGTTGTAATCCACTTGCCGTGGTCGTCTGCCTCGACCGCTTCCCTGTAACTTTTAGGTTCTCCTATTTCGGTTACTAATACAAAAGAGACATGATCTTCATCATAACCATACCTTGTTGGTAGCACCATAATTCTGACTGACCGCCTCAATGGCCTAGGTTACTCTTGAGTAGCCTCCTGTTTGTCTTCATCAGAATCTGAGGAGTCCTCTTCTGATCCTTCAGGCCTTTTAAGGCTATCTAAGAACTCGACTCCTTTTTTCTGAGTGTCTGCTACCAAACTGTCTAAAGCTCCACCTTGCGTTTTATCCTCCATTTCTGACTTTTCTCGCAACATTTAATCTTCATCAAAGATTACATCTCTGCTGGTAAAGGCGCTCCTTTTCTCTGGATCCCAAAGTCTGAAACTCTTGACTCCTTTGGTGAACCCGATGAAGATACACTTCTTAGACTTGGACTCCAGTTTATTCTTTTTCTGACTATCAACCAAACTATATGCCAGGCAACCAAAAATTCGTAAGGTTGAATAGTCCACATATACTTCTCATCATATCTCCTCTGGGATCTGAAGACCAATAGCTGTTGATGGTGATATGTTTACTAGATAACTCACATGATTCACCGTCTCTGCCCAAAATCCTTCTGACATGTCAGCCTATAATCTGATACTGCGGGCATGCTCTGTAAGTATCCGATTCATGCGCTCTATTACTCTCTTTTGCTCTGGTTGTTCTAGAATACTTAGCTAGTATTTAATGCCCTTGCTTGCTAAGTAGTCTTTGAATTCTTTGAAGGTGTACACTCCTCAATTATCGGACCTTAAGACTTTTACCTTCCGCCCCATCTGATTTTCCACCAAAGTTTTCATCTCTTTGAACTTCTGAAATACTTCTGATTTTTGCTTGAAGAAGTATACCAAAACTTTTCTTGAAAAATCATCTATAAAGGTAATATAGTACCTAACACCTCTAATGGATTCTACTGGCGAAGCCCTCACACATCCGTGTGTATGAGATCTAGTAAGCCCTTTGTCTTATGCTGAGATGTAGAGAAAACTACTCTACGTTGCCTACCCATAATGCAAAATTTACAAAGATCGAGTTTGCAATATTTGATACCTGGTAGAGCACTCCTTTTGTGTAGGACTTGAACTCACTCGCTCATGTGTCCAAGACGCATGTGCCAAATCTTAAAGTATCCTCCTTCTCTGTTGCTGCTGAAACATCACCAATAATAATGCTTCCTGTCAACTTGTACAAATTTGTTGTCTGATCTCCTTTGAGAATCATTATGGAGCCTTTAGTAACTTTGATTACTCCATCTACACCAGAAAACTTATACCCTGGAGCTTCCAAAGCTCCCAATGAGAGAAGATTCTTCTTTAAATTCGAAATATGTCGAACGTAAGGGTTCAAACCTGTCCATCAAACATCCTCATATAGATGTTGTCGATGCCAACAGTCTTGCACACGGCATCATTTCGCATCAGGACAGAGCCTCCATCATAAAGCTTGCAAGTACTGAAAAACTCCCTTTTTGGGCACATGTGATATGTGCACCCCGAGTCAAGTAACCAAGCATCTTAGTAATTACCTTTTTCTGACTCAGCTGTCAAGACATCACATGAATCCTCATCTGCTTCTTCGACAATCCCGGCTTGATCTGACTTTCCACTGATACTAGCCCCATCAGAATCTTTGTCGCCTTTCATCTTCAGCATCTCCTTGTATTTCATATATTTTTCTTGATGTGCCCTGGTTTCTTGCAAAAGTAGAAAGAGAAACTACTAGAAGCCTCTAGATCCCTTTTGAGTCCCCTACTATTTGATCTTTTCCTCTGACCATTGACAGATAATCCTGAGTCCTCCTCCATAGAATCTGTCTTCCTCATTAACTCGTTGTTCTGGAGTATCTGCCTAACATCTTCTAACTTTAAGGTCTCCTTACCATACATGACGGTGGTTGGCAAGTGATCATAACTTGATGGAAGAGAAGAGAGTAACAAAAAAGCTTTGTCTCCTTCTTCTAGTTTAACCTCTAGAGCTAACAAGCCGCTTAAAATTCTACTAAAAGCATTAAGATGTTGTAGAATAGAAGTACCTTCCTTCATCCAAAGACTGTATAACTACTTCTTCATGAAGAGCTTGTTCGACAAACTCTTCATCATGTACAGGCTCTCCAACCTACACCAAAGACCAGTAGTTGTCTCCTCATTCATCACGCTGTAGAAGACCTCATCTGATAGGCACAATATAATCGTTGCCTTTGCGCGGAAGTAGATGTCGTTCCACTCATCATCCTCCATCTTCGATGACTTCTTCTCAATACCAAACAGGGCCGTGTGTGTGCACTCCTCACGAGCAACGATGTTACTCGCATCTTCCACAACAGGAAGTTGGACTTCCCGTCGAATTTCTCCACCTCGAACTTGGTTATCATGGTCGCCTTGTTGGCCATCGCTCTGATACCAATTGTTGTAACCAAATTGATAAGCTCTGATACCAACTGTTGATGATTGATTGCTAAAACAAATGAAACAACCAATGAAGTTAAGAATGTACCGTGTAGCTTGTGGCTAACGGGTCGAGTCCACGAGGAGGGATGCGATAGAAGCGTTTCGGTGAAGTAAATAGAAACAAAGAAGTGTGTTAGTTTTTTAAGAAAAAGAGAATGGAAGGAAAAGAGATGAAAAAGAGAAATTTCAACTTTCAGAAAAGGATTTGGAGAAAGTGATTTGTAAAAAGCTTTAAGAGTTGTGATGTTGTTTTATAATATGAAATCAAATCTGGGCTTACTATCTTCCTACTCACTTGTTCATTCTTCTCTTAAAATATTAAGTCCCTCGGGTTCATTTGCAAGACTTAAAGTTGATTCTTTTTAGAGAGTTTTGAGTAAAGCACATAAGATGTAGAGGGGTTGAGTTCTTTATCTTCAAGAAAGAGTTGGAATCAGATATTAAAACATAAAGCGCGAAGAAGCAAGAATGAATTAAAAATGATTCACAAGAAGATCAAGAGAGAATAGTGAATTCAACTATCTATGCCCATCCTCATGTGCCTTCAAGAACACTTTCAAAAAGAAAGGCTTGTAAGGGAGGCATGCATATGAGTCATCGGGACTTTTTCTTTAAAAAAAACAGAGGAGAAGAAAACAAGAGAGAGTAGATAGCTAGCCCAGAAAACCTTTTAGTTATTCATGGAAAACGACAAAGCAAAATAAACATGCGCAACATACCGAAACACGAGTGGAGAAAAGATGGCTTGCTCTTGAATTGCTGTCACTTCAATCTTTGATTACAAGCTCTCAGTCCTCTCTCTCACAAGCTTTTTAAACTGAACTACAAAGTAAACAACAGAGTTACAACTTGTGTTCTAACTAACAATGAACCTAGATCCTAAGAAAATAAAAGCAAAGTTTAATCCTAGTCTTCGCTGCTTTTTTCTCTGCTGAAAGAGGTATTTATAGCCAAAAACCCACGAATCAGGATCCCGGGAACGTTGGGGGAGCAAACGCTCCCCAACTGAATTCAGTTTGCCGCAGAATTGCGGCTTGGGCCGCAATTCTGCGGCACTGGTGTGGCCAGGTGGCCACACCAAGAGGGGGGAGCTTCCTGGGGTGAAGGGCTTCTCGCATATCTGGTTGATTTTCTTATTTCTTCTTCAACTACTGACTGAATCAGCATTTGATTTTCTTGGCTCCGATTCCTCGATTCAAGGAGGGATTTTCTCAACTCCTTGATAGCCCATATATAGCCTAGACTTCTTCACTTCAAATTTATTCTGAATTAATTCAGAATAAAGTGGGCTTTTGGGCTTGTTCTCCTTTTATTCCTTTGAGCATTTGGGCCTACATTTAGCAAAGAAAAAAGACACTTATTAATATCATTTATTAGCAAACAAGTGTGGTAAAGTGACAACATGAATACAATGTATGTGACAAATCACACCCCCACACTTATCTTTTGCTCGCCCTCGAGCAAAAATCATTAGACTAACTCGAATCAATTATTAGACCACTTTCGCAGGTCACTCGATTGCACTGAGCATGTGCAACAAGCCGTTGAACCTCTAGGTCACCCCTAGAGGACGAGTTTTGTCTCGTGAGGGTTTTCAGCGGATTACACCCACAAAATCCAAAAGGAAGAGAAAATGTTAGTATTTTCGAAAAGCAATTTTTTTTTTTTGAAGGAGAAAATATTTGAAGTATAATTGTGAGATCTTAAGTAATCTATAAGTTATAGGAATATCAAAATTTTCATTCCTAAACTTAGTCTCCATTCAAAAACATGTCATCAATTAAAGTAAGGAGTCAAATTGAACTTCTCATCTAGTCTATTAATTTACCCTGATTCGTATGCACCATCGTGACTGTGAAGTTTACTAAGGGTTCTTTAACATTAACTCCTATGCCTCATATTTATTTATTTTTTTGTGAACTTTTATTCCTCAATTTCATTAGGCTTTCTAATCTGCCCCTGTAACGAGCTTTCAGTCGGTGACACCCAAACCGGACGGTTTTAGGGCACCAGGTGAGAAAACACCCCTAAGGACCTAAACACCCGAGCAGATAAGGCCACGAAACTAAGGTTTTTATTTATACTATGTACCCTTTTAGGCGTGAATACTTATGCTTCATGAGGCATAATACCCAGCTTAATCAGAGGATACACATCATTTATACGAGGTACCCCTTTTAGGCTTGAATATTTATGCTTCATGAGGCATAAATACCCAGCTTAATCAGGGAATACTTTTTTTTTTTCAAACTTGTCTAATTATCTTTTGCATAAATACTAAGGCTTGCTTAGGCCAAAGCACCTAGCTACTCAATAATTAGACTTTCTTTTTTTTTTTTTTTAATGAGGCACAAGAGTCTCTATTTTCAGACCCTAAGTGTGTAAGTGTATTTTGTGTGCATATGTCATCAAGGTAAATATCAAGACTAAATACTTTCTCAAATTTCTTCCTGACTCTAAAAATCAAACAAGTTATTTTATTTCAACCAAGTGTAAGAAATCCTAATTATGATTCTCCTATTCCTTAAAATTGACTTAAATTCTTACAAAAAATATATCAAAATATTGTCTACCCTTTTCAATTTTTTTTTTTTTTTTTTTTTTTTATAATTATTATCAGTCATGTTAGAACCCTCCCCCACACTTATCTCATGCATTGTCCCCAATGAATGAAAGAAATGTATAAGTGCATGAAATAAAATGGAAAGGAGGAAAGTTACCGATACACTGGGTCAAAAAGACCCATTATCGTTTCATCTACCGGCACCGATTCCAAGAAAGGTTTAAGGCGTTGACCATTTACCTTAAAGTCATTTCCATTCTTGGGGTCACTGATCTCAACTGCACCATGTGAAAACACTGTTTTTACAACGAATGGCCCAGTCCATCGTGATTTCAATTTTCCTGGGAAAAGATGAAGCCTAGAATTGTAGAGTAACACTTTTTGACCAGGGACAAAGGTTTTCTTATGATGTGCTTGTCATGAAAAATCTTCACTCTATCTTTAGTGATCCTAGCATTTTCATAGGCCTCATTTATCAATTCCTCCAATTCGGAAATTTGTAATTTCCAAAGGTCACCGGCCTTAGTCAAATTGAAATTCAACTGCTTGATTGCCCATAAGGCTCGGTGCTCTAACTCAACGGGCAAGTGACAAGGTTTGCCATAGACTAACCTATAGGGAGACATTCCTAAAATTGTCTTGAAAGCGGTCCTCTAGGCCCATAGAGCATCTACAAGTTTTAAGGACCAATCTTTCCGGTTTTGGTTCACAGTTTTCTCCAATATATGTTTGACTTGTCTATTTGAAACCTCAACTTGCCCACTGGTTTGAGGATGATATGGTGTGGACAACTTGTGAGTTATGGCATACTTTCGCATAAGGGCTTCAAAAGATCTATTGCAAAAGTGGGTGCCATTATTACTGATGATAGCACGAGGGGCTCCGAAGCGGGAAAAAATGTTCTCTCTCAAAAACTTTATGACAACTTTGTTATCATTAGTTTTACAAGGAATGGCTTCTACCCACTTGGACACGTAGTCCACAGCAACCAATATGTATTGTTTCCCAAATGAGTTAGGAAATGGACCCATAAAGTCGATGCCCCAAACATCAAAGAGTTCTATTTCTAGAATTGGGTTGAGGGGCATCATATTTCGATGTGAGATCCTACCTACCATTTGGCATCTAGGGCACGTCTTGCAAAAATCATAGGCATCCTTGAACAGAGTGGGCCAATAAAACCCGCTTTGTAGCACCTTTTCAGCAGTCTTGCGGGGACCAAAGTGTCCACCGCATGCAAGTTCGTGACAAAAGGACAGAACACTCCTAACCTCCTCATCGGAATGCATCTCCTAATAATTTGGTCGGAACAGTACTTGAAAAGATACGGTTCCTCCCAAAAGAAATACCGGACTTGGGATAAGAACCGGTAAACATCATTTTTGGACCAATGAGACGGAGTTTGGTTTGTGACTAAGTAATTCACTATATCAGCAAACCAAGCTTCCCTAGAGATAGCTAAGAGATGTTCATCAGGAAATCCTCATTGATGGGTAATTCGTTGCATGGAGAATTGGGAATCCGTGAGAGATGGTCAGCAATGACATTTTCTACACCTTTCTTGTCTCGAATTTCGAGATCAAATTCTTGAAGAAGGAGGATCCAACGAATGAGTCGGGCCTTGGCATCCTTCTTCATCATGAGATACATAAGTGCAGAATGATCGGTGAAGATGGTAGTTTTGGACCCTAGTAGGTAGGGACGAAACTTCTCTAAGGCAAACACTACTGCCAAGAATTCCTTCTCGGTTGTAGTGTAGTTCAGTTAGCGTCATTGAGAGTCCTACTAGAGTAGTAGATCACATGATGCTTGTTATCAATACGTTGTCCTAGGACAGCGCCTATGGCAAAATCAGAAGCATCGCACATAATCTCAAACGGCTTAGACCAATCCGGTGCAGATATGATTGGTGCAGAAATCAGCTCTCTCTTAAGCTTCTCCCAAGAAGTGATGCAGTCAGCATCGAAAGTGAAGGACACATCCTTAGCTAACAGATTAGTCAAGGGCCTAGCAATTTTGCTAAAATCCTTGATAAATCTACGGTAGAAACCAGCGTGTCCTAGGAAGGATCTAATGTCCTTAACGTATTTGGGCATGGGAAGCTTAGCAATAACCTCGATTTTGGCTCTATCCACTTCTATTCCTTTCTTGGATATTTCATGACCCAAGACAATTCTATGTTTCACCATGAGGCATTTCTCCCAGTTTAGTGTCAAATGTTTTTCAGCACAACGTTGGAGGACGAGTTCAAGATGGTGGAGACATTGAGTGAATGAATCTCCGTAGATGGAGAAATCATCCATGAAGATTTCTAAGAAGCGCTCTACCATGTTAGAGAAAAGACTCAACATGCAACGTTGAAACGTTGCTGGGGCATTGCATAAGCCGAATGGCATTCGACGATAAGCAAATGTCCCAAATGGACAGGTAAACGTGGTCTTTTCTTGGTCCTCAGGAGCGATAGGGATCTGGTTATAGCCCGAGTAACCGTCCAAGAAGCAGTAGTACTCGTGACCCGCTAAACGTTCAAGCATCTGATCAATGAAGGGAAGTGGAAAGTGGTCCTTACGAGTTGCAGCATTCAGTTTCCTATAGTCAATGCAAACTCGAATCTTCGTGGGAAGTCGAGTTTGAACCAACTCTTTGTTCTCGTTTTCCACTACGGTGAAACCAGATTTCTTTGGGACCGCGTGGACAGGACTGACCCATTGGCTATCCGAAATGGGATAAATTATCCCATTGTCTAAGGTTTTATGATTTCAGCATGAACAGCCTCTTGCATAATAGGGTTTAACCTACGCTGCGGGTCTCTCTTGGGTGTGGCGTCTTCATTGAGATGGATGCGGTGTTGAACGATGGTTGGACTTAATCCCTTAATATCAGTCATAGTCCACCGATGGCTTCCTTATGTTTCCTTAGAATATCTTTCAAATCTTTTCCTTCCCCGTCATTTAAATGAGAGGCAATGATGACGGGAAAGGTCTCTTGTTCGCCTAGATAGGCGTACTTGAGATGCGCAGGAAGGGCTTTCAATTCTAAGGAAGAGGCAGGCTCACTAGAAGGACTAGTCAAATCTGTTGGCTCCATTGTAGGTGAAATGGGTTTGAAGCCCAATTTACGGCAGAGTCTACCACCTGATCGAGATTAAAGTCATCAGACTCTAACTCGAAGTCAATCTCCATTTCTGATTCCAATTCTTCTCCGTGTTCACTTGTCAAGTTCTCAATTTGGTTTACTTCAAAAGTTTGGTCCTCGATGTCACGGGGTTGTTTTCCTAGATGGAAGACATTGACTTCTTTAGTCATGTCTCCAAAGGTTAACCTCATAGACCCATTCCTGCAATTGATGATGGCATTAGCAGTGGCCAGGAATGGTCGACCTAGGATGACCGGAGTTTGAGCCCTACGATTGGAGTTGGACACAGGTTGTGTCTCCAAAACTATGAAATCGACAGGGTATATGAACTCTCCTACCCGAATCAGGACATCGTTAATTTTCCCTTTTGGAACTTTAACAGAACGGTCAGCCAGTTGGATGGTGACTCGAGTTGGACTAAGGTCACCCAACCCGAGTTGTTGATAAACAGAGAATGGAAGCAAGTTGATACTTGCTCCCAAGTCAAGAAGTGCCCGACTAATCTCGGCTTGTCCTATTGTGCAGGCAATGGTAGGGCTACCTGGATCTTTGTACTTGACAGGGATAGGACCCGAAAATAGCTCACTAATATTAGTGGCTAGGAAGACTTTCTTAGGAACATTAGTCTTTCTCTTCTTGGTGCACATGTTCTTAAGAAACTTAGCATAGGAAGGAACTTGTTGGATGGCATCAAGAAGTGGCACATTTATCTTCACTTGGTTAACATCTCAATTATCTTGTCCATGTGCGGGTTTTGCTTATTGTTTTTCAGCCTATTTGGAAATGGTACTATAGGCTGGTGCACCTGGCTGGCTGACTTGTCTTTTTCAGACTCGTCCGAATTGGAAGAAATTGGATTGGATGAGGTGGAAGCTTGATTGTGGTTATGCTGAATAGGATTGGCGGTGTCGACACTTGGTTATCAACTTTCTTTCCTGACCTCAATGTATGCACAAATTACATTGATTGAATGAAGGATCCTCAGCCAAATGAGCTTGTTGGGAATTCCTCGGATTGGTGACTGGCTGACTAGGCAGGGTACCCTTTTGTCTCTCATGTTGTGGGTTGGCCAGTTGACTCATTTGAACTTCTAGCCTCTGAATGGTTTGCATGAGAGAGTCTTGGTTTTTCATATATCTCTCCATGTTTCTCTCAAAGTCAGTCATTCTTCTTTCCAATTGAGGATTCTGGAAGGAGGATTGTGGAGCTTGGTTAGGAAAGTTCTGTTGATAATTTGGAAAGCTTGGTGGATGGTTGGGAGAATTATTATGGAAATTGGAGAAGTTGGGTTGATGATTGGAAGAATTGTTACCATGTTGGAAGTGGTTAGCATGATTGATTCGTGAATGGTCATTGTTGTTCTGGCTCTATGAGAAATTAGGGTGATTCTCTCCAGCCGGGATTGTACGTTGGTGCGTAAGGATTGTTGTTCGGCCTTGAAAAGCCGCATTCATCGGTTCGTGATAGGATTGCTGAGCCTGAAACACTGGGCATTCCTCGAATACATGGTTCATGGCTTGACAGTAAGTGCAGCCCGGGGGTGGAAATTGGTTCGGGCTGACTTGATTGACTGGACTTGTTCTTTCGTCTCTAGAGCTTCCAGTCTTCTAGCTAAATTAGCTAACTTAGCCTCATTAGCGATGGACGATTCTATGGAGTGGAGACCTCTTTTGAAGAGACGGAGTTAGGATTCTTATGGGTCTCACTCGCAGATTCCCATTGGATGGTTTTCTCAGCTAAATTTTCATACAGATCCCATCCCTCATCTTCATCTTTCTGCAAGAAACCCCCTTAGAACATACTTTCTAAGAGGGTTTTGGTGGAGTAGTCTAAATCGTCATAGAGAATTTGGCATTGTCGCCATTTCTCTATTCCATGATGTGGACATTGGACAAGGAGGTCCTTAAAGCGTTCAAAGTACCTCCAGAACGGTTCACTAGGTTCTTGCTTAAATTGCATGATCGTCTTCCTAATGAGAGCAGTTTTATGGATAAGGTAGAATTTCTTCAAGAAGACCTTGATGAAACCATCCCAAGATGTGATGGAACCGGCTGCTAAGCTATAGAGCCACTTTTTCGCTAGGTCTTAAGTGCAAACGGGATAAATCTCAACCTAATAGCATCGTCTACAAGGTGTGGGATTTTCATCATAAGACATACTTCCTCAAATTCTCTTATGAAGAAGTAGGCATCTTCGGACTCTAGACCATGAATTTGGGGAGTGTGTTGATGAATTGAGGCTTGAGCTCGAAATTGTATTCACCAACCGATGGAAGTGAAATGCACGATGGAAGTGAGGTCCTAATGGGGTAGAACCTATCCTGCAGTGATGTTTGAGCCATTACCGGATCTGGCCTTGGTTCAAACATAGGGGGTGATGTGTTCCTAGTCAACCTAGATGAATTGGGGTCTCTCGACCACAACTTGCATACACACACAATCACAATCACAACAAGTCAAACAGCAGTCAACAATAATAATCAACCAAGCCTAGTCTAAGGTATCCTTGACCCTAGACAACTCCTAACTGGTTGATTGTCCACAAGAGGTAGAATGTAGACCTTGACCACAAGCTAATCAGCCAGGTCAGGGTAAGATTGGTGGGAGGTTTTCCGTCAAAAGACGTTCCTTAATTAAGTAACCACCAATCTTCGGGCTTTCGGCCCTCAATCCCTTTCCTTGACACTGATTTTACAGGAGTCAATTTCCAACACTTTTCCTCTTTAAGATAATCTCCTATTGAGTTCGAGATGTCCCTAAGGCCAACGTCTATCAAATTTTAATTAGGCTTAGGTTGTGCGTGCTTGGAGATGGTTTGTGGGCTAAGGAAGGGTAATGACTTCCCCACCTTATCTTGATTTGGGTTTTGCCCTTAGAATTGATTCGTGCAAGTGTGCAAGATATAGGAAAGTACCATTCAAAGCAAAATCACCCAAGAATGTTTCCTAAACTATAGCTATGCATACATACCTTGTCTCCAGCTCTCTTCAACAGTAAAGTAAAAGAATTGAAAGACTTATGCCTAGAATGCAATGTCTAATCAATTTTTAACTTTCAACGAATATTTTACTGTTGACTTTAAAAAACAGGGATGTTGGATAGAAACACTAGCACATATATGACATATAAAAAACTAAAGTTTTTTGCGAGCAATATGTCCTGCAAAACAAAGTTTTTAGTAGTCCTAAAAAAAATTCAGATTTGCAAAGCAATTTCTTGAAATTCTGTTCCTACTTTCGAGAGTAGGGGCATAGAATTTTCAAGTCTTCTTGGCAAAGCTTGAATGCTAGATCTTGATCTTCGAGTCCCTAAAACAAACACACAAAAGTTGTTAAAACAACTACACCGTTCCCTCCCCGCAACGGCGCCAAAAATTGATTGCTAAAACAAATGAAACAACCAATGAAGTTAAGAATGGACCGTGTAGCTTGTGGCTAACGGGTCGAGTCCACGAGGAGGGATGCGATAGAAGCGTTTCGGTGAAGTAAATAGAAACAAAGAAGTGTGTTAGTTTTTAAGAAAAAGAGATGGAAGGAAAAGAAGATGAAAAAGAGAAATTTCAACTTTCAGAAAAGGATTTGGAGAAAGTGATTTGTAAAAAGCTTTAAGAGTTGTGATGTTGTTTTATAATATGAAATCAAATCTGGGCTTAACTATCTTCCTACTCACTTGTTCATTCTTCTCTTAAAATATTAAGTCCTCGGGTTCATTTGCAAGACTTAAGTTGATTCTTTTTAGAGAGTTTTGAGTAAAGCACATAAGATGTAGAGGGGTTGATTCTTTATCTTCAAGAAAGAGTTGGAATCAGATATTAAAACATAAAGCGCGAAGAAGCAAGAATGAATTAAAAATGATTCACAAGAAGATCAAGAGAGAATAGTGAATTCAACTATCTATGCCATCCTCATGTGCCTTCAAGAACACTTTCAAAAAGAAAGGCTTGTAAGGGAGGCATGCATATGAGTCATCGGGACTTTTTCTTTAAAAAAACAGAGGAGAAGAAACAAGAGAGAGTAGATAGTAGCCCAGAAAACCTTTTAGTTATTCATGGAAAACGACAAAGCAAAAAAAAACATGCGCAACATACCGAAACACGAGTGGAGAAAAGATGGCTTGCTCTTGAATTGCTGTCACTTCAATCTTTGATTACAAGCTCTCAGTCTCTCTCTCACAAGCTTTTTAAACTGAACTACAAAGTAAACAACAGAGTTACAACTTGTGTTCTAACTAACAATGAACCTAGATCCTAAGAAAATAAAAGCAAAGTTTAATCCTAGTCTTCGCTGCCTTTTTCTCTGCTGAAAGAGGTATTTATAGCCAAAACCCACGAATCAGGATCCGGGAACGTTGGGGGAGCAAACGCTCCCCCAACTGAATTCAGTTTGCCGCAGAATTGCGGCTTGGGCCGCAATTCTGCGGCACACTGGTGTGGCCAGGTGGCCACACCAAGAGGGGGGAGCTTCCTGGGGTGAAGGGCTTCTCGCATATCTGGTTGATTTTCTTGTTTCTTCTTCAACCACTGACTGAATCAGCATTTGATTTTCTTGGCTCCGATTCCTCGATTCAAGGAGGGATTTTCTCAACTCCTTGATAGCCCAGATATAGCCTAGACTTCTTCACTTCGAATTTTTCTGAATTAATTCAGAATAAAGTGAGCTTTTGGGCTTGTTCTCCTTTTATTCCTTTGAGCATTTGGGCCTACATTTAGCAAAGAAAAAAGACACTTATTAATATCATTTATTAGCAAACAAGTGTGTAAAGTAACAACATGAATGCAATGTATGTGGCAAATCATGATCTATCACCGATCAAACAACAGAGGAACACCAAGTCGAAGACTCAACAGCGGAAGCGGAAGCGGAAGCATGGAAGATCTACCACCAGTAAGCAATCACCACACACAACGAAAACACAAGATTTAACGTGATTTGGCAATGTGCTTATATCTACAGGGAGGGGGGAGAAATATTTATTGAAGAAAATACAAGAGTTACAATGAGATCTCTCTCACAACTCTCAATAATTAAATTCTAGATTTCTCTTAAATTCTTGACACACTTTCAAAAGGCCCCCTGAGGGTTTTATATAGGCACCTGGGATGATTCTAGTCCAATATGAATTCAAATCAGCACCTATTTAGAGAAATAGGAAATCTGTATTCAAACCAAAACAAGAGACAGATCCATACTAGAAACTGCCAAAAACCTGAATTCTTCTCTAATGAATATGAGGCATTCAAAATACTAACAGGATGGTCATGGGCTTCGGACTCGGCATGGAGTGTTCTGAAGTTGGGGTGCGGCAA